>JAPMOR010099779.1:0-67581 GCA_026543865.1 Argiope aurantia
TGTGTGTGTGTGTGTGTTGGCGCTCTACAGACCAGACCATTCAACCTACAGCTACCAAATTTGGCACGTGTATACCTTGGAGACCGGGAATGTGCACCTGGGGGTTATTTTTTCGAATTTTTAACTAGAATTTTATTTATTTAAAAATTATTCGAAATTTTGACGTGTTTCTGCTATAACTGCCGAAAATATTACCGCACAAAAAAGATTTTTACATGAAGTTAAAGATGAAAAATTTATCTTTTAAATGATAGTACTGTTTTAATCTTAAAATTAAATTTCTATTTTTAATGAATTTTTAAATAAATATTTTAACTATGTTTTTCAATAATTTTTTTCGTCAAAAATAAAAATGAGGATTAAGCACGTTTCGCATTCATGAGAAAAAAATAGCTTTTTTCAAAGTGTTGCCATCACATTGATTAAAGCTCTAACTGAAAATAAATTAAATCTTTTTGGAAATGAAATCGCAAAAATATAATTTTCTGCAAGTGTCTGTAGGAAATGAAACAAATATGAAATATTATTTTTTCTAAAAAATAAATTCAAGAAAAATTATTTTATGATCTTTTACACTCTCTATACAGGGTGCTTATTCAGTCCCGGGTCCATTTTGATATTTAATGACTCATAAAATAATGAAGATTTAAACAAACTTATGGCATTTATTGATGGAATAACTCATATATTTTCCTTTTCAGGTTTGAATATTTTTACTTTTGTAAATATCGTCTGCGCGTGTTTTTAATTTCAGATAATTTCATTTTCCAGTCTAAATATCTGTACTTTTCTAAATATCGTCTGCTTATTAATTGCATTTTTCTCTCTTTTGTTTTTGGCAACTATTGAAATGTTATGTTTACTTTTGATGTGTTTCTTCTATGTAGTACTTTTGTATGTGATGTTTTATTCGATCGGATATTAAGGAGAATGCATACACCACAAGAGAAAGCACAGATTTTATGGTGGCCATAGAGTTAATTTCCAATCAACTAAATCACTGACTTTTAAGAGTTAATTTCAAATCACTTAAACTGACTGATTTATGAAGATTTGAATATCACTATTCAATAAAAAAAGGATAATTTTAGATTTTTCATCGATCGTTTCAAAGAAAATACGCCAATAAGCGCGCAGGTTTCTGAAGATTAATTGGCCTAAGATTATGAAAATGGTGAGTTTTTCTAAATTTTTAACATTTAAAACTTCATAAATAAGTCTTAGTTGATCGTGGAAAATAGAAACATTCATTCATTTACTTAAAATTTGGTGTGTCCAGAATATTTATCAGAATATGATACCTTACTGCATTAAATTTAGACTTCATAATTTTTGAAATATATTTATAAGCAGGAACAAATATTATTATTGATTTCATTTCAATCCTTTTGAAAGCAAAACTAAAAACTGAATTTTATACTGAATCTCAGAAATTTTTGTTCAATTATTGTTTGAGATATTACATAAACTATGAAAAATATTTTGTAGTTAACATAAGACTTAAATACCGAGCGATTCTGTTTGCAATACTCATATTCAATAATAATAATAATAAATAAATAACAATAAAGATGATAAATAAAATAAAACGCTTGGTTTTATTAAAAAATATCTTTATATTAATTGCAATTTCGTCATTTACATTTTTAAGTTGAAGTTTTACCGGAAATGGCAACAAATTAGCAAAATATATAGTAAAATGAAAGAAACGATCTAAACAACAGTAGAAGTTTGGTATGACTATCAAAATTTGAAGATTAAAAATGTTTTGTTTGAGAATCCTTTAAGAGACCAGTTACTTAAAATATTTAATTGAAAATTGTAGCGAGCGGTAATACTGGCGAACCGGCTGGTCGCCAAAGGCGGCTAGTTTGTAATAAGAAAAAAATATGTATTAAATTCTTTAAAATAAGCCACATTTCTACAATAATATTCAAAAGATTAATCTTTATTTCGCATTCATTTAAATTATTCAATAATTAGTTGCATAAATTATATTCTTTTGAATTTAAGCTCATTATTACAAAGATGCGCTCTTATTTATCATTTCTGCAATTCAAACATTAATTATGTTGCCATATTTACTTTCTCGTAACAGGAAATATACAAAGAGAAATTATTACACATTTTCAAAATTATATCTGTCTGTCCATGAGCGTGATCATTCAGAAATCTGTGAAAGATGGATGAAATATTGTATCTCTTTTTTTATACCAAATTTATTGAATTCTGCCAAAATTTACTAATTTAACTGCTTGTCCCAAACCAAGTGAACACAATGATTTCAAAATTTAAAAAAATAGATAAATAAAATTTGGTATTCTATTATCTAAATTGTAGATTCATACATATTTTGAAATAGATGTATTAAATGACGATCAGCATTTACATCAAACTCATGTAAACGAGATAACTCAAAACACAATGAGTTAGATAAATGAAATTTGGTGTGTCATCTCATAGCTAATATTGTGGTTCTGTGGAATATATTTTGTTTCAAATGTTCAGAAACAAGTAACATAAAAAATATTTTTTAATTCAATTAGTATTATTATCTTATATTATTTATATATATATCTTATATTATTTATGATCGGGTGTAGCGTCAGTAATTTCAGAGCTTGGTGACCATTTGGCGACTTGGCAATGGATTTGCCGACTTTGGTAACCAAATAGAAATTACTGGAAAAATTTAATTAATTAATTAATATTTGAAAAAACTATATTAACATCAAGTGTCATCCACTACAAGTTTTAAAAAGTGTATTTGAACTGGAGTAGATGAATAAAAAGCATTTTATTAACGATTGAAAATTTGAACAATATATATATATAGGGAGAGTGTGAACTAATAGTAGGAATAGAAAAAGGCATCAATAATTCATAATCAGGTTTACTCAATTTACAAGGAAATACAAAAACCTTTATAGCTGTATAAAACTAATAACTAATGGAGTTCACGGCTTTGTTGAAAATAGGCAATTTTTATGTGGGGGGGGGAGAGGCGGATAACATCTTTATTAATGAATTCGTGAAAATGTTTATGAAGAAAATTAAGACCACTTCGGCATGATGATTTAAATCGTTCAATTTTCTTTGATGTTATTGATAATGAGTAAATTCTGATATCACGTATCACATTTATTTTACTATTTTAATGTGTTTTCATTTTATTATTAAATTCATAGACATATACCGATTTCATAGAAATTTTGAAAAATAATTCTTCAAAATAATATTAATTGTTCTAAATCAAATTTATTCAAGTAATTTTTTAAAGATTATATTCCAAGACTCTGTAAAATTTTTAATAACTTTTCTTTATGAAAATAAAAGCAACGTGATAAATATTAAAATTTTAAACTTTAAAAAAAACTTTTAAAATATGCATTCAAAGTAGAGGCTAACAATAGCGATAAAATATTCTAAAATATCCTATTTATTCCCACTATACAGTTTTTTATTATTGTAACTTGAATATTTTAGCATGAAAAGCTCCAAAAACCAAACAAATATCAGGAGAAAATGCATTATAAAATCTCCGCTATCCATCTTTATTGCAAACACGCCATCAATTTTTCAAAATGTCAAAGAGCATATTTTCTGCAAAATACATTATGTTTTGGTTTTGATACTGTTACTGTCCAAGTACCCCAAAAGCGATACGATTTACTTTCTCTCTTTAACAGAAAGTAGAATAAATTGAAACTGGATTCGGAGAAATAGTATCAAAATATAGGAGAATTTTGTCCAGAAAATACTTTAAAAAGCAAACATTATGTAGTCGAATTAGAGGAGGGTAATGGAAGCGGAAAAAACTACATTACCTGTTACTACAGATTCCTTTTAATCTGAAAAAATGTAACTTATTCCATCACTGAAGAACATACTCAAGATCTTGATGCACGTTTCTTCTTATTTTTCAGTAAGAATTCTAAATTTATTTGTTGGAATTTCTCTTGAGTAGAAATTTTATCTTGTCTCAATAAAGCAGAATTTCAGGAAGAGAGATATCAAGCAATCTTTATTGACGTGATTCAATAAACTGCTTTTGCAATTATGTCACGTTGCAGTTTGTCTGCAAATTTCTTTCCATGGATATATTGCAGTTATTTTGATAATTGCTAGCTTTCGTTAATTTTGTTCGATTTACAATTCACTCAACACATAGCCTGTTTTACTACTTTGTAATCCTGACCCAAATTCAGAAGACTCCAATAATATGTCTTCCGACCCCTTTTCTCCTAACATTTACAAAATGTTCAAAATAGCTGAAATCCACGAAGTCCATAAATGATTTAAAACTTTTTGTCAAATAAGCACGATTTTTCAATTCTGAATTCAAGACTATCCCAAAATTTTGAACAGTATACTGTTTTTTGTTCTACAATTAGTGACGGAAATACAATTGTTAGATTCATTTCCACATTGTTGAGTGCAATCTATATTATTGGAAATTTGAGGAATCCAAAGTTTCGAATATTATTGCAGAATGCAGAAGATGTAGTCACGAAAGCTGAATTTTGTAAATTATGTATGTCTAGAGTTTAGCAATGGTTATCAAAAAATGAGAATCTGGCAATAATTAATCATCTAACGACAATGAAGCCTATTTTTTGTATTCGATTCACTTTTCTCCTCTAAGCTTATTTCTTCCTTTCGCTTATTACTTCTTTCCTCTGACAGAATGGACAATTTTTTGACATGGTGAACACTCTCTAGAACATTTCGAATAACATTTTGAAACTCCATTAAATAGCTCATTAAATGCGGCTGCAAAAATATTTAATGAAACAGTCTGAAATTCATATAATGGTTTGTTTACATAATAGTTTTTCTGTTCATCAATTAGTAATAAGTGCTATTTCTGTGCCAGGTAAGTTAGCATTATATCTTGAGCATATATGTTTAGTCAGTATATTTAAAAAAGGAATGGAGGACAAATATCTTGTAACGACCCGACAATATATTTTGCATTACCGCTTATTTCGATTTTTTAAATTTTAAATTTGTAACGTTTGGCACTATTGCCATAGGAATTTTTTAAGGAAACTCATTTCTAATTGTTGAACCCGTCTATTTTATAGTACATCAAATTCTAATATATTTCTCTATTATTAATAAAGAAGAGTGCCCATTTGTATTTGCTGACGCCCAACAGGACAGCTAATTTATCCTAGAGTTACCAAAATTAATAAAAAAAATTGAATTTAAGTTGGAAATTTCTTCGTGATATTTTCTGAAAATTATACTGCCCGAAAATAATTTTCATATTATCTAAAACTTCATTATTTTTATTTTTCTATATTCTTATCTTCATCATCTTTATTTTTTCATATTGATTAAGCTTCAGTGTACGGTATGCTTTTAATAAAATTGTATCGTTTTTACAATTAAATTTTCTTTTTAGGATTAAGCAATAAGGAAAAAATTTTCAGAAGAGTCTTTTTTTTTTAAATTTGTTTCTCTTACTTGTGATATGATTGGATACAAAATATATATTAAACAAATGCATAGCACTGTAAGCAAAACAATGTGAGATTTCTAAAATGGCATAAATTAAATATCTATCAAAATTTGAAATTTAAAAAAAATTCTAAGAGAGCCATTAGCACTAAATTTTACAAAATATCTAATTAAACTTATTGAAACCATCCCAGAGAACAAACTGGTTTGTTTTGCTAAATGGACATCTCCTATTTCAATGTCTTTCGTTAATACTGCAATTCTTCGACTGAAATAGATTGGTTTTTGTAGCCGTTGTTTATTTTAGAAGTAAACGTCACTACAAAAATATTTTATCATTAATTATAATTAGCTTTTCGTATATAAAAAAGGCATTATATAAGGGTTTATTCGGACCAATGACTTCTAATAAAAGAAAGCGATTATAAATTAAAGCAGACGAATTTTTTTCCGAACAATGTGAAGGCGAAACCAGAATTTAATGAGAAAAATTGAAAAAAAATCAACAAGGTAAATGCAAGCCTTGATTAAAAAAGGCCAAAAACAATCACAACATATATGGAATTGCTACAATCCTAATCTGCAACCATATCAGCTCAGCTACCGTCAAACGCAGTGTAATGACTGCTCCGTTATAGCCTTCAGCAATGCATGGTAAGCGAATAGTGATACCATATGGGCTGGTCTCCATGTAGCCTTACCTCGCTTATACGTATCCTATACTTACTGATTTATTCATCTTTTTTCTATGTTTTCATTATTATTATTATTTCATTCTTTATCCATTGAATTTTTAAGGTGGTAAAAATCCAAACATAAGTAAATATGCCAGTACAAGCTATTAAAATAATTTGAGGAGTTTTCAGCTTTTATGAACTTGGAAAATATTACATGCTTTTCAAAAGACAAAAAAACTACTCAAAAAATAATAATCTAAAGACCAGCAATATCGTTATATTTTAAAATCTCGTGTATCTTAAAATATCTTGTAGAACAAAATTTCCATTTTTAAATATTATGAAGTTTCAGTTCAGAAGCCAAATCACTGCTGGCCATTAAAACTGAAAAACCAGGAAGAAGGATCTGACGAACGTCAAAATCCCATGGAAGGAAGAAGAGGTTTGGATATGCACATGATTAATATTTCAACGCTTTTAGATGACACAGAATCAAGAAATGACATCTGAAGCACTGCATAAAAGAAAAACTGTGTAACGAATTTCTCATTTGCAAAGATCTTTGTAACGTTAGAGTTTGCTCAAAATGTCGCGTTATGCCTGGAATAATAAGAAGAAATGCTTACCAGCAAGTGTCGGAATTCGATAATGGCAGAATCGTTGAATATCGAGAGAGTGGATTATCGTTCCATGATATCGCTCATGGGCAAGTCGAAATGCAACCACATTCATGAGAATATAGAATTAATGGATTGCTGAGATTTATACTTTACAGCATGCAGGATATCAATGCCTTTCCATGACTAACGTCCGAGACATATTGTGAGGTCGACCTTGAAAAACCGTACAACCACATCACGGACCAATAGTTAGGAAATGGGCATGTTTGCAGCACACCCAGTATCCGTAATGACGTTTCCAGCAGCATGGATTGTCAGCAAGACTACCATTACTTCGATTTCCCTTGGCAATGCAACAGTGAGAGGCGGCGACTCTGGTGCGCCGAACGATAAAGGTGAATACAGGAGAGGCACAATGTCGTCTTTTCAGACGAGTCCCGCTTCTGCATGCAGTATTCTGGTGGCCGTGTACGTGTCTGGAGCTACCGAGGAAACAGCACGTCATTTGCTTGCATTCGGTATCGGCATATGGGTCCTGAAGCTGATGTGATCATTTGGGTAACCAATGGGTACATGACACGCACATTTCTAGTTCGGATCGACCGTAATTAGAACGCAGGTCGGTACATTTCTGACATCTTACGTCAAGTGGTTGTGCCCTATCTTCGAGGCCTGCAAAACTCCATCGCCTAACAAGATAATGCAAGACTACATGTTGCACGTCGTATTCGAACCTTCCTCGATACCCATGGTATTCAGTTTTTGCCATGGTATGCAAGGTATCCAGATCTATCACCCATTGAAAATATCTGGTAATGGGTTGCTGAGAGACTGGCTCGCCACCCCTTTCTAGCTAATACGTTTGATAAAGTGTGGCAAAGATTTGAAGCAGCATGGAATGAGTTGTCCCTTTCTATCATCCTAACTCAGATCCAGTTCATGCCTAATCGGGTAAAGGCCATTTTAGATACCAGTGGTGGTAGATATCTCTACTAATTTCGGTCCTCTGCAACCCCCCCCCCAAATTTGATCATTTTTGTCTTCATGCCATATTGTTTATATACAATAAATATCTTTTTTGTATTTTATTTCTTTCATGGTGCTGCAATCTTAATGGCCAGAAATGTATTCACACTAATTTCTGCAAAATCGATGAAACTAAATGCATTATCTAATTTTGAAATCCAGTTTTATTGTCAGCCATGCTATCTTTTTTCCTCAATGTTGCCAGATAAATGTCTTGTAATCCTCGAAAAAGATACGGCTTACTTTCTCTGTTTGATAAAAATGTAGAATTAGCAATAAAAACGTAGACAGGGAATGAAAAAACGGAATTACATAAAAAGAATTCAATAGTTTATTTTGACAACTTTAACGAATACAGTCATTGCCAAAGGAAGACAAAACAAAATAAAAGCACTTATGGCAATGGTTAAATTCGGTTTCCAATTTAGAAATTAAATTGGTTCGTAGATTTCTAATTTATTCCGCCACGGAATCTGGTATCTGATATTTCGTAACGATGATTCTTGATTTTCTTTTTATGTTTAACAGCGTCTGAGATTTAATGGATTCTACAGTTTAGCTTTAAAAAAGTTTTATCTTTGATAAATAAAATATTTTTTTTAGGAATTAGTGAATAAATCTTGATGGAACTTAGGGCATTAAAGATACTTTATTGTTTTCACTCAAATGCTTAAATTTGCGATAAATCATTTGTTTTATTCACACGGTGTTTTTTCATTGATGAAAAAATGAACCTTGATGAATTATTTCAAAGAGAGTTTATTTTTAATAAATTTGTTTTAAAGTATTATTATTTTAATTGTTTTCCTCTCCGTGAGTCGGAACATACTGATAGAGAGAATGACGACAAAATTCCATTATAACGAAGGAGAATTAAAATCGAGGGAAATATAGTAGAATTTGCTTAACACACCTACAATTACTTGGAAATTTTAAAACTTTTTGTTTGTATCAGGTCAGAATAACATTTTGTTTTGTGTGAAGCGTCTTCTGAAACTCGAATATGACTAGGGTTTGATGGTTTTTCAAACCCTGTCTTAAAAAAACTTTTTTTTTCTGTGTGTGTGTGTGGAAATATGGAATTAAAAAACCGGGTTTTATACATACCCTAAATATGACATTTAAGAAAACTGGTTACTTGTAAATTAACTTATGGAACTATCGATTATAACCTACGAGTCTATCTTAAAGCTTAATTTTTAAATTAGAGAATTAATGTGTTAACTTAGGAACCTCTTATAATGAAGTTGTGCAATGTTAACCGTGATCTCACATCTATACAGTTTTCCTAGAATGTTACCTATACCAGATGTTTGGCACGGCATTTTGAAGAATGATTTTTGACACATCAAATTCATCAATTTTCTGTGTAATTGTGAAGGATTAAATTGTACATTTCGCAATTTTCCGCATCTAAAAAACGGAGAAGTGATTAAGGGAATTTTTGTGTAAATTTTAAAAATCTTTTTACTTACTACACCTCTACATACCAGTTTTTAGTCACATAGTTTCCTTCTGATTTGGTTGAACAAAAGTTGATTTTTTTTAAAGAATAAACATTTAATAAGGAAAAAGTACAAAAATATACAAATAAAACCATAAAAATGGCATAGAATACAAAGCAATAAAAATGTTTTAAACACTTGAAAATTAAAAATACATCAAATATTTTTCTTTAAAAACCCAGAAATATGAAAGTGTTAATTTACTGTAATTTATACTGTATCTATCCCAAAGTAAAATAAGCAGATGTTGCAGCAAAGTCTGCTCAGGTTTATTTCAGGGATGCATTTTATATCTCCTTGAACTGTATCGACGTATCATTGTGACTTGAACAATTATCGAAAATGCTTTGTTATTATACTAGTTTTTACGCTAAGTATTGATCTTCCCTTTGAGGATGTGAGCAGTTTTATTCGTTCAACTGATAATTTAAAATTCCATAAAATTAAAAAAAAAAGAATATCAACAATTACTCATTTCTTCCTTTTTCCAGTTGAGAATTTTCAGACTTACATTACTGTAACAAAATTTGTGAGATTAAGATAATTCTTAATCTTATTATGATTAAAACAATTATTAATAATAAGATTAATTATGATTATGATTAAAACATTAATCATTAATTATGATTTCTTAATTATGATTAAAACATGAATCGGAGCGGAGCTAGTCCAGAATTGCTGGATCGTTCAGATACAGCCTTTGAGCACAAATTAAGAGCAAAAATTTCTAAAATAAATCAAGACTTTCCACATTTGTCTCTTTTGACATTCTTGCGTTTCCAAATTTGTAATGCACCTCGTAATGTCATTCACCGATTTGAGGCAATCGAAGAAAGAAAAGAAAATTCGCCCCCAGATCTACTTACTGTCCTAAAAAAAAAGAATGATTTCAATAAAAGAAGAAACTTTAAAGCAGGTGATTAAATGGATGATTAGAATATTTTGAAGAGACAAGTTTCAATATATTATATAATAAGAAATTATTGATTAAATTTAAAAATTCTGTTCCTTTCTGTTTAGATTTCATATTTTCGAATGTTCCCCAAATTCCTGTTATATGAAAATGAGTTGAAATCAATATTAATGTGCCCCTTGAATTTGTCGATAATATGGTAGCCCATATAAGTAATACCATTATTTCTTCTAGCACCTTAATGCGTAATGTTATTTGCCTTATTAATCATCTTGACTTGATGCTTTGGGTGTTCTTGGTAAAGTGAAGGTAAAAGAAGAAAGAGTAGTATTAAAGTAGATTTAAACCAAAAATACTTCTTGTTTTATTAATTAGAAATATTAATCTGCTATTTTTTTTAATTTTGGGCAAAGAGTATCCATGTTCTTTGAGCATATTAAATTATAATAGAGCATATTAAATTATAATTATAATAGACTAACCTAAACTAATAATAAAAATGGTGTGTGTGTGTTTTGATGCTCTACAATTTGAGCTACAGCTTTTTAATTTGGCACATATATACTTTAGAAGTTGGAATTTCGGAGCGTTTTTTTTTTTTTTTAAATTTCAAACAATTTCAACAATTTTTTTAACGATAACTTCCAAAATTATTCCTGCACAAAAAATACCCAGTTAATAAAATAATAATTACATAGTTTTAAAGTCCAAAAAATTATCTTTTTAAGATTGCCAATTTAGATCGCGCACAATTCTTTAGCACAGATTTAATTACCTTTGAAATATATTTCACAACAATATGTTTGTAATTGTGAATGAAGCCGAAATCGTTTTCACTATCTAATCAAGTATTTGACTGAATGATTTTCTTTCTTCCATTGTTGAAAAATTTTGTTTTATATCCACGTATTATATATGTAAGCGGTATTATAACGTAGTTATAATACCGCTAACTTAAGCAGATGAATCGGGCATAATAGAGCTATGATGTCATAGAACTGGTCTCCAATGGGAAATCTCATACATATATAATGAATAGAACATAGGTATGAAATTTAAAATAACACGACTTTAATGTATGACAATTTGACAGTATAATGGAAATGAAGTTTTATTTAAAAGCTTTCATTGAAATAAAATATAACTAATATCTTCGGTGACCCTGCTGGCTTACCATAATTTTTATTAGTGCATTATATTTCCACTGATTATGTATTAGTGCATAAGACGCGGTATTTTTAATATTGGTATAGATTGTTCTGTTTGTCCCTTTGTCATCTGCTTTTGAAAAAAGATTGTAACATCGGAAAACAATTGCAGATAAGAAAAAAGATCTATTCGACCTAACCAAGGCATCAGGAATTTAACTGAATAATGATCGTCGACATAATTACTAAGAAGCTAAGGATGAATTTTTAAGATTCTTTACTTAACACAACCTGACATTCCACCCCCAAGAAATGTTTTTGGTCATCGATAAGGAGATAACTTATCTTCTTACCATTACTAAAGAAATAATGACATTCAAGTACCAACAGAGAAAAAAAAGCATTTAATTTTGATATGTTTTATATTTTGTCTACCAAAAATTTTCCAGCGAACAGTGCACAATTTAGCTTCTGAAATTTGTTTAGAATCATGATGATTATTAACGAAGATAATTCGCCGATTATAAATAAAACAATTTTATTTATAATAGTTTTGTTTTTCTAAAAATAGGGCAACAGAAGATTAAGTTAAAAATAAAAATGATAACATTTTTATAAATATAACTAGAATAGCCAATAATAAATAGTGGATGTTATAGCTGATAGCTTTAAAATCAATTTATATCCAATATCCTTCAGTTGAATAAGTCTTATTTTGTCTTAAATAAATAAATGTGATTGGTGTTTTACAGCTCGAAACTTTTCACCTAGAGGTACTATATTTGGTGGAAATAAACTTGTGGTGGGGGATGTTAAACTGTGCAGCTCATGGATTTTTTTTTTGAAATTTTAGTTTATTAGAATTGAAATCAGACTTTGATAGTTTTTATCAATAACTTCTGGAAATACTATCACACAAAACTATTTTCACACATTCTGAAAATGTTTTTATAAAATATCTTTTTCAATGTAACCAATTTATTTGTTGGGTGATTTATATTCTGAAATTTTGATATTTTTTAAAGTTCTTCTACAAATAATTTTTCAAAAAAAATATTTCACAGTGACAATAATTGTTTCGTGAAATATTTAAGTGCTTATTTTCCACTGTAAAAAACAGAGGCATTAGTATTATGTTTTAGCTAAGTAGGAAAAAAAAATTTAGTACCGCAAAAGTTACCAAACACAATTTTAATATCAATTTAGTGTCATGAGACTTGATTTCCATTAAGAAGAAATATCTACAGAATAAAAAAATGTGTGGTTATTAAAATGATGTATGTTGTAATCTGTTGAATAAAAATAATTTTGGGGGATAAGCACGAGGGAATATTTTGAAGCGACTCGTAATGATGTATAGCAGATTTAAATGAAACCTAAATGCAGCCAATATTTACGTTAAGCAAATGGTCTCGAAGCGTGACGTAATGTTTTTGATTAGAATACTTTTAAGAAATATACATTCTATTCTTTAATATTGATTTTATTTTGCTAGCTTTATTTTAAAGATTTCTAAACTTTATTTCCTTTAATGCAATAAATATCTAAGAGGCAAGAGTTGACGCATTTTGCATTTTACTCTGCAAAATTTACTAAAACATCAAGTTAAAAGAACCAAATATAAAGTTCTAAAATCGATTTTTTTTCGAAGATATCATGTTTATTTCTCAATGTCATACTATATGCTATTTGCCTTTTGCGACCAACTGCTAAGGCAAAATACATTTTAAAAAATTGCCAAAATTCAGGAAACTTTTTGCGACTATCAAATTTGTATCGTTGGGAATTATTTTAAATTTTAAAATGGCATGAAATTCATTTTTGTACAGTAACAATTTTGGTAGTTATCGTCAGAAAACGTCAAAATTTCTGAAAAATCCCACCAAGATGCACATTCCCAGTTAGTTATATGTTACATTTAGCAACTGTAGGTCAGATAATCTGGCTTGTAGAACATCAAAACGTCAAACATTCATCTATACTTATAATAAAGCTCAATGTATGTGTGTCTGTGTGTGTTGGCGCTCTACAGGCCAGACCATTCAACCTACAGCTACCACATTTGGCACGTGGGGGTTATTTTTTAGAATTTTTAATTAGAATTTTATTTATTTAAAAATTAAGCGAAATTTTGGCGTGTTTCTGCTATAACTTCCGAAATTATTACCGCACAAAAAAAGATTTTTGCATGAAGTTAAAGATCAAAAATTGATCTTTTTTGCGATACCACTGTTTTAACCTTACAATTAAATTTCTATTTTTAATGAAATTTTAAATGAATTGGTGTGTCCAGAATATTTCTCAGAATATGATACCTTACTGCATTAAATTTAGAATTCATAATTTTTGAAATATATTTATAGGCCGGAACAAAATACTATTATTGATTTCATTTCAATCCATTTGAAAGCAAAACCAAAAACTGAAATTTATGCTGAAGCTGAGAAGTTTTTGTTGAATTATTGTTTGAGATATTACATAAATTATGAAAAATATTTTGTAGTTCACATCAGACTTAAATACCTAGCAATTCTGTTTGCAATACTCATATTCAACAATAATAATAATAAATAAATAACAATAAAGATGAGAAACAAGATAAAACGCTTGATTTTATTAAAAAATATCTTTACATTAATTGCAATTTGAGCATTTCCACTTTAAATTAAAGTTGAAGTTTTACCGGAAATGGCAACAAATTAGGAAAATATATATAGTAAATTGAACGAAACGATCTAAACAACAGTTTAAGTTTGGTATGACTATCAAAATTTGAAGATTAAAAATGTTTTGTTTGAGAACATATTAAGATACAAGCTATTTGAAGTATTTAATTTAAAATTGTAGTAGCGGTAATACTGGCGAACCGGTTGGTCGCCAAAGGCAGCTAGTATTTAATAAGTAGAGAATTTTGCTCACTCTCCGAATTTGTCGCCAAGGTTGAAAGTTGCCATCCAATAAGAATATCTGTAAAGCTCTCTTTTCAGCGATGAGACTAACACTGCAGGAAGGGTCTGCTACAGACTTTATCATTACACATTCAGGTTTTTTTTTTTTTTTTTTTTTTTGTCTTCATCAAACATTGTGTCAACCGAAGGGTCCAAAGAACCTTCGGTTGAATACCCAATTGCTTTCTTCTTTCAACAATAACGCAGAATAAACAGAAAGCATAGAAGGGCCCAAAATGTAGAAATGGAGTCTTTTATCATCAAAGTGGATGGAAAGAAACCGATATTTATCTGAACAATTGCCAAGAGAGCAAACATTGCGAAGCAATTGAGATTTGCAACTTATTCCATCACCGAAGCACGTTTCCCAGATTTGTGGCGATGCTTCTTCCTCTTTTTAGGTTTCAACCGAATTCGAGATTTATCTTCCGGAATTTAGGCTTAATAAAAATTTCGTTCTGGTTATATAAATTATTTGTTCAGAAAGGAAACACAGAAGCAATTTTAACGCAATGAGTTTCAATAAATATTATTGGATTATTTTCATTTGATGCAATCAATCTTCTGGAAGCGATTTCTTTTCTATGAAACCAATGCGATTACTTTTTATGTTGTAAAACAGATACTTTCAATTCCATGAATTTTTTAAATGTTTTGATTTTAGGTAAGAATTACTTTTGTCAATTAGTAAATAACGAAATTCAGAAAATCTGACTCAATTAAATGGAAATGACAGTTTGCCATTAACATTTTTCATTTGTTAATGCCAAAAGAAAGAATTATAACAATCAATCAGTTGAATAATAATAACAATTTATATAATTATAACAATTTAACTTGGTGAAAGATGTTAATGGCATTTAACTTCTTTTCTGAATTGTATATAAATATTTGTAAATGATATAACACAGCAAAGAAAAAATATGGGAAGAAAAAAACATAAATTGCTGAATAAAAGATATTTTTCATGACTACTATGATATTTACTTTAGATTTACAGATTTTGGTTTTAAAATAATAATCAGAAAATAAATAGATACTAGTACAAGAGATCAGAAATGTTTATCAGTTATTGATTTTCAATAAAAAGTAGGATACTTTAATAATTTTAATCTTTTATTCAATAGTGAATACATCAATAAACTGTACCCCTCAGGGGCTCACCTTCTTTAGGTGAGTACGGGTGTCCCAATCCCGAGGTACCCAGGGATCTATACTCCATTCATGCTTACTCTCCTCTACGCCTTCTGCTTTTTGCTTGGTCCTTCCATCCCTCGACGGCAAGCGAGGGAGCTCTCCATGAGAAGCTGTCGCCGCTCTGTTTGCTTCTTGCTTCTCATGGACAGCCAAAAACCCCACGTGTTGGCCGTGCGTGGCAACCCATTAGACGGGTGGTACACTGTGGTCCCCAGTGCATCAATTCGGCTGGTAACCTAACAATTTGGTTAGTTTGCTAGGGATCAAGCGAAAGGGCCATTCTCTGGGGCTTGGCGTTAAGGGTGGTCAACGTTCCTGGAGGTGGCTCTGAGCGTATAGGTCTTGACTAGCACCATGGTAAGTGCCGAGGCTGGAGTTGTCAGAGCCGGTAACTGCCATCCCTTGTAGGGCTCGGTGGTGGGCGGTGCCGTCGGGACCCGAATCTCATGACCTTTTGTGCATGGGTAAAAAAAACGAAGCTCCCTTCAGTGGGCATCAAATGCAAAACGATTTATGTTCAAAACATTTCGATAAGTTTTTTATTTTGAAAAGAGTATCTTCTACCAACGATACGTTTCATTCCGTTTCACCTTTTTTAGTTGAAAAATGCATATCAGCACATCTTGGAACAGTATCAACTGTTCGGAAATTACGTTCGGGGGATTTGCTCATTGAGGTTCTCTCTCAAAAACAAGCTCACCAGATTTTGAAAATGACAAACATTGCATCCTTTCCAGTAACCGTCAGTGCACATTCGACTTTAAACTTTTCCAAAGGAGTAATATCTTGCGGAGAACTTTTTCATACTCCAGTTGCTGAAATAACCAAGGATTTGGAAAGTCAAGGGGTTACTCATGTCCGTCGTATAACAATACGAAAAAATGGACAACTCCTTGAAACCAAGCATTTGATACTAACATTTCATTCGTCTAAAATACCTGAATATATTAAAGCTGGTTACATGAAATTGGCAGTCCGGCCTTATATCCCCAATCCCTTGCGATGTTTCAAGTGCCAACGTTTTGGTCACTCCAAAGCTTCTTGCCGCGGATCTCTAACTTGCGCCCGGTGTGCAGAAACAGGCCATGAAAACTCTAACTGTACCGCACCGGAAAAATGCTTCAATTGCAAAGGTTCGCACACGTCCTTTTCTCGCTCCTGTCCATCGTGGATATTGGAAAAGGAAGTGATTGCTGAAAAGGTGAAGAAAGGCATTTCATATCCGGAAGCAAAGCGAATGGTGAAAGCTCGTAAATCTGTTGATGGATCCAGCTATTCTAATGCTGCCAAGAAAATGCTGGAAACAAGAGGCACTCAGATAATGCCTATAATCATGCATGTTGATAATAATCCGTTCCAACCATCTTATGCACCCTCTGAAATTTGCCCCAAATCTGAATCATTTATAAAAGACTTTTCACCCAGTATTCCCATGGAAGACACTTCTAAAGATATCCCACAGTGTAAAGTTGCTGCCACTTCACAAAACTTAGCAAGTTTCAAAACCGTTATTAACAGGAAAAAATTTAAGAAAAACTCCAAGCCTAAAGATAATAAAAACATGACAACAAATATGTCAAATCGTAACACAGACAGTGATATAGAATCAGATAATACAATAGAATATAACCCTCATGAAACAATTGATGAAACTCCACCTGTTCCAGAATCTATCGCTTCCACCACAGTTGATAAAACTGTTTTTAAACAAAGTCCCCAAGACTGTCAAGTTCAATGGGTTGATTTTAAAGATTTTCACTGTGAATCTTTAAGTACCCCCATTCATAACAGATACTTGAAGAAACATCGAATCAAAAGATTACAATGATTTTTTTTTCTTTTTACTTGGTTTTATAATTTATTGTACTTGTTTTAATGTTACGAGTATTGCACCTTTTGAATTTCATTGGTATTTTAATCTTTTAACATTTTTGGAAAAATTTACTTTCTGGGATGTGAGTTGCAACTTTAAAAACACTACTAATATTCATTACTAGATGTCTTGCATTTTATCACGAATTTAATTTTAAATTGTATGAGTGAATTGCACTTAGCTTTCATTAATACCATTTGTTTGGCGCAGTATAGCCATATTTGGCTCTTGCGCCATTAAATCTCACAATACCTACCTACCTACCTACCTCAATAAACTGTAAATTTATTTTAGAAACTTAGCAACATGTTAAAATTAATTTGAGAAATACTCATTTTTTATAAACGATGTTGCATTTAATTGTTAATATTGTCGCATTTATCAGACTAAGAAATGAGAATTAAACAAAAATTTATTAAATCCGGTACCAATAAGTGAAATATAGTATCATAACCAAACACTCAGTATATGATAGTACTACTTACTTAGTTTGAATAGTTTATTATAATAAGTAAAATGTTTGTTATAACGAGTAAAAATTTAATTGAAAAAATTGAGTCCTAATTTTTTGGCGATTAAAATGGTTTCTCTTTTTATACTTCGTATATGAAAGTAAAAATAAAATTATGTTCTAATTTTATTTGCCATATTTTAAATGTTATTGTCATTAAAATATAGTGCTATAATTCATTTATTTTGTTCTTTCATTAGGGAATTGACTTTTAAAAGTAGAAAGTCAGGTTTTAAACTACAAAATTATCTGCGTTGAGTGCTACTTTATGTTTCGATTTACACTTCATTAATCTTTAGATTTTTCAATACCAGCGACATTTTATATTGCAATTCAAGGGGTCAATCAAAAATATATTTGACTGAGCCCTACAGCTGCAATGCTATTTGTTTGGAAATAGCATTGCAACTGAACCGCGACCATATTCTATTCCTGGATAAAGCGTAAGAGCTTTAACGTCTTTTTTTAAGTCAAAATGAATATCTGAAGAAAAAAGTACTGAAAACTAAAAAATATATAATAAAAAAGTTTTAAAAAAATCATTTTTATTAAAAATGAATTATTTTTTAAATCTATTATCTTAGAATTTGAATGAGAATTGTACAAAAAAGGGCGCATGAGATAATAACAGAAGATTATAAAGCTGTGATAAAAATTATATGAAACAAAAATTCCAATAATTCAATATATAAAAATTACAATACATTTTGAATGTGATAACAATTCCTTTAAAAAAAGATTTTATCTACACATTACGCTTGATATATATTTGTTCTAATCTCCAAATTCTTGATAAAAAATTTCTTTTTACATCTATAATAAAAACGTATTTAAAAAAAATGTTTTATATTTCCTTTTATAAACTTCGTTTCGAAGTGCTGTCTTTTTATATTATAATTTCGTAAAATACTGAAATAATCTGAAATAAATGATGTATTATAAATCTGAATATCTGAATATTATTATCGGAGAAAGAACTTTATTGCAAACATATTTCTTTTATTCTCGTTTGTTACGGCTTGTTTTCGCCTAAAAGCGTATCTTTCAGTATCAAAAATATTAAGCCAACCGAAAAATCTGATAACTTAAGAAACATATTACCACTTTCTCTCTTTCCTAAAGCTGCCGAATAAATACAAAAATACTTGGATCGCGAGTTTAAAATAGGTTCTGATGTTATCCAAGATCGTGAAACAAACTCAAGAAAATCTCTATGGTAGAGCAACCATTGCGATCAAAAAGAAAGAAATTCTAGAGTTAGGATATTCCCAATTATTTACGATTTTTCTTGGGATATGAAAAATTGTTACAAATTCTGCGACTGAAGCACATACCTAAGGTTTTACATCCTTTTATATTGCGCCGAAGTTCGATATTTATCTTCTGAAATTTTGCGTAAATAGATGTTTTGTTTCTCTAAGTAGAGTATCTTTTTAGTAAGAAGAAGATAAAATTTGACTTTAAAGCCGTGCGGTTAACTGAATTGGTTTTGTTTTCATGCAGTATGGTAATTTCAGGTGAATTGTTTTCTTTTATAGAATTTTTTTCATTGATTCTTTCTTTTATAGAATTTTATATACCGTTGGGGAAAGAAATAAAAATGGAAAGTTCTTCCAAAATAGTTTCCTCAAAATATGTGTAGCATTATCATTTTTATTTCCTCGCTCATGAAAGGATGAAATGATGAAATATTGTATAAAAAATGATAAATATTGCAATCCTCAAAAACAACTCGACCTCCACATTTTGCCGAATCTCCACCGCTAGGATCTTCCTGGGATTGAAAAGCGCGTTTTTACTTTCTAGAATACGTATTATAGAGAAAGTATAGAAATTGTCAAAAAATTCGAACCTGAGATTTTAATGATTGACCACGTTTTAGACCTCTTTGAGTTCGAAAAACATATTTTTAGAAACTGTCCGTCTGTCTGTCTGCGACAAAGATAACTGAAAGGCTCCTTGAGCTAGGTGGTTGAAATTTGGTATACGGTTTTCACACATAATTTGTAGATTTCTATCAAATTTTGTGCAAAATCCGTTCAGAGGAAATTCATCTGCCCAGCTGTTCGATATAAGTGAACACTCACAAAACGAAGTGAACTAGATAGACAAGATTACGTATATATATATAAAGTACCGAAGGTTAATTACGAGAAAAAATGTTAGTGCTTGTGGCGTTCACGATCTTGCCTGAAGTTCCCAATTTTTATATAGTGGAGAGTGGAAAAGCATTTTTATTAGATAGAAATCGAGAAAGCTTTGTGGAGACCATATCAAAAGTTTAAGGTATACTATATTTTGTATTTATTTCGTGTTTGGATAAAATTTGCAACCAGAAAATTTTAGCCTCTAAAATGTGTATTTGTATCAAATTTTAAATCTAATCTTTCAAAGGCCTTACTATCTTTTGGATTATGTATTGTCATGCATAAAATATGCGACAATTAAAAGATGCAACAACCCAGATAAATAAAATTGCATTCGTGATCTTGTTAAAAAAAAGGTATTAAGATTGTATTTCAAATTTTGGAATAAAACTGCAAAGATATGTCTGTCATTCTGTGCATTTGCATGCATGTAAACACAATAATTAAAGAACGCAAAGACTTAGATAAATAAAAGTTGATATTTCATCCCATTATTAAAACTGCAACCGTTTATCAATTTTTATTTTAAGTCTATCGACAAGATATATCCAAATTTAAATTTTTTCTCTTCCCTATTGTAAGAAGCAAAAAATACTCTGCGAGATTTTGAAAATAAAAATCTGAGTGCGTATAACTTTATGGCTTTACCCAACATTCACAATGATAGAGTCTTCTGGGGGTTAAGAAATAACATCTTTATTAAGAAATATTGAAAGAAAGTATTGTGGAGACTACCCCGTTATTTGATGTTTTAACTTTCGGTGTAAAAATCAATAAAAACGTTCGGTTTGAAAGTTATAGAATTTTGTTTGAAATTTATATAGATTTGTACTAGATACTCGTTCGTAATATTACGAAATTCTGAAGATTTTGCGATTTTTAAATATATGTCAAGAGTAGCCATAACCCTATATTTTTATGTAATTATCCCATATATATTCAAAAATGATATCTATAATTGCTAGACACTCGAAAATTGAAATATTCAGTTAAAATAGGAAATATAAATTCAAAAATAGAATAATTTATTTCAGCTTCAAGAACTGAATCAGAATTAGCTTCAAATTTTTATTCAATTAACACGTATTTAAGAAATATTTTGCCTATTATAATACTAATTTTAAGATTTTTTTTTGCTTGTTATAATTCTGATAATATCTACTTATAATACTGATGAAACTGATTGATATTACTTATAATACTTATGATTACTGATTAATATTACTTACTTATAATACTGATGCCTATTAAAATAGGCACCAGTATTATAATATGAAACGAAATCTTCTTCAAGTAACGAATGTCAGCAATTTTTTTCAATTGACTCGAAAGCTGTCAAACAATCGTCAAATTATAAATTTAATTTGTACATCAAAAAGAAATGTTCTTGAAAGAAAATAGATTAATAAATTTCAGTATCAAAATAACATCAGATAAGTGACAACCATCAATACGTTTCTTCAAAGAACATTCGCACCATCAAATTCAAAAACAAATTTTCGTCAAATTCGGTGCTTATCTTCAAATAATTTAATAAATAATGCTTCAATTCTCTGACGCATACTCATCAAATTTAAAACTCCATACATCATCAAAATTATACATTAAGTTTCAAAAGGTTATTTATTGTATTTGGTAACTACTTTCACAGAATCCAGAATAGGTACATTTTTGTTCACTTTCGTTATCGTTTAAGTTATTTTAAATGCTAAAGCATGTTTGTTATTCAAAATAACATATTTCCCGTCTGGAGTAATTAAGAAGACGGCCAAGGTCAACTACAGTTGAAGTATCTAGAACTCTAATCTAGAACCTAATCTAGATAAATGAAGAACGAATGATTTAAATTTACAATTCTGGAACGTAAATTGGATTTTTATGATGAGTACAAACAATTAAAATGAACAGAAAAAAGGTTGAAAATTTCAACATCAAATATAATTACGATCATCTTGTAACAGAGCATTCACAATTCGTCTGGCATTTTCAGTTGTCCATCTGGCTAAGTTGAAGTTGTTGAATGCCTTTGCCAGTCTTTGTTACAAGAAAAATCAAGTTTACCCAATGGTTGTTTAATTTCCGCCTACTGAATATGTAGAGAACAAGAAAATTCCATGTCATTATCATTAGTCATAATCATTATGCGCGTTGCTATCAGGTGGTCCTAAACTCTTATCTCACTGTAAAAAATAATACTTTTAAGAAAATTTCATTTGGATATCTTTTCCTCATATATATTTAAGAATTGGAATATATTAAAAGAACCGCCACGCAAACTTCACAAAAATCTCTGGAATAAATGTATTTGAAAGTTGAAGACCCTCTTTTATTGTAAACATTCTACACTGGTGTGCAAAACTTAAGCAACAGGTATGTTTTTTGCCATAACTTCACGAGAAATCATCTGAGAGACATGAAATTCAGAAATGAGATACAGCATTGTGTTCTGAAAGAATGACGAAAGCATAGTTGCGCAGAAATGAATACAATGCATACAGTATGGAATCAAACAAAAAAAGGCTTTATTGAACTCATAGTATCGTCACACATGATTGTCTGTCCAAGAGGAAGAACAGCAAGCAGATGTTCCTTAGTATGGGATATGTCCTCCCCTTACTGCAATGGTTGCTTCGCACCGTCTTCCCATACTCAGCACCAGATTGTCCAACAGTTCTTGAGGTAAGAGTGCCCATTCCTTAATCAGCATCTGTTTAAGTTATCGGGTGTTCCCAGGAGGATGTAATCGTGCCGCAAGGCGTCTCCCCAAAGCATCCCGCACATGTTCTATCGGATTTAAATCAGGGGAGCACGCCAGCCAGTACATTCGAGTGATATCTTCACTTTCCAGGAGATCCTCGGCAGCATGAGTCCTGTGTGGCCGTGCATTGTCATCCATAAAAACGAAGTCTGATCCAATGGCACCTCGGAACAGACGCACATCGGAAAGGATCACATCCTGAGAACAGCAATCTCCAGTTATAGAATCTCTGTCAAAAACGTGGAGCTCAGTCCGCCCGTTCATCATATTGCCTCCCCAGACGACAGCTCCAAAACCACCGAAACGGCCTCTTTCCGAGATGTTACTGGGATGAAACCGTATCCCGGCCTCTCTCCAAATCAACTGGGGTTGGGAATCGCTTGTGGCACTAAAACGACTCTCATCTGTAAAGAGGACACGACTCCATTGATGAGATGTCCAAAGGCTGTGCTCCCTGCACCACTCTAAACGGTGCCGCCCGAGGGAAACTGTCAAAGGGATGCAGCATTCAGGACGGCGGGCGAATAGGCCACCTTTGTGAAGGCGTCTGGACACAGTAAAACGCGACACTTGTCGCCCCGTTGCTGCATACAGTTGCTGAGCAATGGCGCCTGCTGACTGGTTTCGGGTTCTTTTCTCCTGCAGGACGATATGTCGGTCATCCACTGCAGTTGTTTTCCTGGGGCGGCCACCACCAACCTTTCTCACAGCTGTAGCTGTGGTTTGGAAGGCTTTCGAAGAGCGCGAAACGACACTTTTGTTGATTCCGAACTCTTCAGCTACACTGGTCACACTACGCCCCTTCTCCAGCTTTCCGATCATTCTTCCACGTGTGAAATCGTCCAGGTGATTTCTGCTAGCCATATTTCACGAATTAACTCACGTGCACTTGCAGCGAATGTCTTTAATTGCGTCTCTGTCCTTCCTTTTATTGTAGTATTGACCTGCGCGCGCCTTCCTCACGTGTTTTGCGTACGCTCACGTTGCCTGTGACGTTTTGTTCCTGATATTTGCATATGCATGACATTTCTATGGAATTACTTGTTCATTGTACTGATCGCAAGAACTCCTTTTCTGCAATTTCATGGCTATCTGCTTAAAATTTGCATTGTTGCTTAAGTTTTGCACATCAGTGTATTTTTTGTTCTCTATATCGTTCTGCGCAGTTTCGTAAAAGCGTTTCCTTTTGTGTCAAACTGCCCGCCATCTAAAAATCCGACGGTCTCCAATTCGGAAACGACCCTTTTCTTTTTTTGCAGATTCACCAGAATAAATATAAAATGTACAAACCACCTACAACAAAGATGGAGTTGGACCTTTCAAAGCATATGAAAAGAAATCTTTTTTTTTTTCGCCGAGGATAAAAAAAAAAAGAAATAATAAGAGAGGGAAGAGTGAATGAAAAAATATTTTTATATTACCGGTAACTTCCGGTTCCTTTTAGATGCGAAGATTTGTAACTTACTCCATTACCGAGACACGGATCCGAGATTTAATGCTGGCGCTTCTTTTTCCATTTATATTTTGGTGAAGCTGGAGATATATCTCCATTAATTTATCCTTAACAGATATCTTTTTCGATCTTGGCATGATGTGATTCCATGGAGAGATATATTTTATTATCAGTCAGTGAACTCAATCAACTATAAATGATTTATTTTTATAGAAATAGTGTGATTATTTTATTAATGCTGCTTGAAAAGTTATGCCAAGATAAATGCGTTGCGACGTGTATAGTTTTTTTAATTGTTTAGACTGAAGTCGAATGATTTTTTTTAGCAGAATTCGTATCATACGCAATTTATAACACTTGGGATTATGGGTCTCAAAATTTATTCTTTCAATTGTTTTTAATTAATATAAATTTTGTATTGTTTATATATCACAAGATGTGACAGCTTTTCCTTAACTGATAAAAGGGAGATAATGCATTGTTCATATTAATTGCCATTATAATGATCCATACCAATTAAAATTTTTATATTATTTTTATCATGCAAATAATGTCAATGATTTCGGACGACTTTAGAAATAAACAATTCAAATAAAGAACTGTAAATGAGGGAATTAAGAATAGAATAGAAAATTTCATTATGAACAAATTACAAAAAAAAAAGAATAAAAAAACTCGAATGTAGAAAAATATCACTTTTTAAAGCCTTTAAAGTTTATCAATTCTTTTTTTTTTGTATACGACCGACCACCCCGCTACCACTGAACGAAGAAGTGTCAGCAGAATTTATTATGGTTGATTGTTGTCTTTATCACTGTCCGGCTACATAATTGGTTAATACTCTGAGCTGGCATACTCTTAAATGACGCCCAACCCTTCCCCCAACTCTATGGTTTAGTTATATTAACGTCCCGTTTAAATTAACATTTGGGCTATTTTTGAAACGGACCTCGTCATTTTGAACCGCGGTCAGATGACGAGGACGACACCTGAGCTGGCACACTCCTCTCCACACCACACCGCACCAGTGGGAGCCCGTTTGGCCAGGACGGATTTAACGTGCAACAGACCCGCTTACATGACGGTTCTTCGGTGGAATCGGATCTCGAACCTGAAACCTTCCGGTTCCGAAGCCGGGACCTTACCACCAGGCCACCACAGCCTATACCCAACTCTGTGGATGCGGAATGTTCGGAACGATTCGTGGCCTTAGTTATCACTCTCTGCAAAGCCACTTTCTTTTTCCCAGTGGTTGTCTCCCTATTCACAAGGTGGTCTGTCTCCGTCTTTCTTACTTATCTTCTAATACTATACCTGTCATCCTGTTTAAAAGGGAGTAGGTACTACATTGAGAATATCTCTAAAAATTATCTTTATTTCTCCAAGTGAGCGCTCCACAACAAAAGAAAGGTAAACAGCTTGAAGCTTTTAAATAGTTGTCAAAAAACAGTCAATTTTCAACATGAAAAAATTACCACTCTATGGAAATAAAATTAAAAATTTTTGAACAATCATCAACATATTTGAACAATTTGTTTTTTCTTCTTTATTATATGTCAACAATTTTTATTCAGTTTGTGTGATGTTTGCATGGATGGTATTTAGTGACATTTTCTAATTAATTGATTGGGTACAAATCTAAAATATATTACTTAAGTGCTTCCTGGATGAAAATACAATATTAATTATAACTTAATCAAGTATATTAATTGAATTCTGATTTAATACTACCTTAGCTTCATTTAGTGGTAAATTTGAAAACCCTGATTTCAAGATTCTATAAAATTTATTTATATAATAATAAATGATAATTCTATAAAATTTGTTGCTGCATTAAAGACTGAAAAAAATCTCAAAGTATACCTAAAGGGAAAAAATCTATATTTTAAAACACTAATAAAAAAACTGAAATGTGCTATCGAAAATTTCAAGATATCACGTGAGAATATCATTTTTTTCACACGGTTCATACCTTTTCCTTTCTACCAACGCATTTTGAGGCTTCAAAAATCCTAAGCCAAAACAACATCATGTTCTCACATGATAATAAGCTAATTTAAATAGTTGAATCCCATTCACTTGATATAATCATAATTCCGATTCCTAATATATTCCTAAAAAGTATGGATGAAGAAGCACAACAAACTGTCCCTTTTATAAATAAGTTAATAGTCGCATTCAATTCCACTGAAGTAAGATAACTTTTACTCTGAAATATGAAACTGAAGTTAGAAACGCTATGTAAAAAATTAAGTGAAAATTTCAGTAATTATAAAATGAACCAAAGCTCTAAAAACATTAAGACAGAAATAAAATATCTACAATTTAAACGAAGGGAATGATTTTGTATCTATAAAACTTAGTTTTCAGACCAAATATTCCAGTATAAAAACTTCAAAAAAATTTATCAAAATAAGTCAGGAAATTTTTGTTACTAAGATTCTGAAAAGACATTTGCTTATAAACGTGCCATATTAATTTTTACTTTCAGAAGTCCATTAACAAAAACGAAGCAAGAAACCTCTGTTCCATGCTTTCCTTAAGAGAACACAAAATACAAATAGAGAAGCAGTCAAAGCATACACAAAAGCAGAAATCAGCTCACACTCAAACAGCATATCATTACTAAAATGCAGAAACAGCTCAATAGCGCTCAGAAGCAGCTAGAGAGCTTCGTCAACTAACGACCCCCTCAAAGAGAAAATCCTTCCTCATGTGAGTAATTTCTCCTTTCTTTGTCTCCAAACAAATGAGAAATTTTCTGGAAGAATAGTAAGATCTTGGGTCCAAATAGAAATATTGCTATGATTCTTGCAGTTTCCAGAATCTTTATTTTGGGGAAGGCGCCAAGTCCTTTACCAGGGTCGATGATCATTAATTTAACATCTATTAAGAATCTCAATATTTTTTTTCTATTAGACCGTGTTAAAAATGATATTAACTTTGCAGAATAGCAATATTACAAATTCATGACATTTTTTTAAAGAAAATTATTCTTTTTATTTTAAACCATTACATTTAGTGATGAATCTCTGACGAGTTCTCATAAAGTATCACGTCTTAATTTCTTTCTTTTGCCAAAAATTTGAATATAAAATAAACATTTTGAATCATAAGATCGAAAATAAAATCTGTTATTATCAAAGCACAGAAAGTTAGTATTTTATCTACTAAAAGAAAAAAAAGAAACAAACACTGTAAACAGTAGTAAAAGAAGAACTAAGTGAAACTAATAACATTTGGTTCCTTTTGGGTCTTAAAGTTAGTAATTTAGTCCATCAACCAGACATGCATTTGAAATTTCATACGAATGTTTCTTCCGCCTCTCATATTTCTTTCTGAGTTTGAAATTAATCACGGAATTTAAACTGAATAAAAATCTAATTTTGTCTAAATAGAGTCAACCACAAGAGGGAAAAAATAAATAAATAAAACTAGGGGGGGAAATAAATAAATAAATAACTGATATGAGGTGATTCAACTGCAAGAATTTTTTATTATATTTATTTATTTTGATTCATTCGATTCAGTATTTGGTAAGTGAGTTTTTCATTTTGTGTAGGTTATTTGCTTATTTTTACTGTGGTTGCAAAGATACAATGCAGCGAATTTGTTTGGAATGCGAATCGATAATTTAATCTTTGGAAACAGAGTTAAGAAGTGCCATTGCCATTTTATGATTTGGTTATTTACATAATTTCGAACCAGTTGTTTCTAAAGTTACAACCCTAATTTGAATTCATACTTTTGTGCTACTGCGTGCAAAGAAACCCCATATGTTTTTGATGATAAAAAGCCGTAAACTATGGTGAAATTAATAAGTATCTCCAAAATATTTACTATCTTTTCCTAAAATCAATTTTTTATTATTGTTGGCAGTAAATTAGCAGGGAAATAATGTTTAAAATATGAATGCATTTGAATGAATATTACATGTCATTCAAATAAACAAAAATTAACCAGAATTGAGTTATTGAACACCAATTTAAGGATAAAACATTGACCAGTTTAAGATATAGTAAATAAGCGTTGTATCCTATCAATTTTTGAAGTTCACATAATAATTAATAATAAAAAATAAAATTTTATAATTATTATTATAATATGAGGCTTTTTTTTTAATTCTTACAATAATCGCATCAAAATTGAATACGTTTTTTATGCTCTTATATTTTCCTAAAAAATTCTCCTAATTATGCGCCATTATTTTAATTGGGGCAAATGTAATTCTTGAATATTGTTCTAAAGAATGTAAGAGGAAATATCATTTATAGGGTGCTTTTATCTCTAAGAGTTTTTATGTACCAGGCATATTTTCCAAACTAATTCCTTACTGTGAATTTTCTTATATAAAAGCATATCAGTACTTTTTAGTACCTATCAGAAATAAATCATTAGCCATTTTGTCAATTTTATCTCATACAATTTCTCCCTTGTTCGTATGTTATCTCCATGGCGCGTCAATAGGTTGCGGCATTGTAGAAATATGTGGGCAAATGAATGAATGAATGTGTTCTAAATAAGTACGCGAGAGGTGTATTGTATACTGGAACATATTAATATCGTTTGCCAAATATCAATATCTTTATCAATTTCGTCAAATTCAAATCGTGCATCGTTTCTCTTTTTTACACACAATCTTTATGGATAACCAATCAGTGCCAGTAGCCATAGAAATCTATAAGCAAATAAACAAGTACGAGAGAGACATACTACATACAGGATCATACTAGCACTGATATATCACTAAATATAAGAACATATCAGTATCCTTAACCAATTTACCAATACCAAATCTCGTATCGTTATTCCTCTTCAAACACAATCTTCTTGGTGAACCAAATGGGCCGCGGTGGCCTGGTGGTAAGGTTTCGGCTCTTGAGCCGTAGGGTTTCAGGTTCGAGACCCGATTCCACCGAAGAACCGTCGGATAAGGGGGTCGGTTGAACGTTAAATCCGTCAGATCCGAACGTCCTCCCGCTGCTGTGGTATGGAGATGGGGGGAGCGCAGGTGTCGTCCTCGTCCTCTGACCGCGGATCAAAATTACGAGGTCCGTTCCAAAATAACCCTAGTGTTGCTTTAAAAAGTTACGTTAATATAACTAAACTAAAACTTGGGGAACCAATTAGTTCCAGTAACCACAGAAATACATAAGGGAATGAAAAAAATACGAGAGTTATACTGCATACAAGAATATACGAGGTTATTTTACTAAATATCAGGAACATATCAATATACTTACCCACTTCGTCAATTTTGAATCTCGAACCAATTTTCTCCCTTTCTTACACAATTTCTTCAATCAGTTCTGCAGCCGCAGAAATATGTGCGTAAATAAACCGGTACGAGAGAGTGTTTCGTGTTTTATTGCTGACCGTTTCAGGTCACGACTTCTTACATCTGGAAACACATATTATTTACTGCAAACAAAATACCGCACATGTACTAAATGAAAAATTTTATTTCACTTTCAAGCCAGCAATGACTTTTGATCATTATGGATTTTCTTTCCGTGCTGTCCTATTATTCGTCTTCAATGTGTACAGTTTGTAATATTTATGATCTTTTGGTCTGTATCCAGATAGTTACTTCATCTGAGCGTGGGTTAGATATTTTTGCGTGAAACTATTATCTTAACCCATAATGACGGTTTCACTGACATCTATTCTCAATACATACTCAAGCATACTTCAATTTCTGAAATTTTATTAGATTAATAATAGAAGTTATTAAACTAATAAAAATATATTTTATATTTCTGAATTGTATCTTCTTCAATATATTTTCAATTTTTATTTCACTAAATATTGAAATTAAAATTTCTCTTTCAATTATTTTTTAATTATAAATTTTTCTTAACAATAAAAGCCATAAATTCAACCACCTTCTAATCTAGCTCCCTTTAGTAACCAGTGGTGGATACCAGAAATATTATTTTTATTTAATTTCCATTAAAATTATTTCCGTTCATTTGATGCTCATGAATCCACAACAAAGTATATTTAAGTATTCAAATTGTGATTGGCATTAAAAACCAAATAGTCTTATACATATTCTACTTAATATATGTGTGAGCATTTCTAATGGATTTGAGTCGAGTGACGTCGTAGTGATATCAAAAAGTAGCTCTCCAGGTAATATATGTTGTCATTAAATCATTAGCATTTGCGATAATACATTGCAATGCTTGATTTATCTGATAAACTATTCATAAAATAGGCAGTTAATAATGGAAAAAATAATTTAATATCTATGAAACAATCAAAAGAAATTCAATTTCTGAAATCCGTTATTTAAAATAATGTAAAAAATATTTTTTTAATTCCCAACATTTTAGAAAATTTTACAAGGTACATAAATTTGTATCATTTAAAAGAAAATGTTTATAATCTATAAGCACGATAAAAAAATTTTGAACGATAATATAGTCGGGATTTACCACGGAGAACACCAATATGTTACTTAAGTTTCAATTGCTATTTCTTTCACCTGTTTCTGTATATTGTATTTCTAATAGATTCAAGCACAACATCGTCCCACGACCACAGTTGCGAGTTACTCATCCGCTCTAAACTGGCCGTCTTCAACCATGACATTCTGGATAAAGTTTAATTCAATCAAATATTTTCTACACTGTGTATGAAAAGCACTTGTTTCTACAATTGGCGAATCATTTGATTGAAAAATTGTTTCCTTCACTCGAATCAAAATTTGAAAAATCGACTTAGAGCCGGCATTAATTTAAACACTTTGGTAAACGTAATTTCTTACCTTAAAATAAATTAATAAGAGAAGGAAGTAATAAAATATTTTACAATAAAATTTGATAGAATTGTTATTTTTTCAGCAGTTGTACGAATGACTGCGATGTGCTCATAGCAAAGAAACATTTACCAAAGATTAAATTCCCTAAATCGAAACAAAGAAACATCTCTTACTTCAATTGTTTTATTTTCTTCTGTCTGGGAAGATATTTTATTTAAGAAGGGCAAGATATTACAGCTGAATTCCAGATGATAAATTTTGAATTCCGTCAAAGAACAAACAGGAGAAAAAAAGCATTCATACGAAGTTTACTGTACGTGATTCGGTAGTACAATTGATTACATCTCTTCAGATCCTAATAAAATCGGAAGTATCCTTAAAATAAAAACATTTTTTTTTCCTTTTCTAGGTCGAATTGATTCTTCCCTTGGTGATTTTTTGGGATGAATTACTGAGTTCTTTTTATGTACTTTGGGTAGCATCAAATGCCATTTGTAAAACCGTGATCTCTCATATTCTCTATACATTCCTTGCTTCTGAAAAAGAGAGAAGGATCATATTACTTTCGAAGGTCATAGCATGTTCCAACCGCGTATTGTTTCATACAAAAAGAGATGAATAAAATGTATTATTTAGCGTTGGAAATTGAAATCCTCCTATTTTATAAAAGAGAATTACATTTGGAATACTTTATATTGTTTGTATTATACACCGATTTTTTAGTATATAGATTTGTTATATAAATATATCAGATTTTTGACAGAATAAGATATCTTTCGAATTTTTCCTTCAATGTATGAAACGTTAAAATATGAAACTCTATTCTTTATTACTTTCTTTTGAATGAAGTTTAAAAAAGAGGGGAACAATAATATTCACTATGTTTGATTTATTATGAGATATTGATTATTTTCCACTTGTCAAATCTCCTTAAATTCGAAAAATACAATTTTGAAATTGCGAATTACAATTTTTTTTGTCCAAATCCAAGTACATGTGAGCATGATAAACTACACTGATTGACAATTGCTAAAGAATAAGTGATTTATGCAAAATTGTGTCTCAGACAGTTGACCAATAAAAAGTAAATTCAAGTTGAGAGGGCGTGGTAGACCAGGATTCGTTATCTGTATAAAAGACATTGCATTCAAGTTCATGATTCATACGAAAATTCCTGCTGTTTGATGTTTGAACCAAATAGTGCAGAATGTTATAAGATTATTTTTCCCTGAAATTCTGTTTGGTTCTTGCAATAATTAAGAGCAAAATGTCAGTAAGACAACATTTGAGTGCCTACGATCGTGGACGAGCAGTTGGACGACTGGAAGCAGGTCAAAATTTCACCACTGTAGATGCTGCAATGAGTGTATCAAAGATTGTCATCTCGCTATTAAAGAAGGCCGTTGAAGGTGTTAATGCTTTGCAAAAGCATGCTGGAGATCGTGGTAGGAACACCACACCTTTAGAGGATCGCTATGTAGACCTCGTGTCAAAAAGGAGCAGAAATTTAACTCCTGGCCAGATAGGTGCAAACCTTGCAACCGCTACCGGTACGCATGTTTCTGCAAGAACCATCTGACAGCGATTAAATCAAGTTGGTGTGTATGCACGGAAGCCTGTTCGTTGCAAAATATAATAATATCAAATGATACATTTAATATCAAACAATTAAAAATTATTAAAAAATAAATCATTTTCATCGAAAATTAGTTCTCGTTGTTATAATTAGAAGAAAACCTAGGCTACATACTGTTCGCCAATCTTGAATGTCTCGATATATAATCACTAACTAGTAACCTTGCACTGGGTTCTAAGTGGTCGTTTGTGTGACAGAAACGATATATGCTGTCTTAATTATATTCATAGTCGAAAATGTAGATTCAAACAGGTAGGTAGAGCCAAAGAATTATGTTCAGTGATATGTAACTTTACTTCGTGCATTAGATTCCAAAAGTTATTCATAGGTTCTGAACTATGTGCTTTTAAAATTATGTCATTTTGAAAGAGAATATATAACTTATATTTTCAATTATTTCTTCCACATCACCATTGCCTGATGGGTAACACATGAACGCAACAATTGGTTTTCGTTCTAGTCTAGTAAATTCTTCAAAACGTCCCTCTATTTCGGAGTGAAGTTTTGTTATTTCATCACAATATTTTCCTTTGTTCAATGTACTTGTAAGCAACTCATCAGAAATATTTTTGAAATTTTTGGTTGGTGTTCCATAAATAGTTTTCTTTAACTATGCGCGTCTTAGATCCTAGTAAAGGTATTCACTCCAAAATGGCTTGGCGGTCTACAGGTCAATCGATTTAATGACCACCCGTAATCTACAGCAACGTACACTTCATTTCTGCTAAAATTAACCTATAATAAACAACACTATGGTATTCCTTGCAGAGTTATTTTATACTCCATATGCAAACGATAAAATAGGCCATGGATCTTACAAAAGGTTTGTTCCGTGCATGATTTTTATTTTTTATAGCAATAAAAATAATTCCATCAAATTTCAAAAAACAATCTATACCGAAATCAGAAATAAAAGAATCTAAATAAAATGTTAACCGAATTAATATTTACCAAAACCTTCTTATTTTAATATCATCAAATAAAAACTACTCCATTTTCTTCTCTCAATATAGATAGATATTTTGTGCCAGGATGCAATTCCATTGAAATTCAATTCAAGAAAATAAATTTCCAAAACCAGCAAGAAAAAACTTCGTGTTTTTTATTTATTTTTTTATTTTTGTTGATAGAATAAATTAAAAATTCTTTAGCCATAAAATAAATCTGGCAGCATCCGCTAATACAGTCTTTTCTTTTGTTTTGTTCTTTATGTTTTTTCCTAGGTCATATTTTGAATAAAATATTGATATATTTTCATATGCCGTGATAATATCGAATATTTTTTTATTTATTCGGAATTTCCCAAAGGAAAGAAAGTAGACAAGATAAATTTCAGAATCAGGTCGATTTTTCAATCTGAATAGAAATGTATGATGGAAATGGATGGAGTTTTATAAAAATATATTGAAAAATGCAGTATATATTGAACATGATATGTCTGGACTAACACTCAGATTTGAAAGCTTTTATACTGTTTATTTAGTTTTATATTGTCACTATTTTCATGATATTATGCTACTAGGAATGTGCACCATTCAAAACCAAATTTAAATCAACACAATTGGTTAGATGGATGTTTTAATTTTAAAGTAAAAAGTTGCAAAACATGCTTTTATGTTTAGACTATTTATGTGTACTTTTGATTACACAAGTACAAGATTTTGATTATTCTTCCCGTTTCAGACCTCTTCCAATTTAAAAAACTAATTTTGGAAAATGTCCGTCAATCTGTCTGTGAAAAAGATAAATTAAAAAAGCAGTGATTTAAATATATCAAATTTGTTATGGGTTTTTGCGACTAAAAGTGCAATTTTGTATCACATTTTTGTTTCAATCGGTTAGGAAAAACATATTTATAACTCAAATTAATTTTTGGATGCAATTTATCGCATGCCAGGGTTAATCGCCAAAATATTTGCCAATGGTTCTACGATGGATTTAATGAAAATAAAGGCCAAATTCATGCCAAAAGTTGATACTTCTTAACCATTGAACGCCAATGTCAAGCAAAGTGGTTTCTGAGTTGACATCTTTATTAGAAAATATATGAGAAATCTTTGGGAATATCAGATCCACTAGTGGCAAACTGCAATTTTAGGAGATATGCTATAATTCATAATAGCCCAATCAAACAATATACGTAGCATTTGATGCGATATTTCATGCTTCATTCCATCCAAAATAAAACAAATCGAATGGTTTTTTTGAAAAGAATATTTCAATCTTTTAATTGATAAAGAATTAGATACGTTTTCTTTTCACAGTAGACATATTCGAAGAACAAATTGTTACGAATGTGTAATATGGATTCTCTTTGTAATTAGTTGTAATGAATGTTTCTTGTAAAGATATTATTTTAATGGATGCTGAATATATTTCATATATGCCAAGGTAAGGATATCCTATCCAGTGTCGCACATTTGGCGTTGTAATTGACATTAAAAAAGTAAAATGTTTACTTTGTAAAATCAATAAACCGGATTGTACATTCAGCAATTGTTGAGGATAAAATGGTCTATCTGTTGATAGATTTTCAGAATTTGATATGGATTAACATTTTAGATGCTAAAAATGTGTACCATATTTTATACATCTAGTTCTTCATTCATTTCCATTATGGTGTTAATTTAATTTTATGCCGGCAGACAGACAATTTTCTTGTTAATGGAAAAGTGTTTACAAATTTGATATAATCTGTATATGTGTTGTAGAAACTAGGTAACAAATTTCAATCGTCTGTCTTAGAGTGTCTTTGAGTTATTGTGCTCATAAACAAATAAACACAATTCCAGAAATGTAGTTTTTAGTCTCATTAGATTAGAGAGTTGATTCAAATATTTTCTTTTGTATTATTTGTATAAGGAAATTTAAAAAGGGAAGAATTTATAATGACATTACAAAAGAATATGTACACATGAGAAAAATCTTTATTCCCTGACTTTCAACAATGGAAAAAATTGCATACGGTTATATATTTACACGAACTATTTTATTATTCTTTATAAATCTAATATTTAAAAAACTATAATAAGTCATTTATAAAACTATTTTATTTTCAGTGAAAGAATGTTATTATAAATTTCATTCATAGAAATTGTCAGACTTTGAAAAAAATGGTATGTTGGTTACAGTATCTTCAGTATCTTCTATGAGGGATACAGCAATAATTATGGTGATTATGTTATTCTCCTCTTAGATGATGGAACGCATTTTAAACTGTCGGAATTGTTACATGGGCTTGTGAAATCTGTTTTATAACTGACCACCGTCAATGAAAGCTTGTCTAATTGAACTACAGAGTTGCAACATCACACAAAATTATTTGAAATACTTTTTTCTTATTTTATTTTTTTCATTAAAGTGTTCTTTATTTGGTCTTGTTTTGGTTTCGTTTCTGAAAGGCGATTGAAAGGCGAAAACTCGATGAACAACAAAAATGAAATATATGTAGGATGGAAGCCTAGCTACCATCTGAGTTCCAAGGCGAATGAAATAGTCAAGTTGTGCATTTCATAATTTAATGGAAGACAAACAAACATAAAGACGGCACAACATAAAATTAAGAAGGAAAGAATTAAAGAGTTAGAAGGGCGGTTGCTGCCCATTTACATCAAGTTAGTTAACATCGCAGAAATTCAGACATTCAGTTACGTCGCACACAAACACTAAGTCCAATGTTTCATTTTCATTCGCTCAAGCTCATGTCCATGTGACGTCAGCTGGTGGATAGAAGGTAGATGCAGTGCCACCTGGTGGTCCGAGGAACAAGCATACCACAGCTATATATATATATATATATATATATAAAGAAAATGTCAATAAATAAGAGAAACACTAATTGGAGCTGCACGAGGATCAGCTAGAAAAGACATCAATTCGTTCTTTCCGCAATAACTGAAAGAAAAAGCAATATTTCCATTGAGTTTAGCTATGATAGGTTGTTCTGAGCGCAAAACAGTCTTGATACACTTTGGGACGAATTTTTTCCAGCTAAACAAGGTTCAGCTTTTCTCTCTTAATTTTTAAAAACTTTTTTCTTGTTAGTTATTAATAGATTCTGGTTTTCCTTTCAGGAGTGTCAGGAGAAAACTCTGCTTAAGATTCTTTGATTAAAAATCCTTCATGAAAGAAAGTTGAAATAGTCATTTTCTCATATAAAAATAAGAATTTTAGGAGATTCAGAAATAAAACTGTTTCATTTAATTGCATTCTCTTTTGAAATTCTTTTTACTGCATTTCTGTTTCCAAACTGACGAATCTGCATTGTCCTTAATACCTTTATTTGCAATTACCTGATAATTTAGACACACTGAACGACTTTGTGGCATGGTGGAATGATTTCGATTAAATTGTGCAAATCGGATGCAAAAATTAATGTTATACGACAAATGTATTAACTAATAAATAAAATATTCATTAAATACGTTTAGAATATAAAATAAAATTCCTAGTGGAATTGTATGGCTTTGAGATAGTTTTATTTAAAACATTCCATATATTTTTCGTATTGTCTGCCTTGAAAGCATTTCTTTTGGTATCAAACGTAATAAATATTGGCGGGAAGATCTTCCAGAGAAGATACGACTACTTTCTGTCTTTAGCAGAGACATTGAATAAATATAAGACATCCTGAATGCCAAATGCAGAAATGTTATTTGATATTACTGAGGCACATAAAATGAAGCCAACATTTTATCCCCCCCCTCCAATATCTAAAAAAGCAAGAATTGGAGGACAAGACTGGGAAATAACTTTCATTGAAACAAGTCACACTTTTAGGGCTCTTCAGAATAAAAAAAATCAGTATTTTTTTTTCTTTTTTTTTAAATTTTCAATTTATAATTCCCTGTTATAAAGATTTATTTAAATATAAGTTAATTTTCGGTTTTCTTTAACTGAATTTCTTCTTTGGCACTGCAATCTCATGTATATAATGTTCAGCAGTTCAGTTTGTACAGGATGGAAATAAATTGATAATTGAGCTCTATTTTTCAATTATAAGAAAAGAAAATAATTCTCTTCAGTATAAGGAATGAGCAAAAAATCAGATCCAGATTCATTTTTATAAATATAAAGCAAATCAATTTGGATAAGAGTGTAGAGAAGAAAAGAAAACTGTATATTATTGATTACTTCACGTTTCATCATTTCATTTTTAATTGGTTCTAAAATAGAAGTAGATACCTTGGATATCTCATTGCTTCGAATCTGTCATATTGTATCTTTGACCTGAAAGGAAAAATTCAGAGAGATTCTTAATGGATGCCAGATCCATGACTGTTATCACTCGCGGCAAAATGAAAGTTGCGATAATTATAGATGGAAATTAGAGCAATTATTTCTCAATTAAGAACCGAGATATGTATATTCTTCTGGAGAATTTTATGTCCCATCGGAAGATCTATATAAATACAAGGAATTGAAATGATTGAAATATTTTCTTTGGAATTATTTTCGCAAATCGAGCTTTAATTAAGCTCCGAGAGTTCTTACAGTTTTCCAGTTACCAATTTGCTGTCTGCTTGTGTTGTGAATAGAATACTATTCTTTGTGTATAGTTCAGCTTTATTCTTACTACCTGTGCTTCCTATCTTCTTGGGGAATAAAGTTTCACTTTCCATTATTCCTCATATTGGACATCATTCATGTACAATCACAGGACGAGTACCCCCCAAAAATAGGAAGTCTCACATCCTGTAATATATTGAGATTGGACATTAATCCTTTGCACTCATAAAAGTAATTCGAAGCATGATTAAAGCATGAAAAGTTGTCAATAATTCTAAAAATAATATTTCTAAAACTTTTAAAGCGTGGAAAGGAATGGCAAACTTGTAATGGCTGCAGAAATTGAAATATCTGTAACTTCAATAGAAGTTTTTTTTTCTTTCTATTTACTTGTTATATGTATGTACAATAAAAAATCGATTTGAAAAGGAAATAATGTCTTCTAAATTAATGCAGAAATTAGAAATTCAGGTTACGAGCTAATATGATTTCTGCATCCTAAAAACGTATTCCAAATTTGTGATACTTGTCAACAAAAACTTGGGTTACGGAGGTAATGAAAATTATAATTAATTATAATGTCAGTGAAATTAACCGTTGATGATATTATGAAAGCAATAAAAATGTTATATATATATAGGAAAACTTCACTTCTTAAAATATGAAAGATAAACCTCTAAGCAAATTGCAATAAAAATTTACAAAATATAAACAAGTCGCAAAACCTTAAAAATAATAATTGCGATTACATTTTTCATAAAGTTTATACCATTCCAGTATCTAAATATTGAAATTATACATACTTTAACTTCAAATGCAATGCACAAAGTTTCCGAAATTCAGATTTCTGTGGATATTTCGTCCTCCTTTTAATTTTTATGTATACAAAATATATTATAAAGAAAACGTCAAACTCGAGAGTTTGGCGAGTTTTGAGCACGAATTTGGCCTGCAGTCTTTATTCAAAGTTCGTAAATTCTTTACAAATCCGTTTACAGAAAGTATTTCTATCTCTTTCATGGTAAAAGTGAATACGATCTTTTCAAAACGTGAATAGCTGATTAGAAAAAATCAGTACACAGTCTGAATTATAAATATACATCAACTTTTTAATTAAATCTTTCAACAGTAGATCAGTTGCCGTTATGTATGTTCGAATGCATGTAAAAGCGGTGACCCCAAATTGCAATGCGTTATATAAATAACATGATCTTGTTATTGGAACTGAAATAGTGTGTGAAATTTTTATTTCAGTCTTTTGATAAAAGAACATCAAAAAGCATACATGATTTTTTCGCAATATTACAAAAAAATAAAATGATCAAAGCACGAATGGCTTCTCAAATAATAAAAATTAGCAACCATGATGTTCACAGCTTTCTGAAGGTCCATAAATTTATTTCGGGAGATAACATCTTTATCATGAAATACGTGGACGAGGAGATTACTTCCGACGGTGTCATATACTGGAAGTTATATTTTTCATTTTCTCATATCAAAGTATAGAGAAAGTATTGTAATCATTGAAAAATTCGAATTCCAAATTTGGTCAAATCTTCACATTTTAGAACTTCCTGAGTTCGAAATACACATTTCTGGAAAATGTCTGTCTGTCAAAAACGCCTCGAGCTAAACTTTTGAAATTTTGCATATGACATTTGCACCAAATTTGTAAAGACCATATATCAAATTTTGTGAGAAAAACAGAGGAAATTTGTTTTTCGAGATTTACGAATGAAATTTAACACGACAACTACGAAGCAACTAGATGGTTGAAATTCTGTGCATACGTTTAACTTCTATATTGTTGTCTCCTATTAAATTTTGTGTAAAATAATGTCTGTCAGTTGTACTTTCAAAAGAATGTGAATGCGATAACTCAAATACGAAATGATTTTAATAAATCAACTTTGATATATTATTTGTTAATTGCAATTGTAATTATGTGTCAAATTTTGAATCAATCGGTTGAGAAAAAACGAGTCTAAAACACAAATGCAAATTTATTACAAAATATACGAGAAGGTTTTGTGAAGACCACTCACGCTGGTTTCAAACCACTTTTCTTTATATCAGACATTGCAGTTGACCAGAGATCAAATCAAAATTTATCAATTTAGTAGGAATGCTAGATAATTAGGAAAAATCTCGTATACCCAGCACAAAAATGGCATTTAATAATAGCAAACCGCATGAAAGAAAATGTTTATTTTTTCCGAATAATCAGCGGTTTGAAAAATCATTAGAAAAAACCCCGAGAGATTCGAATTAGAAAATAAATTACTTTTACTCTTTCTGCAAATATTTTTACTTTAACAACCAGTTTCTTTGGAATTGAAGATTTAATATTGGATTTCATATTCTTCCAATCAGGTACTCAAAATTATGCATTTATATATTTCTTTCGTTTTTACAAGAGATTAAAGTTCATCTATTTCATTTATTTCTACCATTTTTCTGATAAAATAAAAGACCTTTTCAAACGATCATTAGGTAATTTGGAAATATTTTGCTATTTATGATCCAGTGGTAATCATTTAGTTAATGATATACTAACATGCAACCTAAACAATCTTAATATTGCTGTTGGCGCAAAAACACTTCGATTAGTTTCTATCGATTATTTTTATTGATTGGCATTGAAATACATATTATTTTAAACATTATCATTCTTTTCGGTTGGATTATTTATAGTTTGTAATCACCTAACTGAAAAATCATTTTCATTAACGGATATCTTTTAAATCGCTTTTCGATGAGTTGCGAACGATTGATTGAAAATATATAATCAAAAGCTAACATCTCAATATTCCCAAATCTCAATACTACCACAGCAAATCACTTACCTAGAATTTTTTGCCGAAGTAGAAATTTATTTCCCAGAATTTATATTCGATAAAATCGTATCCTGGCTAAATAAAATATCTGCAAGAAAAGAAAAAAAAATTAAATAGACTTCATTTCAAAGATTCAGCATTAAGTTTTATTTTTATTTAAATTATTCGATTTCCGTCTCCGATAAATTTTATTTTCTGGAAGTTAATGTGATTTCTTTTTATTAGCTTTGAAAAAGTAAAGATACATAGAACAAATCGATTGTAAGATCTATCGATTGTTTTTATCGCTTCCATTTGTATAAAATAACATTGATAGAATAGCATAGCTTTATTTATGATGGACTGATTTTAACAACAGCAAAGAATGTGTCGCTGTAAGGAGAGTAAAGGTTTTAAGTGAAATTTGTAATGAGGCATCGAGTTCAAATGTAGTTGGAGACAGAAGTTTTAATTTTTAATAATTCCCATACAATAGAGCAGGGATCTCAAATATTTTTAATTGTGCTGAAGTTTTAATTTTTCCAACAAAAAAGTATTTTGAGGCTAATTACTAATATATGCAAGTAAAAAAGCAAATGTGTAGTACGCATGTCAGCAATTAATAAAGTTTAATATAAAAGGATTGAAAGCATATTAAAAAAACTCAATGAGAATATTTGCATTGCTTGTCTTCCATATAAGAATCACTATTTAATTAAAATTTCACAATTTCTTCCTCAAATCATTTCTATAATCAGCATGTCAACTTTTGTTTTAAAAAAGTTAAAAATGAAAAAGTCAAATAAGAATCCTAATCAAATAACTTGGCAAAAGTTTGGTAATTGCTAGAAACTGTTCCCATTACATTATCCAAGAAAAATGACACATTTTTTTTTTGAAATGTATTTAGTATCTCGTCACGAAGTAATTCAACTAACGGATCTTTTTCATTTGATGGTACTTTAACTTTCTCTATGTAGACATCTAAGGATTTTATAATGCATTGATTTACGACCAAATTTCGGAAAGAATCGTTAGCCATTCCTTGACCCACTTTTACACTACCTGCGGAACATGAGCTTAAAATCGCTATTCTAAAATATAACTGCAATTTGACGAAATATTACTTCAGTGCCAAAGGGAATGATTTCCGGCAAACCTTCTGGTATGCTCTTTAATAAAATTGTTATCCCAAAGAACGCCATGCATGGCACTGACGTACAGTACTTACGGAATATCAACATTTGGCTCGAATGTAGCATTTTCACTGGATTTTTTGTGTCCATTTTGGCAATGAATCCAAGGCATGCGATTAATAGTCATTGTAATACAAATTAATTATAGTAAATTGAATTTTTGCATTAGATGCATTTTACCAAACCATCTAAAATAAAAATGTGACACGGAACTACATTTGCAGTTACAAAATCATATACCAAATTTTATATATTTAAATTATTACATTTTTGAGTTATTGCCTTTATATGTTTCTGAAAGTACATACTGACCTTTTATTAGATTTGGTTCTATAGTTGAGAGATGTCTAACCTACAGATGCTTAATCTGTCTACCGAATTTTATCCATGTGGTTTTCTTCGTTTTGTTGTCATCGTGTTCACTTCGAATATTCAAATACCCGGATAGACAGAATCTGACTATTCAAAATAGATTTCTTTCAAAATTTGATAGAAATCTACAAATTAGATGCAAATACCATTTATCGAATTCCATCCATTTGGTTCAAAGCATTTTCGATTTATCTTTGCTACAGGCTGGCATTTTCCAAAATTGTTGTTAGCTACCATTTCTCCATTAACAATTCTAACAGATAGTCAACAGTATTCGATAATAAGAAGTGGTAAAAAATTTGATAAAAATCTACACTTTTGATGAGAACAAGGTACACCAAATTTTATTCATCTAGTTTTTACGATTTTTAGTTATTGTGTTCTCTTGTATTCGGACTGTCAAACCAACAGATCGTGTTCACAGATAGAGAGACGCAATTTCAAAAATGTATTTTCAGACCTAGGAGATACATCAAAACTTAAGTTATTATATATTTGACTGCTACAATACTCTCTGTAGGTATAATTCGCATAAGAAAAAATAATAACATTTCAAATCCTGAAGGAAAAATGGATCAACTCTTATCACTTTGCATCAAATCGAATATATTCATGTAAAAAATTCATAAACTATAAAACTTCTTTATAATAAAAGCAATTTAAAGTAACCAAAATGTAATTTTGTCTTATGAATTAAGAGGATTTCTATTTTGAAGACGAAATAATACATTTACTTCGTTTCAATTTGCATAAAATACTATGCTACTGGTACACATAAACTTGAAATTAATATGATCCGTGTTCTCTCTTTTGCATAAGCAAGGAATGCATAAAGGATATCTGGTATCAGGGTTTTACAAATAGTATCTGATGCTATCAAAACAGATAAAAATAAGTCACTGATTTATCCAAAAGAAGAATCATTTTGACCTAGAGGAGTAAATAAAGATAGAATATTTTATTTTAAGGGATACTTCCGGTTCTATTTCGATCCGAAGAGATTGAATCAATCGCACTACCGAAACACGTACGCTAAACTTCGTATGGACGTTTTTTCTCCTATTTTTGCTTTGATAGTGTTCATGATTTATCACCTGAAATTGATCTGCAATAGAAATCTTGCTGTTCTTAAGTAAAATAACATATTAGATAGAAGACATGAAAGAAATTTGAAATAATATTGCTAGGTGGATAATATTGTTTTTGTTTGTATGATAATAATCTTTGGTAAATATTTCTTTGTTATGATTCCAGCGTGGTTATTTTTATTATTGCTGAAAAAAAAATAGTCATTTTGAATTTGCATTGAAGGTGTCAATTTTTCCTCTTTATCTATGGTATTTGGATAGAAATATCATTTACTAAAATGTTTATGGCAAAGCAGATACATATCAATGCCTTAAAATTAGACTCAAATGTTTGAACTAGAATTTAGTCAAAGGTTTCGTCAGTTGTAGCAAAAGGTTTCAGTTACAGTGTTTGATGATTGTTTGATCCAATTAAACTTAATCCAACGGTTGACAATTTCAGAAATATAGTTGATGTCAGAAAAAATTAACGTTCTTCTATTGTCTTGTTTGAAATGTCTTGTTCTTCTTCTTTCTTTCTTTTTCTTCAAAAATTAAGACATAAAAAGTATTAAAGGAACGATACCAGATTTTATAGTTTCACGCACGAAAGAAACTCGTTCCATGTAGCTATGCTCCAACAGAAATGAATGATTCGACCCTCATATAAAAGAGCGATAGCCGGCGGGACATGTTTTAACGCGAATGTTCGATGCTTAACATTGGAAGGTCGTATATCATTTCACGCCTCATCGTGATGAAATCAAGCCTGTAATGTTCAACGGCATTTCGTAGTATCCTGTATATCCAGCATCTGTTATTCCTAGCATTTAAGATATACATGTTTATCAATATAATGCAAATTATATATCATGGTCGGAATAAAATATTAAGATATCATGGTTGATTATCAAAATAAACACGTGTGAATAAAAATGGCATTCAAGAATTAAGATATAATCCTAGCAATCAGTTTATTTAATATAAAATAAAAATATATTATGGTACTATGAGGTAGCTATAACTAAGTTTTAACAAAAACATTAAAAAATCAGAATTTTTAGTTAGTTAAAAATAAGAGATTTTGTCAATTTATTTTGGTGAAAATTCTGAAGTAGTAATAAACAAGATTGGTTTTTAAAGCTTGAATTCTTTTTTAAATGATTTTTATTGATACTAATTCGTTCGCCGTAGATTAATAGATTTAGACAATTTTAAAAATATGTTTGCATAATTTTCAACAATAGATTTTATTATTATACTGGAATTTAAATATTATTTTTGCTCACTTTGGTGCGCATAGAATTAATTATATTCATTGCAATCGTCTAAACTATTAAACTACAAGGTCAAAGAATATTACGCATTCGTTAAACCTATTTATATATATTTGTACAGATCACCATAATTTGAAGAAACTATTTAACATGAAACATAACAAGACATGCATTCTTTTTAAAATTTTTTATTGAAATTATATTAAAAAAGAAAATAAGTTCACTATAATTGTAGAGTTTGTACTCTCATTTAATGCTATTTTTGGAGTGATTTTATGCAGAATTCTTTTATCTATATGTGTCTATTTGTGGTTATGAAATGAAATGATTGCCTCATTATTGCCTAATAGATGACGAATAATTAAAAAAAAAATAATAATTTCTAATAGCGAAAACAGATACCTCTTTTTGTATATTCATTTCACATCAGGCATAAAATATATATGAAAATCAACAGGAGTGGTTCCCTCAAAATTTTATCTCGAATAAACTTGTAATACTTGCATGGCATTAGCGTACAATAGATACGGAATATTAACTTTTGGCATAAATTTAGCATTTTTACTGAACTTGTCTTGCCGTCTTTGGCGAGTGAGTTGGCGATATATCTCTGACATGATTTAAAAGTATCCAAAAATAGAATTTATGTTTTAGACGCGCTATTCTCATCTCTTTGAAACCAAAATTTTTGTCCCCAGACAGCACTTGTAGTCACAAAATCCCGTAGCAAATTTGATATTTTTAAGTTAATCTTTATTTAATTATAAGGTTTATATGTTTCTGAAAAACATACGGACAGTCAACCCGTAGTCGGATTTGGTTCAAAATTTGACATTACACTATAGATGTTAAATTCGTGTGCCGAATTTTATCCATCTAGCTCCCTTCGTTTTGTAATTATCATGCAAACTTATAATCGAGTAGTAGGACATACAGACTTCCTCTCAATGGATTTAGCTCAAAATTTGATAGAAATCTAATTTTTTTTAAGCCGTCATTCATCTGACTAGCTCAAAGGGTTTGTATGTTGTCTGTGTCATTGCCGTTATCTAGTTCAGGGAGATCTAAAACATGGAAATTTGTCAAAATCTCGACTCGAATTTTTTGACGATTACTATACATTCTATATTCTGCGTACACGAGAAAATAAAAAAAAAAATTAAAAAAGTTCCTTTATTTGCAGTTGAAATATCTACAAATTTTGTTGTCTACATTAAACCAAATTCTATACACTAGTATTTCTTTTAGATTTATTATCCTCTCAAAACGCCTCCTTTTCTATTAAAAAGTGAACCAACACAAAGATTTAAAGAACACAAGATTGTGATAATATCAGAGAGGAATGTGACCTACTTTCCCTTCTTAATAAAACGCTTTATACGCTGAAAAATCTCATCGTGGACGAATGGAGATTGATATTATCAGAGAACATATAAAAAAGCCAATAATCTTATCTGAAAAATCGCCAAGGGATCAAAATTGGCGAAAAAGAAAGAAATCTTTTGTATTACCTGTTATTTCTTCCTGTCCCTGTAGATCTCAATATTTGCAACGTATTCAACCATCGAAGCACGTACCCGAAACTTTGTAAAGATGCCTTTTACCCTTTTAGAATTTATTTTGCAACGTTTGAGATGTGTCTCCTGAAAATTCGCTCCGATGGAAAGATTTTTTTATTTAACTTAATTTGGGTGAATAAAGAATATCTTTTTAGGGAGAAGATGATGAAACAATTCTGGCGTCATGTTATTCAATAGAGAATTCTGCTTGTTTTCAGTGAGTCGGTTCATTCTTCGGGGAATAATTGTTTTAATGAAAAGTTTCATTCGTTTCATTACTGTTGAGAAAACCAAAGATACGCTGCGATAAATCCTTTAAGAAGGTACTGATATATTTACTCCTTCGTATATGAAGAATACAAAAATTAAATATTTGGATCACCCATCAAAAACTGATTGAAATGATGAGATTTTGACCATTTTCTACATTTCAGATCACTATGAGTCCGAAAAATTCTTTTTTTTTGGAGGGGGAGGGGATTATGTTGTCTGTGAATGCGAGATGAAATTAGATTTGAGCTAGACTGATGAAATCGATATTCTAACGTAACACTAAATTTCTTCATTTCTGACAAATTTTGAATTAATTCCATTCCTTTTAAGTCTAACTGTTCGAAAAATCATTTTTTTTATATTTTGGGTATTTATAAAATATAAAAAAAAGTTAGATGATACGATTAGTACACACATTCATCATCCCCCCCCAAATGTAGATAAAATTTTGAGTAGATATATCAAAAGAGAAACCGACTGTATGTTTGTACTTTTTCATATATATAAACGCCAATATTTAAAAAAAAGAGATTTAATAAATGAAGTTTGGTATGAGCTCTTGTTAACAACATTGTAATTCTGTATCAACTTTTGTATCAGTTGGCTGAAAAAAAAATGCCCAAAATGCATATTCGGTTTCCTATATTATAATATGATGCACAACACTCTCATACCACAAGTGTCTAGATTCTGAAAATAAAATTCTAAGCACTCGATGCAATGACCACCTTGTTCAAAGTCCACAATTTTATGTCAAATTTACATATCAACAAATAAAGAAAAGAATTTTTGCAATCTGAAGGGTAAAAAGGAAGCCGTTAGCATTATCAAATGTACTTTAAACTTTATCCGTTTGATATCCTTATCACTAATGCTAAGAATTTAATTGATTTCACCAATGAATAAATACTAAAGCAGCATAAAATCTTCTTTACTTGCAATTCTTTTTTCTGAAACTATAACTGAATAAAATATAACCTGAAACCTCTTCTTTTCAGACATCTCTTTTTTCAGATCCTTTAAAGGGCAGACGTTTATTGGGTAAACTTTTGAGATTTATTGCTTCACCTCACAGAAACAAAGCAACAATGCACCTGTTTTTTTTTTCTTTTCTGGTGCGTAAAACCCCCACATAAAATAATTTTATTCTTTATGCACCGAGCTTTATTTGATACAATGCATCTCTTTATTTTCTCGAGAAAGTTATACGGTGTTGTATATTATTAAGATATGCTGTTTGTCAGTCATAAATTCTCAGCATTCTAGTAAGTAAGGGAAATAAATAATTTAGTTTCCTGTTACATAATTTTTTAATCTAATATAGCTTATAAAATGAGCTTTTCATAATAGAAATGGGAAGAAGCGGCTTTTCAACTTAGAAATCATCAGTTTTTTCTACAAATATTTCCAAAGAAATTATATATTAATAATAACTACTTTACCCATAAATAACGAATTTTTTTAGCTCAAAGTCAAGCACAAAGTTCGTTCATTCAAAACATATAAACAAACAGTAATGATATAAAATTATTATAATTTTGTCTGTAGAATAATAAATGAATATTAAAGTGATGATTCAGCTGATCAGATTAGTAGAGCCATTTTGCCCAGTGAGCTCGATAATGATATATGACTTTGAACTTTTGGTGTATAATTAATAATTGCCGATCTTCTATAAAAATATTTATCGGGATAATACTTTAGAAAATTACCCAAGCACCTACGAAAGAATAATCTCTGACAAAAGAAATGAATAATCTATAAACCGCATGTGTTTCTGTCAAGACTGTTGCCATCAAAGCTGAACTCCTATTGAAATGAAACAAAAGGGAAAAAATCGGAGAATGAAGACGGACTTAGGGGAGACCAGCGGAAAGGGTCTTCACAAAATTTTCTCCCGCACTTTCTAATCCCCCACCCGCCACGAAAAAATGTTGAACTTTGGTCAGAAAGAGAATGCCTTGCATAGTATTGGCGTATAACAGTTACGAAATATTTATCTTTGGCGGGAATTTAGCCCTTTGTGATCCTTGGCGAGTGTTTTGGCGATTAATCCATGACATACGTTTGATAGCACAAGAAAGTCGAATTTGGGTTTTAGACGAGTTTATACTTAGCAATTGAAAGTACATCAGTAGTCACGAAAGCACATACCAAATTTGATATGTTTTAATTATTGCTATTTCGAATTATTTATCTCGTTTAGATGTTTCTGAACGTACAGACCGATAGACAGACAGTTGAACCCCGTGTTGGATCCGGTTCAAAATTTAATAGGTTTGGACACTATATTTTCGTTAATTTTTTTCTGCGAAAATTATTTCTTTCTACAATATACGATGGTGTACAGCCCATTCTTTTTCTAATAATGCTCTCTTATTAATGTCTTTTTTAATACATATTTTTTTTCCAAAATAATTAATAATGATGAATTTGGAAAATAATTATTTTCGCTACTATAACGAAAAACATATTTTTATATTTTAATGTGTATTTCAATCCGAAGGATAGTATTTCTTCTAATTGTAAAAAGTGGTCACTTATGATAATTGTCAATCAAGATTTTAAGAGATGTGACTACCTTCGGGATGAATTTTCTGAAAAACGTTCGAAAATAGTTATATTTTTGAATATTTACATAAAAAAAGAGTGGAAAAAAACATCTATGAAATTAAAATATGACATTTAAGTGGCAAATGTTTTTTACTAAAACGAGGTATAAAGCAAAATTCTTCTAGTTTAGAAGTTTATCAAAGGATTTACTTCATATTGTAGAGATAGCTTCAGAAATATATCTGAACAAAAATATAAGTTTTATTTATGTTTATTCTGTACAAATAGCACTTTGACTGATAAATAATACGAAATTTTCAATTTTGTCAGACTGGGGGGACTAAAATTACTGTAAACTATTTCTTAAGGAACAGATTACTTATTACCCTAGTTCAGTAACTGTAAAACACATTTAGAAATTATTATACTAAATTTGAACAAAAAATGTGCATTAGATTTTAATTTATGAGGTTTTGCCTAACAAAATTCTATCAAAGACTAGAATTTGAGGAAATAGTTAGATCTGTAAAATATCATTAAAACATAAATGCAATTTTAAAAATCAGCGCAACTTCCCCAAAAAACAGAATTGGAAACAAAATTCTAAGAATTTCATAGAGAAACTTGTTCAAGAATTATAAATATTAAATTTTAAAAAAATTCAGAATTTCTAAAAAAAATTGACTTTTCAACTTAGTCGCTTACCTTAATTATTTTTATATATTTTAATTGCATGTCTCTTTTTTTTCAGGTGAGTACATTTTTGGTTGTGTATGGACGATCTTATTTTATTGCAAATAGATATTTCAATGCTTCTTTCAGAATGGACGAACAGTAAGTAAATATCTGCAATATATCATTCCTGTTAGAAATGAATTTTACACCATCACTGTTCTATTTTCATGAAATACATACTTAAACAAGATAATTCATTAATTACATATTTTGTTACTAATCGTTGTTTGTAAAAATTACTGAAAACCAAAAAATAAATAAATTCAAAACTCTAACAATACAATTAGATAATTTGCGAGGAAAAATACAATAGTACACGTTAAATCTTATTAATAGCAAGGAGAAGTCTAATTACCTAACTAAACGTACGTTCAGATAGTCTTAAATGTGATTATATAAGAAATTGAGAGTAAAGATATAAATTAGATTTCCTAAAGTGTAATTTGGTGCATGATCTTGAAACGACAATTCCACAATTTGTAAAACTGTGATAATGTCTTAAAATTTTTATCAGGACACTTCGTAGTAATGTGTCATAAAATAGCACAATACATAAACAAGAGACTCGTGCTGAATAACAATGAAAGGGGAAACAATACAAAGAGAGGAATAGCTAAAAATACAGAAATGTATTTTCAATATTCTGGTAATTTATATAAAATTCCGGAATTTGAATGCAGTGCATTCATTATATTGCTTGTTGCTCCCATCTGAGATTTCGTTTAAGTTTACGTTTTCCTACAATATTTTTATCCTTTTCATCTAATCAGAAACTATTCTTCACTATTCACGTTCAATTCAGTTTGTGCCTTACTGTCTCTGAAGCTATTCTTTACCATTTGTTTGAACTTTTGTGATATTGAATAAAGATTTATGTATTCACAAATGTCATTCTTTAACTCATAAAACTTCTTTCGGGGGAAAAAAAGTGTGTTGTTCGTCCCTGAAAAAAAAATTCAATGAGCGGAAGATGAAGTGTTTCGCAATGTTTAAAAGCTTGGAACAACTTGATCTATGCAAATAATTTGTGTTTTATCCATTTATGTGTTATATTTTTATTTATGCTTTGAGAAATAAACAAATTTAAAGAGTGATTCTGATACTGAATCACTAATAAATGACAATAATATAATACACTACCAAAAGCCTCTTTTTTTTGGTTTGAATGTCTTAAGTATCAATAGCTGAACATCTTAATACGGATGCCATTTGATTTTATCTGAAATAAGATGGACTTTCGAATTTATTTTAATTACTCGTGCAAGGGTACAGGGAATGAAACTATCATTTCACATCAATTTTCTAACTTAATCAAAATGTTTTTTCCCCTTTCTTTGATATTTTTTCAATAAGTATTGATAAAAAGAAGATAAAGAAACAAATTTTCATTTATAAGATAATTTAAGCAATTATTATTATTATTATTGCTATACGATTATTATTACTTCAAAAACAAGCAATATTATAGCAGGTCACAATTTTGAAAATGTACTTTCCTTGAAAGGATTCAAAACTCTCGGCTATTAGTTATGATGCTAATGATAACTTTGTTGTAGTAAAAGCTTCACAACTAGCATTAATACATTTATAATTAACATGTAACTGGGATTAATAAATTTATAATTGATATTTATTCGTTGCTCAAACTGAAATTCTATTGGATGTACATGTATGTTTATTTCGAACACTTCAGAATTATCTTAGAAAATGTGTAAGATAAAAAAACATTTTTTATGGAATCTATATAAAGAAGGTGTGACTTGATTTGGATATCAGAAATGAGTTGATTGTCTTTAAAACTGAACTGTCATTTAACAGAGAAAATTATGTAAACTACTCTTGCAGTGAATTAATGTTATATTAATATGTTTTGTCAGGATGATTCTTTGTAGAAGTATAATATGTCATTGACTGATGTGATGATATTTTATTCTAAATCATGATTGTATTATATCATGAGAGCTTACTTATTAATTACATACTCACTTTTTTACATTTAGTTGAAAGTATTCTGAATTTATTCTATATTTAATAACTGAAAAACAGAAAATGATCATTTCAAAATATATATTGGTATTATTTAAATTAAAAATGAATTCTAGTAACAACACTGGTAAGGAATTTGATATTATCTTTTTGAAATATTTTTATCTAGCTGTTTTAAGTGACAAATTTTTCAGGTGGAATATTGATTTTATTTCACGTCAAACCAGGTTTACATCCTAGCTTGTTAAAATAGTTAATTATAAATACCACTATTTTAATGAACTATTTTTCAAGCATCAGATTGAAATGAATGTTTTATCCCTGATATCTAAAGATCTTCACATATACTTTCATTATTATATCTATACCGCTATCAAACCAATTTGTACTCACTTCATATACGTCACATGCGTGGCATAACATTTACCTTTGCGACAGAATGCAAATTTGGCTGAGAAAACAGAAAATGATTACAGTATTGCATTATCAATGTACACATAAGAAATAGTTCTTTAAAAATCTGAATAAATATAATAATAAAAAATATATAAAATAATATCAGATAAAAGTAATAGTTCTATTTTTTTGAATGAAGCATCACGACTCTATCATAGGATAGCAAACTCGTGAAAGTTCGAATACTGTATTCTCGCTTTCGAGACAACAGAACCTTGAGTTGGAGACCTAATTTCATCATAGATTCTTCATTCGTGAAGGTGAAATGCAAGTGAAATTCATCGCGTCCTCCCGAATTTTTGGTATGGGAATACGGAAAGAGGACTTACCCTTGTCATCTGATAATTATTGAAAACTCTAAGATCAGTTCTATTGTAACCAGCGAAAATCCTTAAAATGCGATCTTAAACAAAGCCGGCGATACATTATGCTGGAACTTATATTCAAACACCGTATTCAACGTTTGAATCAAATGATTCCACTTTTGCAGAGACAAGTGTTTCTACTGAATGGGGCGGATACTGTTTGAATTGATATGAACGCTTGATAGTTTGAATGAGTGAAGTAATGGAGAAAAGAAATAACAGATTTTAATGCCACATTGTGGATACTATCTTATCCTACTATAATAATTCAAACCAGTGGGAGCAGTCTTCTCAAAACGTTATCACATATTCTCTAATAAATGTGTTGTCACAGAGAAGACGAACAATAGTTACGAAAAATTAACCTTTGGCATGAATTTGGTATTTTTACTGGATCTATCGTGGCATCCTTGGCGAGTGATTTGGCAATTAAGCTTTGGTATGCGGTAAATAAAATCTGAAAATTTAATCTGTATTTTAGATGCGTTTCTCCCAATCAATTGAAAAAAGAATTGGGGAAAATTACACTTATAGTCCCAAAATAACATACCAAATTTATATAAAATATTATTTATTTTTTTATTATAAACCAAATTTAAATATATTTAACTTATTGCGTTTTTTTTGTTTTAGAAAGTACAGACGACCAGTCTCTGATTGGATTTGACTCAAAATTTGATAGGTGTCTATAAAATTGATGTTAAATACGTGTACCGAATTTTATCCATTTAATTCACCTTGTTTTGTAATTACCGTGTTAACATATATTCGAAAAACCGGGAAGACGGGCGGAATTTGTTCAAAATTTGATAGAAATCCGTTCATTTGGTGTAAAGACGGTATACCAAATTTCATCCATGTAGCCCAAAGCGTTTTTGAGTTATCGTATTCACAAATAGACAGATAGACATTTTCCAAAACTGTGTTTTTTTATTTTAGGAAGGTTTAAAACGTGGAGATTCATCAAAATATCGAATTCGAATTTTATGACGAATACTATACTTTTTTTACACTACGTATGCGAGAAAGTAAAGACGAGACTTGAAAACATTATTATTTCCTCGATTTAAAGCGACAAAATGTCTGCTGTATTTTAGTCGTACTTTCACGCAAAGAAATGCCTTGCTATGAATGTTCTGAAGTTGCTTTGACCCGGATGTAAAAGAAACATAATCTTCGGGACGTCTAAGCGAATGCTCAAAGCTTCACTTTAAAAGCTCATAACTCGAATTTCCGCCACAATGTGCTATAAATTATCAATCATACAATGTTGGAGGATATTCGAAGTGCCTTTTATTTCCTGCTTTAACTTCATTTTCTCGAAATTTGAGTTTTAGTAAAGATTTGTAATATCTTTTTATTTAAAAAATGTAACAATATTTTTTTTTATCTTTTTACCCAATCACATTAAATTTCATTCACTTCAGAAAAATGCAGTCTACAAAAAATCCTTATTGTTTCAATCAACGTTTCGGGATGCAAATTGATTAAAGAACTAAAATTGCAAAATTTCATCTTAAAAAATTTAAAGCCCCATTAGAAGATTAAAAATAGTTGAAAAGAAATATCCATGTAGTAACAAAGCAATTTTATTTGGGCATTCCTTTTTTAGCATTTTTAATCGGATGATTTTAGACGGAATAAAAAAGATAGTTGCTGACAAAGCTATTTCTTTTGCTTCTTCAGCTGTTTAGGAATTCATTACGTTTCTTAATATCTTGGATGGTTCTGCTAATTAAATTCTATAAATCAGCGAACAGCACTTTAGCTAATGAGAAAATCGTATAAATTGATAAAAGGCGGGAAATAAAACAAGAACTTTTCGCTAATAATTCTTCCACATTTTTTTTTAAAATCTTAACGGCACTGAAATGTTTTGCAATATTTGTCAAAGATTAAATCTGCGTTATATAAGAAGCCTCTTCATAATATGTCTGTTGCATAATTAATTTAATCTTACCCTTCAAAGAAGTTCATCCGTTTGAAATGTCGTTTATTATTAAAGAAGAGCGTGAAATATCTTGAAATATTTTGAAAAAAAAAAATGAAAATTACTCATTTAATATGAATTTTTAGGCTTTTTTTTATCTTTTCTAACGGAACAACGAAAAGGCGGTAAAGTTTTATGAATTTCTATTCTGTAAATATTTTTATTTGGGGCGTAAATTTAAATCTTTAATTTAATTTAAGTCTTAAATCTGAGCTACAAAATAATATTTACATAATCTACTTTTTGTTTATTTTTATTAATTTTGAATACTTTAATAATTAATTTATAAAAATGTCTTATTTATTGAATTACTGATTTTAAACTGGAAAGATTTTAATATATTATAATTTTTAAGAATTTTAATCAGAATTGTTTTAAAAACGTTTTTTTTATGAGAATTAAAAATGAGAGTTAATTATATGGAAATATAGAATACGTTTTTTCTAGAATTCACTTTTAAGGGCTGCCTCTACTATAGAATCAAACCTTAATTTAAGTAATCTATTATATTATTACCATGTTCCAAAAATATTAAAATCGTGCATTGCTATTCGAAAAATGCAAGTATATAAATTTTAAAGAAGGAAGGAGATATCAGTTTCTCAAATCTTTAAAATTTTTGATGGAAGCATAAAAATATTAAGTTAAAAATGCTGCATAATGAATTTAGCTGCTATCTTATACACCTTACTTATTTTATATGTGTTCCATATTCTTATATACGTTTGTATGATGGACAAATAAAAATTAGTTAAGAGCGAAGGAGAATCTATATTCCATTTTACTTTCTCTTGCGTGAAATATTAATCAAGAAAGTTTTATAATCATCAACAGATTGAATCCGGAAAATCCGACGTATCTCTAAGCTTCAAATTTAACTTCAGTCAGAAAGGCGCCTTTTTGGAACGATGTCTGTCCACCTATCTTAAAGAAAATACTGTAAAATCTCATATGTAGTCTTAACATTTTCCAAATTTCTAACACGTTTTGAGCGAAAACGATTCAGACAACCTCAGTTTCTTTGTACTACGACTATGTTCAAAATAACTTTCAAAACACAAAGAGTTAGATGAATTAAACTTTGAACACGAGTTTCGTATCTAAAATGTAGACATATATTGACTTTTGTACCAAGTCCGTTAATGGATTGCGAGTAAGGTTCAGGGAGACCACTTGTCTTTTTTTTCAATTAGTTCACGTATATCACATGTATACTAGATGAATCTTATAGGAAATCGAATCTCCAAACCAAGGCTGCTCAATTTTTATGTGGAAGTAGTTTTAGCAAACTTCTTTGGTTGTTGGAGCTCAGTTGTTTTCTTTTTAAAACTTCAAATAAATTCCTCCAATGTGTCTGTTTAATTTGCTTTAATTAGAGTAACATTAATAGGGACATTATCCAGAAGCTATTTCGGTGCAAACAAAGATGAGCAACAACACAGAAATGGTCAGATGACAAGGCTGTTTCTTGGTCTGTCATCTCTTCTCCACGTTTCCATACAATACCATCAGCAATAATTTCAAGCAAATTTACATCCAAATACAATTTTGGTATTTACATAAACCATAAACGATCCCCTCATTTATTCTCTCACTTATGCCCCCGATTTCAAAGCCAGGAATACCCTTAAAGTTTGAGAAAGATATTAAAGAAACTATAAGAGAAATTATTTAGAAAAATTAAATTACTAAAAAAATTATTTATTTTAATAATGTAAGCTACAATCAAGATTATTTGCAACATCATTGTAATTCTGCATGATATATTCCTTTCCAACGATTAATAATTAAAAGATAACAACAAAAATAAATACTCTAATAAAACAGTATAATCAACAACTTAATGCAGTCAGTTTCTGAGTTTCTCCTGTAGTTTAAGAATTCAGCACATTTTCTCTAATATCCAAAATAGCTTCTCTAATTAAATTGTATAAGCAAACAAAAACATTTTAGCTGATGAGAAAATGTAAGAAAGTAGCATGGTTCAAGAAAATAGCTAAAAGCGGAAAAGAAAATGAAAATTTATCGAGAGCCATTTTTTTGGATGCTTGATTTATAAATAATTTCGTTATCGTGCACTTAATAGAATACTTCATTTCTTCCAAAAGACTTCAGTTACTAAATAATCGATTTCTCTTAATAATATTTTATGAAAGAAATAGTAATTACATTTCGTAAAATTGATTTCTTTCTTTATATTTTATCTTTATAAGATGATCGTGAAAAAAGAAAATGCATCAGCTGAAAGTTGCACTCTAAAATATATTTATTATGTGCATAAATTTATATAACCTTTAATAATAAAGGCAACCCTATATATAAAAAGACATAGATATGAGGAAATTAACAAACACACACATTTACTTAAATGGGTTAAAAATGCAAAAATTATTAAAAAAAAATTTGAAATTTTAAAGATAATTTATTAAAAATTATGCGCTATTTTGATGGGATTTCTTGATAACTTAGGGAATTATTACATAACAAAAATAATTTTCACATTATTTTAAATTTAAAAAAAATATTATCTTTTCATTGATATTAGTGTTCTTGCTACACAGTCTTTTTTACTTTTAATAATTTTGGGGCTATATGTTTCTTGTTGGAGTGAAATTCAAATATGATTTTATCTTTACCATTAATACTTCACTCTAGTTTTGTTTCTCCTTGATATTCAGAATACGGTAGATTCGGCTTATTTATTTATATATATTTTTTCATATTGAATACATTTCAGTAAAGTGTATGCTTTTAATATTTTTTTAAAATTTGCTTAGAATTCAATTTTAACTTTAGAATCTATTCTGAAAATAGTTTTCATTTAGGGAAAATGAGCAGAATGGTGTAAAACTTCTAAAATAGAATGAATAATATGTCTATCAAAATGTCAAGCTTAAAATTATTTTATTGAGGAGTCCATTAGTTGCTCAAAATATTCGCTTTAAAATTATAGCAATCATTCATCATGCCGAACCAACTGATCGCCTAACCCGACTAGTAATTATATATAATTAATTTCAAAAGTAACATACTTTTGATGCATTTTATAACACGAATTAAAATTAAATTCAGTATAGTGATTAAAATGTCATTATCACAAATAGTTAGTTTATTGTTAATTATTACAAATAGAATAATCTATAGCGATTTTGCAACGTTTAAAATATCATCTAAATGCGTTGGGGCAATTTAATTTTGTTTGTTAGTTTGATTTGCGTATCCTGCAACGATGAAAAGAGCACGAGACAGCAACACTGCATGGTTAGGACATTTTTATTCCTTATATCAAATTATTTTCAATCACTTTAATGTCAATCATTTATTGATATTTAAAAAAAGCAATGTAAATCATTTCGAATCAGGTACATTTTTTTTTTATTTTCTCTTATACGAATGACGTGTTAGGAAAAGGGGACGATCATCGTTTTGGTAATTTGACAATGCTGAAGACGACCTCAACCTGCTGGGTGTCAGAAACTGCAAATCTTTGGTACTAGATTGGCAGCGATGGAACAAACTGTCTGGAGACGTCATGACCTGTTCTAGGCTGCGGTTCCGAAGAAGATACGACGTATATTGTAATCGTGGAATTCGCAGACAAAAAAATTCGAACATGAGATTTTGATGAATCGCCCCATTTCAGACCTCCTTCAATCCGAAAAACACATTTTTGGCATGATGTCAGTCTGTCTGTCTTTGAGAATAATAATTTAAAAATTCTTTAAACTAAATGACTGAAATTTTAGTGCAGAATTTCGACCTAGTTTTTAGATTTCTTTTAAATTTTAAAGGGAATCCATTCACAGGAAGTTTGTACGCCTGGCTGTTCGAGTACAATCGAATACGATAACTACGAAATGCAAAGAGCTAGATTAATACATTTTGGTCCACATGTTTAACACCTAAAATATAGATAGTTTTCAAATAAATCTGGAAAATGGTTGACCGTCTATCGGTCTGCGCTTTCACATGCATGTAAATGCAATGTTTTAAGTCAATAATATTCGGTTTATTAGCGTTTTATTTTTGTCAAATTTAGTTCCAATCCGGAAACACTTCGTCCAAAATGCATATTCTCGTTATAATTTCAGTAAAAATTCAAGATCCACTCCAGAGATCTTCATTCCATAACCATCGTTCACCAATACCATGCTAAGAATTCGTGGCCTTACACATGGTCCAGAATTTTATGCCGACGAACGTAAGTGATACTTTATTGGAGAGTATGCTAGAAAGTTTCTGAAAATCCATTCTAGCCGGTTTCATTTAGAAAATATTCAAAGATTGAAACGATTCCAGTTCGTCTAAAACATCTGGTGGTGTACCCAATAATGACGTCTTTTAATACAATGTAAAATGTTGAGCATCTGAGTTGATCATTTAGAAAATATTCAAAGATTGAAACGATTCCAGTTCATCTAAAGCATCTGGTGGAGTACCCAATAATAACGTCTTTAAATACAATGTAAAATGTTGAGCATCTGAGTTGATCGGTGAGGTAAAGCTCAAAACACGGGTGATGTCTCTTATAAAAGGATGTTTTGTTTTATAGTTGGCAATGATAACATTATTTCTTCACAGAGAGTGTGTATTCTAATAAGATTTATATTTCCATTTCAAGTGTAAATACATTTCTTCATATAATTTAAATACATTGTTTCATATCATTCAAATACTTTTCTTCATATAATTCAAATACATTTCTTCATATAATTCATATACATTCTTCATACATCTCTTCATTTTCTTTCATAGATTTCTATTTCAGTAAGAATGAAAGATTCAGACCACAGCCTTCATCCAAAATACTATTGGAACAGTGCGATGTGATTTTTGATTCATAATATTTTCACTTCGATGCAGTATCTCTGTGCGTTTATTAACTAAGTGTCTACTTTATTAATACAGCAAATCTCATTTAACAAAATAGATGTCTTCATAGATATTAAGGAACAAATGACAATAAAATAAATCTAATATCCATGAAAAATATTCTAATAATCGTGAAATAGCTATCTAATATTTAAAAAAAAGATTTAACAGTAATAGTATGAGGATCTCATACATAGATAAAATTCATATGTGTAAATAAGGATCTAATTTACATATATATATGAGCTGATAATAATATTATAAAATATAAAAATTCAAAAATAAATAATATTCATTATAATATTGGATTAATATACAAACATGATATATATATACTTTTATATTCTTATATACACTTAATACATGCACTTAAGGAGCCAATAACAGCATATATAATATATATAATAATATAATACAATATTCACTCAAAAGGTCTAATAATTATAAAATGCTTGTTTGATGTCCTTTACATTAATCTTAAAATAAGTAAATGACTTCATATGCACAAGTATCTACTTTAAATAAGAGTTTAATACACACCCACAAATCCGCTAATAATAATAAAATAGGGTTTAAAAACTATACAAGGTTTCTTAAAATAATATACTTAATAAAATATGAGTTTGAGGGATAATAATAAAAAATCAAGATATGAAATAGCTCTCATTTGTAAAATACTAACTTCTTTTTTCTGCGGGAAACAAATGGGACATAATCTGCCTCCCATCGAAAAAAAAAAGAATTCAAATGTCATTCTTATAGTCTCTACTATACTTGATAATCCTTTTTAAAACAATCTAATTATAATTTCAGCACATCCTTTTTTTTCATAAGCACATGCCATAAATGAAACCTTCAATAGCTAATCATTATTAAAGTAAGTTTTTATATCGACAGATATTCAGCATGCCCTACATCCAAAAGTTCTCAATATAATAAGCATTGTCTTATTTAACGCTGAATTGTTAAGAAGCTACACGCTCAGCTGAAGTTTTCCGAGTGATAAATGCTGATGTCCGTCACCTTAATTACTGCAATCGGCAGAATACTCCTCGGACATGTATTTTGGAGAAGGACATCAATGAAATTGGATCTTAAAATTGGCTTCATTGCTTGTGTTTCGCTCACAGCATCGATTTATTAGACGAAATAGATAGAGCCACATCTAGAATGTACATGTTACAGAAATTTTCTCTTTCTCGCATAAGAAATATTCAATAAGAAAATATTGTCATTGTCAAAAATTCGACTCGGAGTATTTGACGAATTCTCGCGTTTCAAATATTCCTGAGATCGGAAAACACATTTTTGGGAAAAAAAAATTCTGTTTGTGAACACAATAACTGAAAAGTACTTTGAGCTAAACGGAAGAAATTTGGTATGCTACTCAACCCTAAATTTGTAGACCTCATCACATTTTGAATGAAATCCTTCCATATGCTTGCATTGTTCGGTACGAATTTAGGCGAGCATAATAAATGAAAAATTTCAAAATTTAGATGCGCAAAAATTTAGCACTCAAATTTAACTTGTTGAAGGCCGAGATAGCCTGGTTGGTAAGGCGTTGGACTCGCCTCCCTTAGGTTGCGAGTTCGAACCCCACCGGTCGAAGACTCTCCGTGTGTGTGTAACGGCTGGCGCACGTATAAATCGTACGTGGTCACAAATCCTCCATGCCAAGAGTAATACCATTGGGTGTACTGGTTCACAGGTGATCGTTCTCTGATTTGTCTGAATTACGATCTGTGTATAAATGAATGAAATGCATGAATGAAGTCCGCCGCGTAAAAAGAATTGTGACTCGTGAGAAGATAAGTCGTACTCTTGGCCCTAGTTGGCGCTACTGAAAAAAAGACGCTCATTCGGTTTAAATCACTGACAGATAACTGTCATCGGACTTGTAAAGTGCCATAAGTTACAACATTAAACATGTAAAGTGCAGATGTATCAAATTTTGAACCAAATCATCAAGAATTTGGTCGCGTTAGGTTTATACGCCATTTGCAAAATCACATAAATTTAGATAAATGAAAATTGGAGTGTGTTATTATTTCTAAAGTTTCAGCTTTATATCAAATTTTAGAGTTAAAGAGCGTTACGAATTGGGTATTTTGTTTTCCTCACTACACTCTAGAGCACAAACCGTTCACATTCGATATTCTGTAAATAAAATTTCAAGAACTCGTGGCGTTCACTGCTTTTCTTGAAGTCAGAGATTTTTCTGAGGACGTCAGGGAAATAAAATTTTCATTAGCGATTATGTGAAAAAATTTGGCGGAGACTATTCTTATCGTTAAAAAAAAAAAAAAAAACTAAGTACACTTTGAGAACCAGATATTTTTTTTTAATTTCTTAGAAAATAATTTCTGTGCATAAAACTATTTATCTAATGCATTTGTGAATTTCCTGTTTCGATAATAATTTTTAGATACAAAGGAATATTTTAATTCCTTTTTTTTTCTTTTGTCAGAAAAATGTTTAATGAGTGTTCCATATTCTTGTGTCCGGAAAAAGGATTTCAGTTTAATATCCATATGTATATATTTTGATCTTTACTCATATTAACAAAATAACTAATAAACAGAAAAACGTGGGTGATGAAATTTGGTATTTGATAATCAGGTAGAAGTTATCTATAAAAATATTGAAGGATTATGCGTTGTCTGTTAAAAGTATATTTTCTCAGTATACATTCAATTTTCTTAACTATGCTATGGTATAACATAAAAAAATTGTTTTTAAATATTTTCTTTAAATCTTCAATTCTATTTTGTCATGACGTTTCCTTCTACAGTGTTCATGCCACAAAGCAACACCTTGATACAGGAATTGTCGGGTACGTGTACAACAAAGAGAAGTCGAACATTCTGGATATTGGAAGATGAATCTTTATTCTATGAATATTCTGGAAAACACGATGTGGACAAATACTTCCAAGATGCACACAAATAACAGTACTTGCAGTCTCTAACAACACAGTAACAGGCATCCACTCTCTATTAATAACAGCACAATACAGCTGCTCTCGATATAAAAAAAAGTTCGTTCTCTTGACATTAACAAAGTTTCTGACAGTTTTCTGAAAAATGAGAGGAATTTTTACTGCTGTGTGTGGCTTTATGTAGTCTCCATTATAGGGAAGGTATCCAATTTCCTAGAGAGATTTCCAAATTTCAGCTCATAATGGTGATATCGCCATATTCCCATGAACCTTCGTTTATTCTACCAAATTCGTCACATTGTCGCTATGTTTGTCGACACTATCGGGATGTTTAATCAGACATCCATTAAAAATATATATAAACATATCTTCCTCACTATGAATTTTTCTTCTTAACTGAATAAAAAAGAAATATTAATGTTTTGTAACAGCCATTACGATCTAATCTCAACAGACAATCATCTGGTGTTGTGACATCATCACGCGCTTTTTTAAACGATATTTGCTGTAGAAAGTTAACAAATTGATATTCTATAAAGCCAAAAGAGCTTCATTTGTTGTTGCAACATCGTTAATTCTGAAATCTAAAAGTAATGCCTTCTACCTAAAAGAAACTGATCTCCAAATGGGATATCTGTGTCATGATATGTTTTGCATTAGATGTCGTAGTTTAGTTTCTAAAAGACAGAATGACCAAATACTTTAATCAGCCTATTGCCAATCAGTTAGGATTGCCTTTTAAATCTATTAAAATCAAAAACGCTTAGCCATCTGCTTTTTGTAACACCATGTCATATATATTTTGGAATATATTGTAGTTTCTCAGCAATCAATTAATAGTACTTCATTAGTCTAAATTTTTAACTACTTCTGATATTTTGCCATTATGGCAATATGTATAATACATGCCTTAGATCATTTCAATGAAATCAATAAATTTCATTTATGTCAATGCTCCATAAGTAGTAATGAGAGCAGTTCGTATTAGTCTCATCAACCTCAGTCTGTTTCGTCATTTGTTTATGACTTGTTTTGCTTCAGACATCACAAATATTGACATTAAAATCAATATTGTTTGAGGCTCAATTCATCAAACTGCCTATAGTCAATCAGTTAAAATGTATCATGAGTCAATTATTTGAGATTGAATCATAAGTCCCATATAAAATCAGTTTAGTCATTAGATTCCACAGAATGTTTGATAAGGAAAGCCGTAATTTCTGTTCTGAAATCATTTGGAAATAATTAAAGCAATACATTATAAGTAGTGTCAGATCATTTCAACATTAAATTAGTTAGGTTACGTCATCTTCATATATTGCGTCTCATCATGCTTTGTTAAATTCCTCGCAGTTTCTCTCAACAAAATCTACAAATCACATTTAAATGAAATCGTCATTAATCGTAAGTTATTATTGCTGTTCAGTTTAGCGCTCTACTCACCTATTGCGGTCATGTGTCATGTTAATTTCCAAAATTTTTCAACGTTTCAACTTTTAGTCACAACTGCAATCCCACATGATGATCTTGTTTTATACTAAGTCGACAGATCAACAAGTTGTATTTACATGAACCTTGGAAAAATTTGAACACTTGCAGAAGTTAAAAGAAACTAATATGTTTTGGTCGCTGGAATGTTGCGTCTTATTTTCTTGCGTGGCATCTTATATTCTTGTGGCAAAACTACACTCGTTTTTAAAATTTTTTTTTTATTTTACGCTATTTGTCGAAAAGAGGAAAATAAAGTACAATCTAAGCAGCCTTGTTATTGGAATTGTTAGTCTGTCAGTTAAAAATAAAGAAAAGGAAGCACTGCATTCTAGGCGGACAAAAGCTTCCATTGTAGCATGTTTTAAAGATGACAAGGTACACTCTTTATTATTTGCATTCAAAAGCTTTAAAATGTATTTGAGCTTCCGTGTTCGAAATCGAGAAAAGCAAATACATATTTTCAATCCCTTTGAGACCGAAGCAAACACGATAAAAGTGCAATTTTACTTCCTGTAAAAAAAAAAAAAAAAAAAAAAAAAAAAAAAAAGATGCCTTTTTTCTTGTGTCAAAGAAACGGTGGAAGAAAAAGTACATAGAGAGATCAACTGACAGTTGGATAGTTTCTTTGAATGTCGCAGTCTTTTTTGTTTGTTCCATGTATTTTGACAGAACAAAGTTCCATTTACTATAATGTCTGCTCTAGCTTTCATTCTTTTGTTCTAAAAACCATCGGGAGCAAACAACTTTTCTTTTATTTAATGATAAATCTAAACAATTACTTTTATGAGAGTTCCTTGAGAACATTAGAGCTTTTTATAAAATTTCACGTCTCGTTTTCATTTCTTTAAAAGTATTTGTTCTGAAGTTATTTTTATTGAAATGTCTTTTATTTGTTAAAAGCTTGAAAATGTATTTCATTTTGAATACATTTTCTGTTCCTTTTAGATTATGAGTTCTATAATTATTATATTTGTTTAAAGTTCTTTTAAACTATTGAATGTGTTATGAAAATACTTTTCATTTCATGTATGTAAATAATAATATTTTACTTCGTGTAAGATATATTCCTTCAATTTTTGAGTTTTTATTTCTAAGTATCATTTCTAGTACAGCATTACCACAACACGTTGATTAAGAGTTGCTTTTTATTAATCACTTGCGATGGCAAACAATTCCCAGATGCTATGCCAAAACGGTCCATTGTAGCTAGCAGGGCTCTACACAAAATATCCGATGCTTAATAGAAGTCGGTAAACAGATTTATACATTCTAAATGAATTAATTTTCGACCTAGGACTGTGGACTGGCAAACTATCTATCGACATTCTTTATTTTTAACTGACAAAAGCACTGGGGTGTGCGTGGCACGTCTTTTCACCGCAAGTGTTTAATGGAGATGCTGTGAATGCATATCCACAGATCTTTGCCTTGTCTAGTACAACTTTTATACATCTCAATAATTAAGTTGTTTTCTGTTATTGGGAATATGGATGCTGTGAGCGGGCACTTTTGATTTTTGCATTGCCTATTACACCAAAATCCATCCCATGTGGTTAATGGATTTGCTGTACTTGTGATGTTAAGGGTGCTTTGAACAGGCATTCCTGATCTTCGTATTGTCTAGTACAGCATTTGGACCTCTCAGTGATGGAGTTGCTTTCTATTTTTGGGAAAATGGATGCTATGAACAGACATTTTTTGTTTTTCGTGTTGTCTGCTACAGCAGAGGCCACCACAAGTGGTTAATAGATGTAAGGATGCTGTAAACGTACATTTCTGCTTTTCTCGTTACCTTGTGCAGCAGTTGAATTTTTTAGTGATTGATTTGCTTTCTATTATTGGCAGTACGTATGCAATGTGCAGACATTTTTGCTTTTTGCTTTGTCTAGTACAGCAAAATCCACCCCAAGTGGTTAATGGAGTTGAGGGAGATGTGAACGGACATTTCTGCTCTTTGCCTTGTCTAGTATAGCAGTTTCACTTCTCAGTGATTAAATGGCTTTCTATTATTGGGAGTATGGACAGTGTGAGCAGACATTTTTGCTTTTTGCTTTGCTAGTACAGCAAAGTCCATCGCAAGTAATTAATGTCACTAAGAGTGCTGTGAAATGACATTTCTGTTACCTGCCCTGCCTAGTACAGCAGTTAAATTTTTCAGAGATTAATTTACTTTCTATTATTGGGAGTAGGGATGCTTTGAACGAACATTTCTAATCTTCGCATTGTACCTCTCGGTGATTAAGCTATTTTCTATTATTGGGAGTACGGAAGCTGTGGGTTGACATTTTCCCTTTTTGCGTTATATAGTACAACAAAGTCTCAGTGATTAAGTACTATATTAGGGTTTTAAGGATAAACATATAGATTTGAAAAGAATTTTTTTTCAGCTTTTAATCTGTAATTATAATTTTATCTTATATCTTGAAATTGGTGTTGTAAGGTATCTGAAGTTATTATATCTAGTGAAATTCCCTCTTAGAGCTAACTTGTCTTTTCTTTAATCATCCTGAAAAGAGTTTTGCTTTTCTTTCTGATTATATCGTTTTCTATAAAGAACTACAATAACTGAACATAACTAAAGGAATGATAGGTAAATTAATTGCTGTTTAGGAAAACAAAAATTATAATCTTTCACAGGCCAAATGCGGCGAGAGATTTCAGCTCATAATAATTAGAAGGAATGGGAAAGCTTATTTGTTTCTTCATCAATTTATGTTGTTAAAAGAATTTGTTTCTGAACAAGAGGTTAAGAATAGTTTCTTAGCGAATATCCTTCATATCTATAAGGCTGAAAAACGTTATGTCAAATGTCCAATGCGGTGTTCAATAAAAATGTATTCGATACAATTTTTTAAAAAAGTGAAGGGAGTGAAATAAGTGAACAGAACGCCAACTAAAATAATGATAATACAAAATGTTAAAGAACTATGCAACTTACAAAAAATCCATTATTGCTTACTTCTGAAGTACTTACTTCTCAATTGAAATTGGCACAGAAATCAAAACTTTTATTAAAAACATTCTTTAAGCAAAAATCCATTCAATATAGGAAACTCCGCCTGAGACATTTCGTACCATGATCGTTAACAATGAAAGAAAACAACCAAAATGTAATATTAACAGCAACAAAGAAAAATATGTGTGTTTCATTTATAAGAAAAAAATATATTCTATAAAAAAGTATTATTAAAGAAGATGTTTAAAGGTAAATTAAATCTAGAAAATCTTTGTTGCAAATAAACTGATATCATTTAATAGATATTTTTGAATTATAAGATACTGTAAAATTCTATAGAATCTCAAAAAATTATCGTTGAAAGGCATCAAAATATGAATTATTCAAATCTGAATTATGAAAACTAAAATTGCAATTAATATTTCAAGAACAATCAGATCAATCTTTTCTTAAAAGTAAATATGTTCTAAGTTTGTTACACCTAAGACAAATGTTTTGGCCTGTAGAACACACACACACACACA
>JAPMOR010099779.1:67591-82831 GCA_026543865.1 Argiope aurantia
TTTTATATAAATGCGTTTCAAAATTGTATTTTTTTATTACATACATTCTTTACAAGCAACTTTTTTCTTGTCCTTGCCCCTAATTAATTAACATTTGTATGCAACATTTCATCCCGTATTAGGTACTTTCCTTAATTTTACTTACACATAATTTCGAGTTATTCATATATGAGTGTATATTAAAATGAGGACAAAAATAATAGATTCAATTAAGAAATATATCTGTGCAATTTTGTTTTTGAAACCGTTTTAAACATATCATTACTCTACTCTTACATTAGCGGTGAAGTTATATCATCTCAGACAATTATGTTCTTGCAGGGCAGTTGTCTGTTACCAACAATTCTACTCAATCAAAGTAGTCACGATAAGCCAAAGCACACATATGTATTCTAACAATTTTCGTATACATGCGGAAATGAAGCCATCCTTTTCCCGGACTCAGACAGTCAAACTCGTCTTATTTAGTGGACTCATAAATAGCATGTTGCGACTGTCACTTTCATGGTGCGATAAGTCTGGCACCTACTGCACTTAACTGTTACTTAACGTGGATTTAGTGAGTCAACCTCGTGTAAACTATGTTCCCATGCTTGTAAAATTAAAGATTAGTTGGAAGGGACATAAAAAGGATCCAGCTTATTAAAATACCATAAAATAACAATACATTTTACTTTTTATTAATATTCGTAAAAAACTGTTACTTTACCCTTTGATTACATGAATTTGTATTTTAAAAACATTTAAAGAAACCGGAAAATTGGTGTGTTTAATGAGAAAAATACAAAATAGAAGTCCCATGTAAGAATCTTTATTAATTTTCCGAAAAAACAAACATATTGATACATTTATTCAATGTGTTGATCAATTGTCACAGATGAAATAAACTATCAAAGATTCTACGTACAACCAAAACATTGATATATATGCAGACATATCGATGTATTTCTACATCATCATTAACAATCACTTCACTGTGATCACAATACAAATATACTGCATGCAATAATATAATATTTCAAATCTGAATAATACTTCTCATTACATTACAAAACATGAAAACTCAGGAAACAATTTTTTTTAGCATTTAAAGGAACATTGCATTTGCTACCGTATCCTTACATAGTAAAATTCTACTCCTCAATATGTTTGAAAATAAAGGCCAACGCCTCTTTTCGTACATTCATAGATGGAAAAGAATGGGATGACCTTCTAAGTTTAGTGAACTTATGTACAACCTATTTTACATAGTAATGTATTTTTATATCACAAAAAAACTGCCTTTTTCTTGCATACATATGCAAGAATATAAATATTAGAAAGAATAATCTTCGTAAAATTAAAAAAAAAAACTATGTAAATATTGCTACCTAAAGATATATGAAGTTTTAAACACACGATTTAGATCGACACTGCTATACATTTAAGAGTAAATTTATATTAGCAACTTTAATAATTTTTATTCTGCGAATAGTGCAGAATTTGTGATAGCAGTGATTTTTCCTTTCTAGTATACGAAGTACACAAGGTTGTTTTATACGAATAATATATTAATTAGCATAGTAAGTATACAAAGTATGTTTCATCTATTGTAGAAGAGGAAGTTATGAAGATATTGTTACAAATCTGAAATGTTGCCTCCCAGTGCTGTTAGTGCAATCACTGGAAAGAATGTTTTACGATCAGATCTATTGGATACTGATCGGATACCAGATCTGTAATTGTGATATCAAAATTTTGGACCATTTACCGGCAAAATAGTTAATACTGGAATATTCCAGAATTTTGGCGATAGAGCCAATAGGAATCAAGATATGCCTAATTGTTCCAGAAGCTTCTTTGCCCGACTCCGCGAATTATAAAAGGCCTGCAGTCTAAGCTGAAGATAATCGTGGAAAGAGTCACCGAAAGATTTATAATCACATAGTGTGAAAATAGCGAATAGCTGTATTAGTCCAGCGAAGAGCAGGTGTTGCGTGGAGCTCAAGCGTTTGCTGAATTGAGTTGTGTGCTACATCCTGGTGTTTATTATAGAAGCAGCATCGAGTCGTGTGTGGAGTAGACAAGTGGCAGTTGGACATAGCTAAAATGTGGAGACATTGGGGAATTGCAGCCTTTTCGAGAGAGTGTAGTGTGTAGCTACGTAGATTCCCTCCTCTGGCAGAATTCTATTTGGCCGCTTTGTGTGCTGTGGTTGTTACTACCGATTACTACTTGTAGGCTATTGCTTGTTGTAGTGTGCTGCTATGTATTGATCTGATCGTCTGAGACTTTTTGAAGTCTGTTATTCTGCTTTTAGTTACTACTGAATTAGGCTGTATTCAAGTGCGTAATTGCAATAGTTGGTTGGTGCAAAGTCCCGAATTTGCTGGAATTTTCTGGAATAAATATTTTAGACTTTTAAAGGACTGTTTCTTCATCGACTAACAAATCGAAAGAACCCTGAATTCATAACAATATGGATTGCTTTGTTTTGATGAATAAATCTCCAATCGAAAAATGCTTTTAATAAAATGTTTGATTTTTTTTTCTTGTAGTGAGGGTTTGTCCTCTGAAGTATGCACTGATGAAGAATTTCCAAAGTTTTTCCACCACTTTAAATAATTTCAACTATAATGATTTGCATTAATTAAAATTTAAATTTTAGAGTTTTAATTAATTTAAGATTTTAGATAAGATTTTAGAAAATTAAATGACACGCAGCATAACGAGCATAAAGGTACAAGGTGTCAAAACTAACCTTATAATAAATAATATTTTAAATTTATTAAGTAATATAATTTTGATGAAAGTAGTATACCAAACAGAAGAACAAAATTTTTATCACCAATTATTCATCATAATTAACTTCACCTCAATTTTAAATTAAAGATACACGATCTAAAGTGAATTTAGCCATCTTGAATTTAATTGCCTTTAACTATTTCTCCAAGCATTCCTTGTAGCTGAATTATATTTTAGTATTAGCGTTAATGCTATCGCAATCAATACTATAATTAATAGAGGAATTTGAAACTAAGCATTGAAATACATAAGGAATATCTCAAAGATATTAATGATACTTTCACTCAGACCTTTCGGAAAGCCTTACCGGAAATTCATTATCTGAGACTGATTAAATACTACTAACTTAATCGGCATTCATAATTTTGAGGGTGGAATTTACATATTAGGATTCGCAGGTTTCAAACTTCCTTTTAATTAGAATTTTACTCGTCACTGAAATAAAATTGAAATATGCTTTACATTTCTATTCATTATAATAATTTAATTGACGGTTGCTTATTTGTATTAATATTAAAACTAAACTTGCGCTATAAAAAGTATCAAAATTTTTATATGAAAGGAAAGAAATAGAAGAAAGAAAGGACATAATAGAAAATGTTATCAAAGAATTAAAGAAAGAACATAGTTAAATGTTTTACAAATATTTCTCATGTTTTTATATTCAATTTTTATTGCTGAGAAAGAAATTAATACTGAATTTTTATTATTCGAATCATTATTCATTCCTTATTATTTTTTACTAAGTAACAATAATGTAATTGAGTATGTTTTTACAAATATTTCTTCCCAAATATTTATTCTATGGTTTCTTCTTATAGTAATCATTGCTTTTAACACTGCATTTTCTTTATAGTTTTGCTTATTTAATGTATACTCATCATTGTTTTTATGACTGAGTTGCGGCAGCATAATTGTGTATTTTAACGAATATTTTACAATAATAATTGTTATACAACTCTAAAAAAGAACAAGTATATTTATTTATTGAAATATTGTTGATAGGAGCATGAAATTTTGTATATGCATATAGAAATATAACAAAACGATTTTACTCACAGAAAGACTTAAGTAAAACGAATGTATTTTTTTTAATTATTTATAAACAGCCTCCATAGAAAAACCAACAAGATATTATGACTGAGTAGTGGCGGCATAATTGTGCATATTTTTACAAAAATATTCAATAATAAATATTATTTAGTCAGTAGAAAATAATAAATATATATTTCTTGAAATATTGTAGGCAGACGCACACATGAAATTTTGCACATGCATAGATGAAAGTAACAGAAAAATTTTACAAACAGAAACATACAACATCTATACTGAAACATTTACAATATGAAAGCATCAGAAACATTTTACTAACTGAAACATTTACATTATACATTACATATCAACCACGCAGTTCGGGCAGAATAAAAATGTATTATTTTTAACTATTTGATAACAGTCTCCACAAAAAATAAATCATAAAATTATAACTCTAAAAAGAACATGTATATTTATTATTTGAAGCATAATTAAGCATAACTGAAAGCTTAATTAAGCGAAATTTTATAAATATATATATAATTACAGCAGTTAAGGGAATCAACTCTGGTTCCATTTTTTTTCGAGACAACCAGTAATATATAATGATATTTTAAAATCTTAATTTGATCAAAATTAATTTCCAAGGCTTTATTTTAATTTAGCCCATAGTAATTTCATTCTCTTATTTACTGATCCAATTACACTTTCTCTACTTAATTAATTCAAGGGAAGTTTTATAAAATTGCCGACACTTTCACACGCTCTGCGTGAAGAGAGAAAATACCCCTGACTTTACAAATTCTTCTAAAAGATCCCTGTGCTTTCATTTGCTTTTTGCTTGACATGCCATGGAAATCCCTATTAAAATATCACTGTATATAAGACAGGGATAAGTTTCTCTCTCTTTTTACGCCTTGTCTAATCTATTGCCGTGAGAGGACGTGTTTCGTGCGCGCCTTCTGGTAAATATATTATGCCTTTCCGGGATAGATTAAAGCGAATTTCAAAATACAAAATGTCTCTCCTACATCTTCGAAAATGCCACCTGCTTCCAAAATTTTAACTGCTTTCCTTACATATTATATCTCTCAATAGGTGGCGCTGGGAGCTTACAATTTTTACCTAAATTACCGTTAGCTTTGTGTTTTTAATAAGCGGGAATCACAATCGATAGCTTAAAATTTTCTTGACTGTTGATGGTATGTTCTTGCCTTTTCGTTTTTTCTTTAGTGTTATTTTATGGTATTTTGGTTTTTATTGTTTTTTTGTTATTGTATTTTTACTTATTAGTGGTTTTTCTTCTAATTTGTTGTTTTGTATTTTCCTTTCTGTTAAAATGGTATATCTCTTGTGCCTAATTTCAGGGGATTTTCGGGTCACGAAGGAATCATTATTAGACTTAATTGTCTGAATTTCCTTAACAGAAAGAATACCTTTTTTTGAATCCCTGCCTGAGGGTGACCCTTGAAAAAGTCTTCAGGCCGGATTCTTTTTTATATTTGTTTATATTTTTTTATTTGGTTTATTTGTTTTTCCTATTAACTTGATTTTATACTTTTGTATATATATATATATATATATATATATATTTATATATCTATGTGTATGTATGTATATCTTTATATATATATATTATCTTGTCATATAAGAAAGTTTATTTGAAGGAAATTTAGAAGAAATATAATCATTGACATTAATCTGGTTATCTTAATGCCCTATTTAACTAAATAGTTTAATTCGAAAATATGACCTAGATGTAATATTAAGGAAATAAATGTTCCGCTTTCTTTGGAACACTCTGAATATAATTTATAATACAAATACTTCAAATAATGTTACCAAAAAGAATTTCATAAATGTCTGAATTACTGCAATTAAAAGTGTTGCAACTCATGTGTAACATTAGAGTATAAATATATTTAAAATAATTCAACTACATTACGTACATTTGTTGTGCTTGAATACTCTAATACAAATAAACAGAAAAATTTTGAAATCTTGTAACTTATACGCGAACTGATTTAAAGAAGTATTCATTAGCGATCGTGGCCTTATTTTCCTTAATGAATCAGATGCCTGCATTTCTCTCCGTTTTGTTCTTATCTTTTAACAATTTCTGTCGGGTAATTGATAGCTTTTGGTAATTGGGTAATTTGTTATCAGCAGCTATTACTTCACTGGTTTTGGCTTTCAATTATCTCTTTAATACTAGAACCGGAATCGCCATTTGTCGGTTCTCGATTTTTGCTTAATGATAGAGCTGAGGCACATTTTAGTGAGCGAAAATCCAAAATGGCTCCAAATTTAGCGATAAATTTTATTTTAATTAGTTAGTGATCACGTTATTTAAATTCAAGCTTGTTTTTTATCTTGTCTTCTATTTGCTGAGAAATAAATGAGTCTTTCAAGTATTTATCAGATTTAAAATAATTTTGTCTATAGTTTATCTCTGTTAGATTATCTGATTTATTTGGGTTTGAAATCTTTGTTAAATGCTGATGATTTTTGAATCTGCGTTTTTTTAAAACCGGCAGAGGAGACTCGTCGTCTGTTAGGATTGGAGAGCATCCTTTGAAATTGCCTCAAATGTTTGTTCTCCTTTTTTTATTTTCAAAGATTTTCTGGTAATTTTTTCGGATCGATAATTTGAAGAATAAGGAAAATAGAAAAAGGGATAACAAAGAATTAAAACGAAAAAATAATAAATAGATTGGAGTAAATTAATTAGTAGCAATTGGAGAGGTCCAAAATGAGGTTGTTCTGAGAGGAGTCTTAAAATATATCAAAATACACATGCTACAAAATAGCAACGCAGTTATAAAAGGGCGTAAATTAAAGATTTCAGCCATTGGATTTAGAGGGTACTGGACAGCTCTATTTGCAAACCAAGCTTGGTCAAGTGTGTAATGCTCTTTTTCTTCCGTTTCATGCAAAGTATTTGTTCTCTTCGTTTATTTTTCAACGAGTGTCTCAATACCTTCTGTTTGGTTTTCAGACCTTCAGTTTATTTTTAAGTTTCCCTCTTACAAACTCGTCTGTTTTAATGCACATTTGTTTTCTTTTATAAGTCATTTATCAGAAAAAAATGACGCGTCGTTCATTTTTAAATTTAGCTAATTATTATTCAAAGTTTTGGGCAGTTTGAAAGAAGAAAAGTTTTTTAAAAGAATTAATGAAGCTTAATTAAGTCTTTTTAAAATATTTTCATTAATCAAGTTTTTTTAAGAACCTCTCAGAAAATATTTTTGCAACACTGCTAGTTTAGGAATAGACAAATCACCACTGGCTATGATATGCATTGAACTTTGATATAAACATTGAATCAAACGTTTGAATGGAATGATACTCAACTACAGAATCAATTATTTATGCTACACGGTATTATGAATTTTTGATATGTTAAACCTTGTTCCAATGTTTGAATAGTTTGAGTGGACCTGGATCAATTGATGGTGGGAAAAAATTGCAGTTGCAAGTAATATCAGTTCGAATTTTTAGCCAAAACAGTGAAATCTTTTCCTTCTTCCTTTTCCTCGTCGTTTTGTGTTTAGGTAGGAAATATTATTTACTAGAATGTCTGTCTTAAGGAAAAGTAAGCGATGCATCAAATATCTCAGCTCAAACATTGAATCAAATAATAATCAGTAACAGAGAATTGAATTGTTTGAGTGAACCTGGATCAATTGACGGTGGAAGAAAAATTGCATTTGCAAATAAAGTCAGTTTGAATTTATATCCAAGTGGTAAAAGCTTTTTCTTCATCATTTGGTGTTTAGATAGAAAATTTTATTTATCAGGAAGTTTTAAATTAAAGTCAGCGCTACGTGATGAATCGAATCTTAGCTCAAACGTTGAATCAAATGATAGTTAATTACAGAGACAAGGATCTATGCTGCACGATATTGTGAATGTTTGATCTGATTAAACATGTTCCAGCATTTGATAGTTTGAATGTTAATGAACCTGTTGTTGACAGAAGAAGAAGTTACTATCGTAAATAATGTCAGTTCGAATTCGTATCGAGGTGGTAAAAGCTTTTTCTTCTTACTTCATCACTTGGGTTTAGGTAGAAAAAATACATTTGCCAAAATGTTCTATGTAAATGCAAGCGTTACACGATCCTTATAACTTTGATTCCAAGAATTGATCAAACATTCAAATCCAATTCTTGGCCAATTGCAGAGACAAGTGTATCTGCTACACGGTTTAGAACGCGATTGATCTAATTAATTTTGTTCCAAGGTCTGACTATCTGAGGGAGCCAATAATGGTAGAATAAGTGGAAGTTGTTGCTTCTTTAATTATTACATTACTTCAAAGAATTATACGTTAAAATTTATTATTTACTTAATTATAAGTTACTAGATGTTTCTGGCCATGAAACTCACGTTTACGTTAAAGAATAACATGCTATGAATGTTTTGGACTTACTTTAAAGGCTGTAAACGACAACCGATTCTGAGAAATCTGTCTGAAAATCTGGAATGAATTTTCACTGGAAGCTTGACACTGGAAGCTTGTTAGCTCGAATTCTTGCCACATGGTGCTACAAACTATCCAGTTCCTGCCGTTGAAAGATATTTATAGCGTCCTGTCGTGTTAGTTTTATCAAGCGTTAGTTTTATATTTTTTTTTGTTGTACGTATAATCTTCGATAATTTATTTCATCTGTGACAATTGATCAACACATTGAAGAAATGTATCAATATGTTTCTTTTTTCGGGAAATTAATAAAGATTCTTACATGGGACTTCTTTTTTGTATTTTTCTCATTAAACACACCAATTTTCCGGTTTCTTTAAATGTTTTTAAAATAAATATTCATGTAATTAAAGGGTAAAGTAACATTTTTTTTTACAAATATTAATAAAAAAGTAAAATGTATTGTTATTTTATGGTATTTTAATAAGCTGGATCCTTTTTATGTCCCTTCCAACTAATCTTTAATTTTACATGCATGGGAACATAGTTTACACGAGGTTGACTCACTTAATCCACGTTAAGTAACAGTTAAGTGCAGTAGGTGCCAGACTTATCGCACCATGAAAGTGACAGTCGCAACATGCCATTTATGAGTCCACTAAATGAGACGTGTTTGACTGTCTGAGTCCGGGAAAAGGATGGCTTCATTTCCGCATGTATACGAAAATTGTTAGAATACATATGTGTGCTTTGGCTTATCGTGACTACTTTGATTGAGTAGAATTGTTGGTAACAGACAACTGCCCTGCAAGAACATAATTGTCTGAGATGATATAACTTCACCGCTAATGTAAGAGTAGAGTAATGATATGTTTAAAACGGTTACAAAAAATTGCACAGATATATTTACTAATTGAATCTATTATTTTAGTCCTCATTTTAATATACACTGATATATGAATAACTCGAAATTATGTGTAAGTAAAATTAATGAAAGTGCCTAATACGGGATGAAATGTTGCGTACAAATGTTAATTAATTAGGGGCAAGGACAAGAAATAAGTTGCTTGTAAAGAATGTATGCAATAAAAAAATACAATTTTGAAACGCATTTATATAAAAATGTAAATTTCTCTATTAATAAAAATGAAGAAAGTGTGTGTTTGTGTGTGTGTGTGTGTGTGTGTGTGTGTGTGTGTGTGGGTTGGTTGTGTGTGTGTGTGTGTGTGTGTGTGTTTGTGTGTGTGTGTGTATTTTATTGATATCCAAAATGGAAGATTTTTTTAATTTGATATCCAAAATTAAAGCTTATTATTTGCATATTTATTGTTTGGAAATTCATTTCGATCATTTATTTTTATTTACTTGAATGAAATATGACAGCTCAATATATTTCTCATTAATTTCGAATATCATTAACTGAATTCATTGCATAGAGACTTATCCAGCAGAAATAATGAGTATTCATTTGGAATAAATAAAAGAATAGAGGGAAAAGAAGGAAAGACTGTTATGGCAAATGTCTTCCTTCATGAATTAAGAGAAGACGTTTATGGTATGCTGTTCTTCCTGATATAAAGAGAAGTTGTATAATTAATTCTTCAATAAACTTCATCTATCTTATTGATAACAAGTAAAATGCATTGAAATGTATCTATAAATGCAAAAGTCTGGGAAAAACATGTTTTGATTATAAGATGATTATTTTTGCATTGGATATGCTTCACTTTTTATGACTAGCATTGCATCCACTTGAGACTTCCACTTTAATAGCAAATTTAATTGAAACGCGTTTTTCATAAATAATATAATAGCTCATTAATACGATTTGGCTTGGTATTCCATCAAGACTCTATCATTTTTTTTCAAACTAAATTGTTTTATCCTCATCATTTCGCATTATTTTTCAACATTCATTCATACAGGGACCAAAATTAACTGTAGTTACTAAATTTGACACAATTATAATTTGGAAGGAAAAAATAAGCTATAAGAAATAATTTTTAAATATATATATATATATATATTTAAAATTTAACTCATTAAAAATTAAGCGATAATTTCGTGTATCTATCGTAACTTCCGAAAATAATACAGCATAAAAGAATTTTTTTACATTTTTTTTTAAATTCAAAGAAGTATTTTTTTAATAATGTTACCAAATTTTTGCGGTTTAACTGTTTTTATTTAAATCAATTTTTTTTTTAAAAATGTATGCATTTTACAACAAAATATTTCATTGTTGTAATGAAAATCAATTTTTTCCCAAAGTTGTTTTCCCGATATTTCATTCTGGTTCCTTTTCTGTTGTTGAAGAAAAAGAATGACCTATTTTTATTCATTTGTGAGCATAAAGCATGTTTTCAATGAAAAATTTCCAACTTTGTTATAATTGATAAATTAAATTACGTACAAATATTAAATAATCGTTTTAATTTAATAATATTAAATAACCGTTTAGTAATTACAAAATTTGCAACTGTAGTTGTAATTAATTATTTGCAACTAAAATTTGACTTTTGGATAAAGCAACAGTGAAAAGTGTTTAAAGTGCATCCATTTTTTAAGCACTGTTGCTCATTTCTGTAATATAACAGGATATAAAAAAATCATTGACAGAAAATTAGAGAAATATATAGCACAATGAAGAGAAGAATAAAAGACCTCTGAAATAATATGATTTATACATTTAAAACATTTGGAGCTTAAAAATATTTTGCTTTGGAAATCATTCAGATCAAGTTTTAAATAAATATTTAATTGAAACTTTTAGCAACCACTAATACTGCGAGCCAACTGGTCACCAAAGACGGCTACTCTAACAAACACGATGAGTCACGTTGTAGAATGAAAGAAAATATCAGAATATATAGGAAGGAGGAAATAATTGTTACGATAATTGCATTATTTCATGATTAACAATAAACTTAAGATGCACTTCTAGATGCAAATAGAAATTTTATTATTAAGAGACTAATAATTTTCATCTATCTGAATTAATGCAAGCAATCACTATGTAATATTTTTAAAACATAAGAAACGCTTTGAAAAGAGAATACAGTGGAAACAAGCATAATGAAAATATATTTATAAATGTACAATTTAGTTTTTGACTTTTGCAATATTGTCTGAAAAATAAAGGAGAGTAAATCTGTAAAAAAGATGTTTTCTAAAATTATCGAATTGCTTAGTTGGAAAAACAACTTTTACTTCTCTTTTATCTTTTAAAATTAAAAATATACATAACCAAAACCAATAACTGACTTACATTTCATTGTGATGTTCTATGTATTGCGTTGCTTATTTGCAAAATCTATGAAAATACACAAATTTAACTAGTTTTAGAATTCAGTTTCTAGAGAATTCTATTATTCGTAGATTTCGAAACAAAAAAAGTGAGTTACCATTCGAATTGGATATTGGCAGACGACTTGTTTATTCCAAAACATGCAAATTTTATTGACTATAGCATTTGAAGCATGCGTAGTTACTCAACGTCGGCAAGCGAATTACAATCGAAATCTTCGCAAATAAAAAAGGAAATACATGCTTTGAATACTCTGCAGATAATAGGTGTATGGTTAATATGCAATTGTCATGTAAGTGTTTCATTTTTACTTTCTCGCTGACAAAAAAGAAATTATTGCAATTATCAAAAAAATTAGAGTTATTAATGAATACTTATTTTTCAGTCTTCCCTGATTCACAAAAAAAATTGTAATTTTCAAATTATGTCTGTTTGTCTTTCTATGAACACGACAACTCAAAATTGCGAATCAAAGTGGGAGAAATTCGAAAATGTCTTTCAAATTTTCAACGGAATTCATTTGTCTGTCTCTTTCTGTAACCAAATGAATACAGCATATCTAATTATGAACTCAATCTGTGGACAGTTTCATTGTTCTGTTGTCTTTTGAATTCCCAAACATATAAACAGAATAATAATAAAGAGTAAATAAAAAGAAACGACTTCGAAAAAGGATTTGTCATCTTGTAACAAAAATTCTAGTTCTATGCTAAATTTCACTTTCAATCAATTAATAAAAACGCTTCTGAAGCCACCCGGCATTTTTAGCTGCACTACGGAGTAGAAAACTCGCAATTACGAAATGCAAAACTCTGAAAATAAAGTTCTAAGAACTCATATAGTATAGGTAAATACCCATATAGGTTATAGGTATATAGGTAAGTGTCGTAGTGAATTCTTCCGCTGGTTCTTTTTGATGCCAAATTTTAAACCAATTTTTTAATAGTATTTTCTGAAGAAATTCAGATGCATTCTAATTTGGTGTTTAAAACATGATTGAAAATTCCCAAATTCTTTTAAAACTGTTTAAATACAAACATGCATAAATATTATAGAGAAATACTGTCCTCTTAATTTTTTTAAATGCAATTACACAGTGTTATAGATGAAAACAAAGTAAAAAATATCCAAAGTATTTAATTCGATCCCTATGCTGTTTATATATATATTTTTTTCAATTATGTTAACACGACTTCATGTGTGAAGTTATTGACATGCAATAAAGTTTTAATTCAATTGCACATTTCTGCTAAAGACACGGTAATAGAAAAAACCCCATTTATTTTATAATTATGAGCAGCATGTTTTGGCAGGTTTAAATTTTTCGTTAGACAATGAAGTTATGAATAATTTATTTCCCTCGTAATTTTATAAAATTACTTAAGCAACGGCTTTTAACGATATTTTTTCTTTATTAAGAAAGAATATGAATAAATAATTTAAATGAATTCCCAATTATTTATATTTAGCAAATATCTTGATGCTTAGATACAAAACGCTGTACTTTTTGTTATAATGAACAATATTACTCTCAATATCCATATTAGTAATATTAACAATTTCGTCATTAGTAATGTTAATAAGAGATGTTATGTCGTGCATTTCTATTAATTACAGTGAATATATTATTAACGGTTTTTACTTATAGACTAAAATACTACGAAAATATTGAATAGTTTTTATAAAAATTAAAATGTATAGTTTCGCAATGCTCTTAAAACCCATATTTAAAATAGAATGTATATTTAAAAATATAACTATGAAAATAAGCACGACTGGTCTACCCAAAATTCTCTAGCACATTAATTGATAATGAGGTTCAGTCACGTGCGTTCAAATATAAATTATGGTCTTCGGCGAAGGCGTTCCTCGTTACAAATACGTGGATTTTTATTTTCAGGGTGCCGCAAATAATAGTTCAGCGTTTTGTAGTACAGAGAAGTAAACTGAGTATGCAGTTTGAAAGTTCGTTTCTCGATAGATTGCAATCAATATTTCATATTGAAATGCATTTTTTTGTAACAAGATCCTATGCTAAATTTCATTTAATTAAATAATAGTGTTTTTCAACTATCGCATTTTTATTCTGATTTTTTTTTCTTTGAGGGAGGTGGGTATGCATGCGAATGTAAAAACCTACAGATGATCAAGTCGTTGATAGATTGGGTTCAAAATTTGATACGGAACTGAATTTTGGAACTATTTTATTTAAAACTGTGCACCAAAATGCAGCCATCTAGATTTTTCATAGAGATAGATGATATTTGGTGAAAAGATAACATTCCAATTTTTATTTATCTTGTTCAAAGCATTTTTGAGTTATTGTAATTACAATCAGGTAGACATAGTTCAAATTGTGATTTTTAGACTCAGAAAGATTTAAATATAGATATTAGACAAAATTTCAAAATCGAGAATTTTTTTTACAGCTGCAATACTTTCTGCTTTCATCATAAATGAAAAGTTTTAAAAAAAAATTGAATGATTGCAAGTACTTAAGAATATAGCTTATAGTAACTTCCAAAATCCAATTTTGAAATTAAACTTTTTGAAATATTACAACAAAAGAATTCTATGATTAAAGAATCACTATTAATTTAGGATTAAATATTGTTTTTTAAAAGTATTCTATTTCGGTAGGCATTCCAGTTGGTTTAATTTTTGACCTTACTGTATCTACTTAAGTAATTTTGAATCCGAAATTCATAAGATAGTAACTTAACTTCTTAATAGAAATTTAATTTCTTGAAATATTACTACAAAAGAATTCTATGATTAAATAATAACTATTAATTTAGTATTCAATATTGTTTTTTAAAAATATTCTATTTTGGAAGGCATTCCAGTTGGTTTAATTTTTGACCTAACTGCATCTACTTAAGTAATTTTGAATCCGAAATTCATAAGATAGTAACCGATTTCTAATTTCCTAATTACGTCTAGATGACAGATAAATATTATAACAGATAAATAATATAAAATATTTTTTATTAATTGTTTATAACACTTTTGTAATCGGAAGTATTTGAAAAAATAACATAAAACCAATAGAAAAGGCTTTTATAAAAATACCTCATATTTTCTATTAAAGAATTAACATCTTCTGGTGTCTTTTTGTTTTGAATCGATAATTGGATACATAATACTGAAAGTAAAAAAAAAAAACTTATTAATAAATAACCAACAACTATAAATATAATGAAAATAACTAACCAGAGTAAAAATAACTAATAAATAACTAACTAATAAAAATAGTAACTAGAATAAAAACAGCTGTAAATAACTAACTAGCTAAAAGTAACTAACGATAATAAAATTACTATAAAATAACTAACAGGCTAAAAATAAATAACGAGAATAAAAATAAGTATACTTATCAAATAAATAATTAAAAACTATACTACGAAGATACTGACTATAACGATAGAAAAATTAATTGTGATGTAGTCATAAGCTACAATGTTTTTTACTGTCATAAATAACTAAAAGAATGAAAATAACTAATGAAAATACAGTATAAATAACTATAAGAATGAAATTTGCTATAAAATAACTAACGAGAACAAAAAATTACTATAAAATAACTAATGAGAACAAAAAATTACTATAAAATAACTAACGAGAATAAAAAATATACTGTCGAATAACTAACGAGAATAAAAAATTACTATAAAATAATTAACTATCTA
>JAPMOR010099779.1:87421-123519 GCA_026543865.1 Argiope aurantia
ATATATATATATATATATAAAGCATGTTCAAGTATTTTGCGCTTACTATATACTTATATAAAATTACCAATTTATTTAACATGCATATTACATTTAAAATTATGAAATTATGATTTATATGCAAAGCAATCATGCTGCATGGAACTTGAAGGATAATTTGGCCAAGTCAGTTTAAAGAAACTTTCTTGATCGGAAATTTAATTGTGATAGTTGAATTAAGATTGAAAAAAATTAAAAAAAAATTATAAATATTGCAATTTGATTTAAAAAAATTGAGAAATTTGTATGCATAAATTACATGGAAATTACATTAACTCCTACGTCTTTCTTAACGCGTGTAGCGCGTTCAAATGAAATTTCCGAAGGGTGGTCAAGCCTTCTTCAATCTTTTAATGCTTTTAAACGTTTAAACGCTTTGTAAATGTTTACTTGTTTGAGTTTTTATTTTTTTTTTCTAATGTGGCGAAAAACAGAGGAAAAATAAAAAATTTCGAGTACAGGAGAGGACGGCGAAAGGGTTAATAAACTCCGCAATGAAATGGCAAATGCATTTTTAAAGTTTCAATTACACTGAATAGTGAACTGTATTTTTTTAAATAATTATTTAAACAGTCTATCTAATTTAACTGATAGAAAAATGTCTTTATGTCCTGAAATACTTTATAGGTGCCTTTTTGTAGGTTAAAACAACTGGGAACATAAATTATTTTACCCATTTTGTAACAATTATTATTCCCGAAGTAAGTCATTTGTTTTCTTTCATTATGCTATTTATTTCCTCATACCGGATAAATGAAATCTACAAATGGCCTATCAAGACGGGAAAGCTGATGGAAAAACAGAAAAGTTATATTTCTGTATTTCAAATGAATTGAGGGGAAAAATGTGTTTTTTTATTGCACATGTATTATTCTTGTTCTTAAGAAATTCAATCCTCTCCTGGAGCTCTGCAATAAACATGTTCGTATAGAACAGTGTTATTATTTGCAGGTTTTAGAATAATAAAATCAAACGTGCAATCAAATCAAAAGTGCATAATCTAAGTGAAAATCAATCAATCAAAGGATTGGAATCAAAGTGCAATGCATAAGTGAGATAGCGTTTTTAAATTATCCTCAACTCCAAATGTAAAGGAAGAGATTTCTCTTGTAAAACATTATGAATGTGGACACATTTTAATTTGGCGACGAAAATGAACTTCCAAATGTGGCTTGGAATTTGAAAAAGCCAGTGACAATTTATGTTATCCCCATCATTTGGACTTAGGTTAGAATGGCGAATTTCAATCCAAAAATATCAATCGAATTGCTTCAAGACAGTACGTTTACAATTGTTGATAGTTTATGAGTTAATTTATGTTAATATACATCTCACATTTTAATTATGCAATATTAACTAGGAAATTTTAACTTTCACTCTTAATTATGATGTCATAGCCGGCGACATAAAATAACTTCTATGTCGAATTCTTCATTAACAATATGTTAATAATTAAATTAGACCATCCATTAATTTTTTTTTTGAAAATCTTCCCAACATGCGATATTATTTCCATTAATTGTTTTTAAATTTATGATACCAGACATTTTACGTTTTTAATTTATTGAGAGTTACTCATAAACAATCTTCTAAAATCAATCTTTTGAAATAGAAAATGTGCTGGAATGAACTTAATATTTCAAAAAATGTCTCATCATCAAAAGTGGCAACGTTTCAAAAGTCTGCTTACAAAATTCGAATCGAGTTCAAAAACCAAGCGAAAGAAAAAGCTTTCATTTTTCAAATCATCCGAGATTCTATTAATATTCGATGACTAAGTCTTTTTTTCTTTTAAGACAAAATGGAACCTCTCTCTCGTTTTTATTATATTCAAATTATTTGTATTCAAAAATTCTCCTGTCCGAAACTGTTTACCCAGCAGTGTTTTCAGACTTCACTATTCATGTTTTTCAGATATGCTGCGCACACGGAAAAACGCAAAAAGCAAATATTTTTCTTTGCGTTAAGACTCGGGGATTTTCCAAGGAAAGCCGTGAATGAACTAAAGAAAAAACACTTTTGCAACCGCACCCAGGTTCTTACGAGAGGGCTTTAGTAACACGTATTATTTAGTATTTTATTCGAGCTTCAATCATTTATCCGGTATTTTTTTTATAAAGAATTTCTTACTTTTTTTTCCTTGGTAAGGTGGATGTCAGTGAGATGATATTTTTATGGATAATTTCGTACGCACTGAAGATATGCATTAGATCAATTACAATATTGCTTTTCTTACTCCTTTCTATATGAAATAATGGCAGAAACAGAGAGAAAGAAGCATTTTAGCCGTCAAAAAACTAGAAACTCAAAATTATTACGATCAAGTTTCAGATCTCCCTGCGTCAGAAAAACTCACTTTTAAAATTATGTTTGCCTGTCTGTGAACAGAATAATTTAATCTTTCTTTGGGATAAAAGGGTGACATTTGGTATGTGGTCTTTATATCAAACTTCAATTGAAATTAATTTTCAGAAGGATTTTTTTTCCTTCTGTGATTTTTTTTGAGTGCAAATGAACTGAACATTTATACATACGTATTTAACAATTACACATTATATTAACACATGCTAATATGTATTAATATAATGTGTAAATACATATTAACATTTACACATAATACATTTAACTGCACATGTTAACATAACACATAATAACTACACAATGTGAAGAATTAACTGGATAATCCATACTACACATATTATTATACATACTACGCATATTCACATTTACACACATACAACTATGCATGTTACTATAACACTATATATATTATTATAATACATTACTATTATTACACACATAATACATTACTACACATATTAACATTTACACATAATAACTACGCAATGTAAAGAGCTAGTTTTATGAAGTTTGCACACGTATTTAACATTCAGAGTAGAGATACATATGAAAAATTGAACCAAATCCTATAAGGAGTTGATTCTCTTAAAGTTCTTATCTTTTGTTTGAATATAAACATGATGATACATATATGCAACTACTTAAATATATGAAATTTGATATATAATTGTGTTACTAAAATTGCAATTATGTGTCACATTTTTATTTCTATCGGCTAGAAATTGTTGTCCGAAACGCATATTTTGTTTCTTTTACTATGCTAAAAAACAGAAAACTGTCATTAAAACGATTTTGAAAAAAAAAAAAACCCTGAAATTTTGAGGTATGAAATTTGATATATAAAATATTGTCCATGGTCTACAATTTTATCCGGGGGAAGGATAACATCTTTTATTGATAGTATGCAGGGGAATTTCAGGGAGATCCATTTCACAATTCACTTCATCAATTCATGAAGTTTTGAACAGAATGGTTTAAAACAATCACCATTTTCATAATCTTAATTCAATAGTCTTGATAGACCCTGCACGCTTATTGGGGTATCATCTTTGAGACGGTCGATGAAGTAAACTAAAATCGTTCATTTTTATTAAATAGTGGTATTCAAGTCAGTCAGTTCAGTCATAATTCAGTCAGTTTAATGACCGATTTAGTTAATTGGAGTGCAACACTTTTTATTTAAAATATTAGTGTCCCAAGAATATTTTGTTAAATATAGTTAATTCACTGAGCAGAAGATCTAGATATAAGCTAAACATTTGTAATTAATTAGAGCATTTATTAAATCAGGTTACATAAAATATAATTATTTATTTCATTTAGACCATTTTAAATGGTACATTTCTATTATTAAAGGTTTAAAAATTAGCCGTCTGACCCTAAATTAAAAGAATGCATATTAAACCATGTATGCTTCCAATAAAGCTGATTTATTTAATTAATAATACATATATTGTAAAAGATCATAGAATTTATGCACTTATTTTTTGCATTTATTTTTTTAGAAAATATTATATTTCTAATTTGCTTCATTTCATACAGACACGTGCTGAATATTACTCTTTTTTGATTTAATTTCAAGCAACAGATAACATTTTTTTTCAATTTGTATGTGACGGCAACACATTAATAAAAGGTAATTTTTTCTCATGCATACGTAACATGCTCGTGCAAGTTTTTTTTTCCTTTTTTTTGCACGAAATAAATTGTTGAAAAATATGGTTATAAAAATATAAATAATAATAGAGTCCCAAAATTAAATTTAATGTTTATAAAATTATATTTATATTTGAAAAAAATACATTTCCTCAAACAGATAAAAGGATTGAAAGATTCTTTTTAGAGAATTTATTATACATCGCATTGCGGCAATGACGTAAAAAATATAGCATATATTATAAATTATAGTATTTTATTTCTTGTGATATACGGCGATTGTGGATGAAAGCAAAATCAATGAAAAACATAATAAATATGCGGAGGCGGATTTGAAACTCAAAAGGCTAAAAAAACCTGATCAAAAGGAATTCGTTTTGCTATTCGATACTTGATCTTCAATAGAGCTGATGCATGTAAATTAATGCATCTTTCGAAATGATGTTTGATAGTATCGTCTCGAGAAGAATGAATAGCCGAGATTTGTATGCAACTATTTGGAAAAAGAATCAAATGAATTTTAACAAAATGTAAAGCAATGTTTGTACTTGCTCCCAATTTTTCTCCAGAAACATTTTAGCGAATAATTTTTTGTTAACAACTTTGAAATACTTGTTTATTTAAATCTCTAAATTGAAATGAGCTTTATAAATTCGCATAAATCATTTGATGGAATACAGATAATTTCAATCTGGCAAATCAGATTATATAATCATCCATCGTCGTCTGTAATTCCGGACGAAGTTTTAAAATACCATTTCTCCTACGATCTCTGTCATTATCACAAATTTTTAAAACAATTTTGGCATCGAGCAACTCTGCAAGTGTTTTTTTAAGTGACTGATTTATCGGTTTGTGGATAAACCGAAATATAAAAATTAATATTTATGTTGTTTCATTATATTTTACTTTCATGACCTAAATTCGAAATTATTGCTATTGACTTCTTTAAAAATGCTTCATAATAAATTATTATGAATATTTCGATAGGTATTTCCATTCTGCATTACCTTTTTTTGATGAAATCATTAATTGTTTCAATCCAGTTTTAATGATAAGTTCTGACGAATACAGATTGTTTGGGTTACAGTGTTTCTGTTTGCGATACAGTGTTTGCGAACATTATAAATGAAGATGTTGCCATTCCAATGAATGAAATTTTCCATTATCATCAAATTACTGTTTGTTCCATATCTGTTTTAGCGAATAGTTTTGACGAGAATGTTTGTGAACAATATAGAAAGAGATGTTGCCATTTTCAAATCAACAAAATTTCCAATATTATTATGTAATTACATCTAAAATGTTCTGCAATTAATATTTTTTATTTCTTTATTTATAGATACAGATTTCACCATTGCAAACAGAAAAAAAAATCAAAAGTTGTTATGCAGTAACATCTAAAACGTTCTGCAATTTACATTTATTTTAATTCTTTTATTTAATGTACTCTGCCAATAACTAACTTCTGTTAGCTAATCTGTGACAATCATGCCTGAGATATTGAAACTAAGATAATAGCCCATCTAAATGGGAATATCTTCTAGCGGCGATAAAGATCCTTTTTTCCAATAATTCCAGTTAAGGAAAATTGGTCTTGTAATTTGTTCAACACTTTTTTACAAATAAATGATTAGTAATTGATAAGCAACAAAGTTTACTAACAATTAAATTAATTATAATATTATTGTAATAAAGCAATAAATTGCATTAATAATTGTTATGCAGTAACATCTAAAACGTTCTGCAATTTACATTTATTTTAATTCTTTTATTTAATGTACTCTGCCAATAACTAACTTCTGTTAGCTAATCTGTGAAAATCATGCCTGAGATACTTTTACTGTTTTAAAATTCATACTTTTAACTGTTTTAAAATTCATACTTTTAACTGTTTTAAAATTCATAAATATAATAGTAAAATATTTTAATGAAAAAAAATTACTAAATAAAACTTAAAAATGAAGAATAATAATACCCAGCTACCGTTTTATGAATTTATTTTTTATTTTTTTCCAATATTTTTAAACTTTTTTGAATGGATATATAGTATAGCTTCAAATACTTCGAAGAAAGTAATGAAAAACATTGCGTCAAGTACACAATTAACTAAAAAAATCAGTGCACATAAAAATAATTTTTAAAGCTTTAATTTTCACCGCCAACCAACCATTTGGTGCTGCGAAATAATATTTTAAAATCTTCTAAAAATTGAAAATTTATGGAATTGGACTGAATGTTCAAGCTAGCCTACACGAAACATTTTCGTTTTTTTTTTCTTACTTACTTCTTACCTTTCCTTTCTTACTTCTTAGTTTTATTTTTAGATACTACACCCTTCCCCATAAAATTTGTGGATCTTGTGATATAAACAAAAAAAAATGTCACGAGTACTCACAGTTTTATTTTCAAAATCACGCACATGAGCGTTTTCTACTCCTTGGTATAGAGAAGAGATTCGAATGCGTTTTTCGGACGGCATTTATCAACTTATTGAAACCAAAATTTGACAAAGAGCACAATTTTAGTTTCAAGATTATATACTAAATTTTCTCAAACATTGCGTTTTCCAGTTACCGTTTTTACATTCGTGGTGCATACTTGTTACTATGCACCAACTTTAAATTTGATATCTATAAAAGAGAGTTATGCGCAAATTAAATAACTTATATAATATATATTTAATATTCCTAGAAGAAAATGTCTTATTTAACATACTAGATTCAATTGACTAGATTAAGGTTCCATTTTAAAGCCACTCTGAAACAAAGTGTCCTCATTTTGAATTCAGCCGTATGAAGTTGCTACCTTGTCCACATGTATAAAGGGCTTCGGTGAAGTGATGAGCATGCAATTTTCCAGTCTACCGTCAGGTCTCTGACTTTATTGGATATCAACCTCTTATCAGAATTAATTGCGAAATTAGGATTGACTTTTTAATACATAATAAGTAAAATAGCGTTCAATGAAAAAAATAATTTTCCTTATATAGATCTAACAAGTGAAAAATCTTTATTGTGAAATACAGTGTCAGCTCTCCCACTGGAACTCCAGCAGTTCTGCAAACAATATTTCTAAAGTGTTGAAATTCCTTGTTTACTTTTGATTCGTTTGAATATTTACAAAATATAATACATTTGGTATTTCACTTTTTATACTGAAGATATTCGAGTACATATTTTGGACTTCTGCCTATTGCTGCAGAAATTTGTAGATAGCAAGACAAATACCACAATTCATTTATCGTGCTTGCTGCGTCTTGGAATTACATTGTCATACACATGGATGATTTGTATATTTGATGCATCTGTGCCATATTTCCGAATTATAAAACTTTGGAATTTAGCGTTTCTACTAAATTGATCGAAATAATATAAATTTAGAACTCTTCTTTGCTTGTAGATTGAAAGCAAAATTTAAAATATAACGAATTTCATTGATTTAAATCATGGCGTATACATGCGGTCTGTACATTCGATGCATCAGTATAATATTTCCGAAATATAGAATTTTAGAATCTAGTGTTTTCCTTAAATCTATCTCGATAATATATATTTTGCAGGCAGATGGACTGCAAACATTTGACACAAAATAACATAACGAATTTCAGTGATTTAGATTATTGCGAATATAAGAATTTGAAATGACAGACCAGCAGATTGTCAACCGTTTCACTGCTTTTGTTCAAAATTTGATAAGTATCTATATTTAAACTCTAAGCCTGTTGCAAAATTTTATCTATATAACTTTCTGGGTTTTGTCATTACTGAGTTTACTTGTACTCGATTAGATGGAGTGTATGAAAATGAATTTCGTTTAAAATTTGGCAGAACTACAACATTTGATCGTAATTTCATATATCCAATTCCATCTATGCAACTGAAAGCATTTTTGAGTTATCTTGATCATAAAAAGACAGACAGACATGACTTCAAAAATGTGGTTTTCGGATTCAAGAAGTTCTGAAATGTGGAGATTCATCAAAATCTTGAATTGATTTTTTTTAACCACTGCAACACTTCATGTAAGCTTCGTACATAAAAAAGTAAAAAGGAATTTTATTTCCCCTCATTTGACTGTAGAAACAGAATTCAGATGATTTTATGAATAAAATGACTCTCGAATCAAAAATATGTTTTTAATATTTTCTGCGAAAATCGACTTTTAAACTTAAAAATCAAATTTACGGCATATTAACAGACTGCTTCTTGATTAAAGTAAAACTTTAAACTGCATCCAAATTGAAAATCAATAAAACAAATGAGCCACATTTTATTTCAATGAAAGATAATGAATGATTTTTTTTAATTCAAAACCAACACTCACTTGTTAATATATCGTCTTTGGAAAACAGAGTTTCTGTAAACATGTTGACTCTTTTTCATTCTTCCCCAAACACTACCCATTCAAATGCTAATTTCGAATATAATAAACTTATCAACTAGTGGGTGATTTCAGTGGGATTTGGAGAATGAAGATGAATTCGGAAAAGACGTCTTGACTACAACTTTTGAACAGCAGTTCATTCTCAATATGTGAAGGAGGTTGTTCGCTTTTTTTTAAATTTGTTTAGCGACGTTTCACATTTGTATGCAAATTTCGTGTTTTGTTGCATAATTCGCGCAAGCACAATTAACATCTAAAGCGGAGGTTTTTATTTGAATAAAGGGAGTCTGTTTATTTCAAACATGGATAATACTGGACTGTAATAAATCATGTATTTGAGTCCTATCTACATAAAAAATTATTAATTAAATTTCTATTTATTTTCCTGTTTATTTATTTATTTTGCTTTTGTTGGAGCTGTACGATTTTCAATGGTTTTAAATGCTATTACTAATGAAAAAGAATAAGTTATTTGCATTAAAGCAACAGACTTGACTTAAATGGTGACCGCGGACAACATAAACGGTTTTACATTTTTATTTTAATGATTTATTTTAAGTAAAATTTTTGCTTGGTATAAGTTTGTGCAATACCATATATTTTTATGTATTTATTTTGATTCATGGTTGCTCGATATCCGTAGTTGATTCATAACTGCACGGTGTATAGGTTTGATTTATGACTCATAATTCGCGGTATTCATGTTAGTACTTAATATTATTTAAATAAGCGTGTGTTGCTTTTAAATAATATAATAACTGAGAGAAAATAAAAAAGGAAATAGGAGCTTGACTCATTATAATTCGTAGAATTTGTATTTTTTGCAAACTTATTTATTTTACAATTAGACTATTAACTGCTTTTTGATCGACTTGCCTGCAGATCCTTTCAACTCATCGGTTTTAAGTAACCTTTGCAGAAATTCGCACGGAACGGTCATATATCCGATATTCAATTTCAACAGTGCTCTATTGTGCACATGAGTCTAACAAGTTCACTGTCTGTTTTCTTTTGTCAGTGTGGCATGGAAGTTTGAAACGCTATAGTTATATCGATATTTGTCTCTTTACTTGATTATGGCGCTCAGCTATGAAATCGGTCTTAAAATACAGGTTGTATAAATTAATATCCCGATTTTGCAGGATATTAAAAGAAAAGGGAACTAAGAAGAATTTTATTGTTCGTTGGAAATTCCAAATAACAGTTGAGCGCTCAAATAAATTCAATACTGTTAAAAGTCTTCATTTTAAGCCTTTTCAAAAATATAAACAACATCAAATGGTATGATAGCTCATTCCATACTTTTTCATCATCTCAGCTGCGATAAGTATGAAACTTTGAAAACCTACAGATATGTATGTTTTAAGTTTATTAAAGTTAGTTAGTACTGGTGAAACAAACACCTGTTGTTTGATGCAGTCCAAAAAAAAAAAACACCCTAATATTCTCATACACACGTATTCGCATCGTCTCAAAGCTTCACACCAAGCACGTAAAAAATATCGTGAGATGAATTATCGTACCTCTATCTATCGCTACGCCCTCTGACGGATTTGACTCCTAATTTAACAGACCAATAATTTAAATGTTAAAATTATGTATCGAATTGTATTAATCTTATTCTTTTTATTATCATATTTATTCTTAAACAGATGGACATTTATACTTCCTGTAAATGGCATTCGCTACAATTTGATAGAAATCTATAAAATGAACGTAAATACCGAATTTCATTAATCTAGTTCAATGCATATTTGAGTTATCGTATTTAATAGCAATCAAATTTAACGCTAAAAAGATTTGTCGAAGACATTCAAAACTTTTACCGATTACAGTACTTTCTATTTGTTTAATTCTTTGGCCATATTTCGCATAAGAAAAAGTACAAATTGCTTTATACAAATAGCTTCTGTCAATAATGGTACACTTAAGATTTGATTCTTCGATTCAGGCATAAATTACACAACTAGGTTATTTTTTTCCATTTCACTAGTAATTAAACTCTACAAAAATAATCCAATGAAAATAATCAGCGTTCAGAGCAATTTACATCGAATTCTCATTATAAAGGTTGAAAAGTATTAACTTGCACGCAAAATCCCCATTCCCCTTGTAGAATATCCAAGAAAGTTGCTTAATCTGATCAATATGTTATGCATGCATGTCATTGCATGCAAATTTTCCAATTAACGTTTAGCTGCAGTTTTTGATTTTCCGCCAAACGATTGAGCATGCCAAAACTATCTAATTCAAAATACTATCCACAGAATACAGTCAAATTGTCATGCAAAGTTTTTAAACGTGGAAAAAATATATGTAACTGCAATTTTATTGGTTTCATTTATTGAGTTGGCTATTTTAAAACTATTTTTTAAGTTTACACTCGGATATGTATCCAGGAAAGGGAGTGGCTGTGGAGGTGAAAGTTGAAATACTAATTTTTCGTGTACAAATAAATATTATTAATATAAAGACCAATAACGATACCGTAGGGTTAATAATTATTGGAATAAAAGCTACATAAATATATTAGTTTGGTTCAAATACATTTTTTTCTTTACATGTATTTTTAGTAATAAAAATGAATATTTGCTTTTATTTGTAATTTACAGAATAGGTTGAAATTTTTAATTTGTCACAGATGTACTTAAGTAGGTAGAAATGTGCATTTCAAAGAGATTGTTTTTTGAAAATTTAATGAATTAAAATGTAAATGAAATATTGATGTTTTTCTCTTATAACTGAAAAAAAAATATACCACAAAGATGAGTTTTATACCTTCCTAAAGTTTAAAATATAATGCTTTTAAAAAATATAATGCTAATAAAAAAATATTTTGAGTGTCATCAATCTAATTTGCTGTAAAGTATTCTTATATTTAAATTAACTTTTCAAAACAATTTTAAAGTTATTTTACCATAATATATTTCATTATTGTGAAGAAACTCCCATCATTTACATTGTTGATACAAATATTTCGTATTGGAAATTTATATTTTCATATATATTTTTCTTTTATTGTTGAGGATAAAGATATGAAGACACGGCTTTTTTTGTCCATGTTGAGTAGGTTTCACATTTCTATTCGAAGGATTTATTAATTACCGTTTTGAATATTTTTTTAATCCTTACAATTAAGAAATTTTATAACTTCACGAATAAACATTGATGGGAATTATCATTCTTCATCCATTTTTAAATAGTTTCAAGCAGAAGGATTCTTTCAAGAAATGCGCTACAATTCATTCAACAATCAAGAATTGTTGATTTCTTGTTGAAATCAATAATTAATTTCAATTAATTGTTGAAATTTAATCACCACTGTTTTAAATAAAGATTCAAACGTGAGATTACGATAGAAAAATTGAAAAAAGAAATGCGCAGAGAACTGCTTTCTGAGAGAGAACATGCAACATGTCTATCAAAATTCGAATAAAATTATTTTTATAAGGAAGACATGAAGATCGAGGCGCATAAGATATTTATTTTAAAATTGTAATAGCAATCAATCTCGGTGAGCCAGTTGGTTGCCAAAGGCGACTGGTGAATGAATAACACAATATTGAAAATGTATGGTTTGAAAATTTTATTGAAACTGTTTAAATATAATTCACATTATTTCTTTTTATCATTGCCAAACCATCATTTATTTCAAAACCTTCTTCTTTCTTGCGAAGTTCTATAGATGGATCGAACTAAAAGCATTGAAATATATAGAATAAACAAACGCTTAGTGCATTCTGTAGAAATGTTTGACTTCCACGGAAGGTCTTGTTTATCAAAAGGTTATTCGGTAGTCTGCTTGGCCAGAGATAAGAAGTTAATCCTACCCTCTCAATAGAGCTCGCATCGTACTCGGAAAAGGTAAACTTTCGTCATTATAATTCTTAAAGCTAACCTTTCATTTCTCACTTTTCCATTAGGGATTAATATTAGTCAACTACTGCAAGATAAATCTGGGGGCACGGCAGTGCCCCCACCAAGTCGAGCAAAAACAAGCGGCACGGTCGTACCATCCTTTTCTCGAAGCAGTTCAGGCCATTTTTGACCCCCTATAACGTCGTTGTGGATAAAACTAGAAGTCTGAATTTTCAGTAACCAGGCAAGCATTATATAAACACGGTATATTTCAAATATCATTAAATTTGAACCAGTATTTTAAGAATTATAACTCGTCAAAATTTGTGAATTTTATCACTGACTGACTGACTGACCGATCATCAAAACTCTAAGGCACTTCTAGTAGACATAGAAGCTTCAAATTTAGAATACAATTAGTGTTTAGTGTACAAATCAAGGAAAAACTAAAATATGCGTGAAATAATGGACGGATCGATAAATTTCTCGAAGTTTCGAGCATTATCCATTTTGTTGGTAAATTCGTCGCCAAATGGTTTTGTCACCAAGCTCTGGGATCACTGGCTCGGCATCCGACAGCATCCAATACAGATTAATGTAAAACCGTCTTTCTTATGATGACACTATTTGCGCTGGAAAGCAAAATTGCAGGTTTGTAACAATATCAAATTTGAAATAATTCAATTTGAAGCTGTGGAAGCTGTAAACGCAATGGGTGATTTTCAGAGAATCAATCTGATAGAAGAAGAACTAATTGATCTTCAAAGCATGATCGCAAAACTTAATGCCGATTAAAAAAGAGTCTTCGATAAGATCACAAATAAAATGGACACAACTGATAATAACGCTGCCGTTTTACGCTGTTTTGTGAGTAGAACTGGAAAAATGTTTTTAATAAAAACTCTGAAAGTTTGGGTTAAGACGCATTTAGACAAAAAAAAGTGGCAGTTAGTTCTCCAACAGGAATAGCTACATTCAATGTGAATGGATTGACTATGCAGCTGCAACAGTCTGTTGCAGCTGCCTGTAGAACACAAGCAAACACCAAAGTACAAGTCACTTTCTGATGAAATGCTCCAAGTTCTGAGATCAGATTTGAAAGAAGTAGTGTTGTTTATCATAGATGAAGTGTCGATGATATCCAATGATATTTTAACATATATTCATTTACGCTTATCTGAAATATTCGACACAAGCGACGATCAGAATGGGTGGTTTGGAAAAAAAAACTTCTTGTAGTTTTCGGAGATCTCTTACAGCTTCCGTCGGTAAGAGAAAAGTCACCTTTTGAAAAACTATCAACTGCTGAAACAAACAAGTTGTTAAGTTCCCTCAGTATACCGAATCTGTGGATTGAACTGTTCATATACGATGAACTGACAATTAACGTGCGACAGCTCAATGGTTCTGACTATGTTGAAATGCTAAATAGAATAAGATTAGGTGTGGCTACACAAAAAGACCGCGACTTACTCTCGACTAGATTAATAACTCTCAAATCCAATTCAAATGAAAACAGATTAATAGAAATAATTGAACACCTCTCGAAACTTCCTGATGATACCGTTTGCTTATTACCTACAAAAAACATGTGTCAACAATTAAATACTGCAATGCTTAAATCTCTTCCACATCCCGAAATAAAACTTACAGCTCTAGATAGCATAGATTGCCCTAGATACCTAACAAACAGAGCTCGTGAATGCATAAAAAAAATATGAAGACGATGCTTCTATGACTGCAGGCCTGGAAGAGAACATAATTATAAAAATAGGAGCAAAAGTCATGTTAAGGCGAAATATTGACGTGAGTCTTGGTTTAGTTAATGGTTCTATCGGTATCGATCAAAGAGTAAAGGTTGATCCTGAAAATACAAAAATAATTAAGAAAATATACATTGCATTTAATAATGAACATGTTTACGAGCTTAGTACGGTCAAAACTAAATTTGAAATTATTAATAGAGCTTATGTTCATCGCGAACAGTTTCCCATATGTATAGCCTATGCTGTAATAATGCACAAAAGTCAGGGCATAAGTCTAAATAATGCACTGATGGATATCGGTTCTGCAGTATTCACATCCGGTCAAGCTTACGTGGCACTTTCGAGAGTTACAAGTCTTGACCACTTACATCTAATAACTGTTGACTTTGGAAGTATTAAAGCGCAGGAATCCTCATTTGTGAATACAACAGACTAAGAAGCATTTACCGTTCAGACTTGTCAAAAATTGTAACATCAAAGCTTACGAGAAAAACCCATAGAGACAGGCTTTGAGAAAAACTGTAGCTGAAGCTCAAGAATTAGTACCGGAAAAGAAAAAGAGGAAGACTGCATACAAAAATAAGAAAAGGACTATCAACAAAAAGAAATGAGATGCCATCAAAAATATAACTTGTAAAAAAACCAAGTCTCGCAACTCAGTTCTTCTATCGTAAAAAGTTGTGAGATCCATGTAATACCAAGTCGGTCAATTTATTCAGTTCATACTTAAGGGTCCTTCTGTCTTAAGTTATTACGTAATTAGCTAACCTAAAAACATCTTATAGTGACCATATCAATATTAAAAATCTTTTATGGCTTAAAGAAATAGATTGACTCGGCAATCGCACTAAACAATCTAATTAATATAATATGTTAATGTAATCTAATTTAATGTAAAGATACATTGTGTTTTCATGCGATGGCCAAGTCAATCTATTTATTTAAACCATAAAATATTTTTAATATTGATATGGTCACTATAAAATGTTGTTAGGTTAGCTAATTACGTAATAACTTAAGACAGAAGGACCCTTAAGTATGAACTGAATAAATTGACCGACTTGGTATTACATGGATCTCACAACTTTTTACGATAGAAGAACTGAGTTGCGAGACTTGGTTTTTTTACAAGTTATGTTTTTGATGGTATTTATTTTACTTAATGAATATTGCAACGGAATTATAAATGCTTGGGACAATTCGTTTAAATTTCACTTATATGCTATTTCGAGTAAGACTGTTTCACATTTTGCACTTTATTACCTACGAATATACAACAAGAATCGCTCTAATCGTGGAGTAAAATTATGTTCCACATTTTGTACTTTCTCAGATATAATGTATACAACTTGAAATGTTCATGGAATAGAATTATGTTCCTCATTTTGTACTTTCTAGTATATAAAGTAAACAACTTGAAGTAATCATGGGGAAAAATTAAGTTTTATATTTTGTACTTCTCATATACGAAGTATGAAGTTGAAGCTTTGTAATCATAAAATAAAATTATGTACCAAACCTTGTAATTTCTACTATATTAAGTATACAAAAATAAAGCATCCTCATCACGAATGGAAGTATTTGAATTGAATTAGAGTTTTTAATGAAGTTTTTAACATTTGTTATCTTTGACGGAAGCCATTTTTTAATCATATCTGTCTGTTTATGTAAACAACACTTCAAAATTGAAAATGCAAGAAGGATAAGATTTGATCAAAACTTTCTTAATAAAATTCAAATATGAATGTTCTCGATTTCAATTTTTCATTTCAAGCAAACGAATAACATAAAGAAGAAATAATGTAATCTACAAAACATTTGAGATCGATGTTTCGTAGAATTTTCACGTTTCACACCTTCCTGAGTTCATCAAATACATTTTTGGTATTATAACTGTTATCTGTTTGTGAAAACAATAATTCCAAAACGCTTCGAGATATTTATATTAAATTTAATATGTGGTCTTTGCAATACGTTTGTAGATATTTATAAACTTTCGAATAATACAATAAGGGAAATAATAATAATAATAAATACAAAATGGAAAGAGCTAGAGGGATGTAATTTGATGCACAATTTTTAAAATCTATATTGTAGATCCATAACATATCTTGAACCGAAATCCTCTATAGATTGATTGTTTCAATGTCTGTACTTTTGTGTACTTGCAAAAACTATAATTCAAAAACACAATGAGAATTACATACAATTTGACACGTGATCTTGTTATTAAAATTGTAGTTATGTACGAATTTTTGATTTCCATCTCCCGCAAAACAACTACAAAAATGCACACTCTGGTTTCCTTTCCTATACTACGATGCTTAAAACGCTCATATGTGAAAGGAAAATATAAATCTATACTTATAATAAAGCTCAATATGTGCGTGCGTGTGTATGCATGCGTGTGTGTGTGTGTGTATGTTGGCGCACTACAGGACAGACTGTTTGACCTATAGCTACCAAATTTGGTACATGCATACTTTGGAGGTCAAAAATGTGCACATAGGAGTCATTTTTTTTGGAATTTTTAATCAATTAAAAATTAAGCAAATTTTTGACGTTTATCCGTTATAACTTCCGAAAATATTACAGCACAAAATTGATTTTTACATCAAGCTAAACATTAAAAAATAATCTTTTCAATGATACTTACGTTTTACCCAACTAATTAAAAATCTGTTTTTAATGAATTAAAAAATATCTATTATAAAAATCTATTATAAAATCAATTAAAAATCTATTATTATAAATATGAGTTTGAAGGGAGAAGCTTTGTTATTCACACCAGAACGGCTGAACGGAATTGGATGAAATTTGGCACAGGGATAGATTATAGTCTGGAAAAGTAAATAGGCTACTGTTTATCCCGTTGAATTGAGTGGTTAATTTTTATTAATTAATAGCTAACTTTCCCACCAAAAAAATCTTTTCATTTCTTCACCACCAAATGATTAAGGCTTTAATTTTTTCTCCCACGATAATGAGGTTAGGCTTAACATGATTTCGAGCTATTATTTCAAACTATCCTGTTTATTTTCTTAATGTTTGATGCATTTAAAATTAAACATCGTTAATTAATCGATTTTTCGGATTCATTCTGAAGTACTTTTGAATTTAAATAAGATAGAATAAACGAAATTTAAAATGTTTAATCTGCATAGCCTTACCCCAACTGGAATAGAAAATCCATGCATTTCCGTTAAAATAACTGGCGTTGAAAACTCACACATGCGCAGTGTGTTCTGATTATTCACAACTTTTATTTTCAACGGATACGGACTTGATTTTGTTTAATTGGTTCGGTGTTTTGTTTTATTTCAGGTGCACACTATTAAAAAATGGTTTTTAGGTTAGTCGTGTGCTTCTGTAATTAAATTGTAGTTATATATTTTTCGTATATGTTTATAGTTTTAAGTGCTTCGTTTTTTATGTAGTTTTTTCCAACGCTAACGAGGTTAGGCTTAACAGGTTTTCGACTGATTATTTCAAACGATTCTCTTTATTTTCTTTGTATTTGATGCATTTAAAACTAAATATTATTAATTAATCTACCTGTTCATGATGAATCTGAGAAAATTTAGTTGAAAAATTCTTGAGTTATTACATAAATTAAGAAAGATATTCTTTAGTGCCCATAAGGTTTAAATGCTCAGCGACTCTGTTTTCAATACTCATATTTAAAAAAAAAATGCTTTGTTGCAGTAAAAAAGGTTCTTATATTAGTTGCAGTTTAATCATTTCCACTTTAATTAAAAGCATAAATTCTACGGGAGCGCACAGAAAATTAGAGAGATACTTATTACGTTATGACTGAAGGCATTTATAATATTATGAGTGGAGAATATGACTATCAAAATTTGAAGATCTAAAATATTTTGATGAAGAAGCTATTAAAATAGGAGTAACATAAAATATTTAATTATTAAAATTTTAACGAGCATTAAGATTGCCGGACCGGATGGTCGCCAAAGGCGGCTAGTAAATAATAAAAATCTTAACTTGCGTCTTTGTCCAAATTTCATGATTTTTATTGGAGAGAAGGATGTGAAAATAATTTAAGAAAACCACTCTTTCCAACTTCATGATGCTATTATTTTTATAATTTTATAAAAGACTAGCCGCTTTGGAGACCAACGTATCTGCTCAGATTATTGAATTTTTAAGCGATTTTATTGTCATAGCGATAATCCATCTGACAACGGTTATACATATTTTATCGTTTATTAAACATTCTGTTTGACACGTAATTCTTTTACATTTCGTTTTCTTTGACTGAATGGAATATCTGATCTTTTCAAATCGTTTAGTAACATTTTGAAGCTGCATTAATTAGCGAAACATTAAATAAAGCGCAGTAGTATTCAATGAAGCAGCATGAAACTCTCATGTAGTCTTTTGTTTACATTTCACTGTTGTCATTCAGCAAATAAGTAATGAGAGCAATTTCTGTGACATTTCTGTTTTAAGTGTGTAGACATTATAACCACTTTGCCGAAACGACATAACTATTGCATTAAATATTGATGCAAATTACACTTTCATGCTTGGTCAATCGTGCCTGACACCGCGCCTGGATATTCAGTGACATGTTTTATTACCATTAAAATAGTTACCCATTTAAGAAAATTTACAAAAAATATAATATCATTTTCTTAATTATGACCTCCTGCATTGTAATGCATCACAGTTGTTATTCCATGAACTATATCTAGCTCCTGCTTACGATCCATTTAATCTGTGACATAAAAATGCTATATGTAAACACTTTTTATACATCTTCTCACGATTAGATACAAATGTCCCACTATAAATAATTGACGTGTTGCTTATTGTGCTATCAAGATTCACAATTAACCCTCCAGCTGCATATCCCGGTTGGCAAAGGATCAATTTTTTATTGCATCCCGCTTTTTTTTTCAGTCTAGTATGATTATTTTTACTATTACAGATTTTTATTATTTTATATAAGTATTGTGTAATATGTAGTATCAGTTTACATTGTTTGAAAAGTATGTGAATTTATTTGCAAAACGTAAGTGATTAGCATTTAATTTCATTTTCAGCTTATCTATGGGATTTCTAATCATCCTATAAATCCTTATTCCCTCTTTTGTGTTGCATAAGCGTGTATGTGCTTGCTAATGAAGAAGGGCAAGAATAGTCATTCACGTGCGATGATGGAAAGATAGGCATTACCTTTAAACCACTTGAAAACAGGAAAGTGCTATCTACTTTATCAAAACGACATGTTAAAATGGTGCACAGTAGTGCATGCTTATAAAATTACTTTTCTTCAGCCTTAGTATAACACTTCAAAAGAGATTTACTGCGGTTGTTAACGTTATGGTGATTGGATGCCATAATAATTTCTCCCATTATTGGCGATAAACAAGGCGACTCTGTTGCGAATTTGAGACTTTCAAAAAAAAAAAAGTATGGCCTAAAAATATAAGAATCAACATGATATTTCTATTCGGAACCGAGATCTAGTGTTATTTCTAGAAAATTCCATATATTCTTGGGAAACTATTACAAATGAATCTCACACAAAATTTCTATTTGGGGAGCATCACACTAGGAACGAGTACCTTGTTGCTATTTATTAATAATTTGTTTGTTCTTTGCGTATGTGCCAGTTGTATGCATTCGCTTAGGTTTTATTTCTGTTTTCTTGTAGAATGAAAGTTATTTTTTATCGAGTTTATTGGACTTCTTGCACCGTTCAATCAAATGGACGGACTTCCGTAAAAATATGATTTTGTGTATACCTCATAATTTCAATTATTTAATTAAATTTTGTTCAGTTTGTATATTACAAAGCGAAGTGACGTCGCAATCCAAACTGGATAAAAATATATTATATATTATTCCAACAATGTATGAATATCGTATCTAAAATAAACATTTTAATCAGACAAGAATTCTATGTTGATGTAATTGTTCTTCATATAATTATTTGAATACTAAACCATGCTTCTCACATTACATGGAATTAAAATCCTAAAATGTTATTTTTCAAAGAAGTTCTGCTTTGTTCGAAAAGTTAGCTCATCGAAAGTCTAATTATTCAAAAGAATGGAAATATCGAACAATTCAAACAAGGAATATTTTATTTCTTCAATGTCTTGCATATTAAAATGTAAACAAGAAATCTAAAATGTTAAAATGAACTTAACTATTAGGAAACAAATCAGAAGTCATGTTAGAAATACTTTTCCATTACCTGCCTGGAGCGAAACGAAGATATTCAATGTTTATTTTATTACTCATTTATTTATTCATCTTTAAAAAGCAAATATTCTTTATAAATTATTTGTTCTGGAGTTTTATGCATATAAAGGTAATGATTTTCTTAATCTGAATATTTTATCTAATTACTAATTCATGAATTAATTTCTGTTTTAAGATTTTAATTCTTAGCAGTGTGTATGCAATATATTAGATAAAAATGTATCTAATTTATTGTTTTGTTAAGCTGTTATTAAGATTTTTGCTTTTAAATTGTTTGAGATTCACGTCTCATATTACATAATTCTACATTATGTCATTAATATTAAATATAATTTAAATAACTTCAAAGTAATGATATAATAATTATTTTTAATCCTTTAAAATTTGCAAAATATTTCCTATAAGTTTCTAATGTTTAATTACATTTGACAGTATGCTTTTGTATAACATGGCAAAAACTATATCTCTTTTAATTATTGCTTGTACATTTTTTACTTTCTTGCTTTTTCGTACACAAGAAAAAATATCGTAAAAAATTCATGCTATTCGATATTTTGATAAATCACCACGTTTTAGATCTTCCAGACCCTGAAAAACCTGTTTATGGAATTTGTCTGCTTATCTATAAACACGCTTGCTGAAAAACGCTTTGAATTTAATAGATGAAATTAGTGGGTATTTATAGATTTCTGCTAAATTTTGAAAAAACTAAACTACATTTTTTAAAAGTTTGTCAGTCTCTTTAGGTATAAGTGAATATGATAATTACAAAATGCAAAAAGCTCGATGGATGAAATGTTTAACCAAATCTATTAAGTTGTGGAACGTCTGTACTTATTTGACATATTGTAAAATCAATAATCAAAACACGCAAAGAATTAAATAAATTATTTTTTTCAATATGATCTCGTTACTAGAATTGTAGTTCTGTTTTAACCCTTTCACCACTGAACCGGCCAAACCGGCCATGCAAATTCTATACCGGCGTGTCGATTTCTATTTTAAATGAGGGTTTCAAGATGTAAATTGAGAACATCTTTGGAAATAGCTCGTTTAGCAATCGATCTCTCCTTTGAAACAGAAACCTGCACCTCAGTATTGAATTTGCACAGTCAGTTGCACCGGATCAGTAATGAAAGGGTTAAATTTTTGTTTTAGTTCGTTAAAAAAATGCATCCAAAATGTATATTATTATTATATTGCGATTTTTTACTATTATTATATTACTTTGAAAATAAAAATCTGGGTCCTTAATTGCTTTCACGAATTTACCCAAAGTCTCAAATTTTATCTGTATTGGAAGAGAGATAACAACTTTATAACAGAATTTGCAAGAATGTACCGAGGAGCTGGTTCACACAAGTTAGAACTATCATATGTAGATTCGTCACTCCATTCACGCTAGTCTTAAAATCTACTATAAAAAAAGAGTAATGTGAACGTTTGTTGCATTTTATTTGTCCTGTCTTTAATAACATCTTTTCTCAGCCATGATAGTTTTCAAACTAGTCATTTTCCGAATTCTTATCATTGAATTTAAAAAAAATGCTTTTGGTGTCTTTATAGACTTATCTATTTCGACTAAGTGGTCTGAACACCGCGTATCTAAATGATCATATTTATTGCAGTCATTGCTGCGCTAAGTTGTATTTCTTGGAAAAGAAATTTGCTTCCACATCAAAATCATTATATTATTACTATTATTTTAAAAGAATGCTTCTTTGAATGGAAAATAGGACATATAATTCTAATTTTTATAGAGAAGCGGAAAATACTAAATCTTTATTAAATTTTTACTAATATTTTTTTCAATATCAAATAGTGTGGTGTAATAAAAGGATTGTGTGTATTAGAATAATTATTACAAAATTAGTTTTTTGCATTAAAAATATTACATATGAAATTATTGAAATTCCAAATAACGACAGGTACATCACTTGGTGTGAAATAGCAGTACGCTAGATAATTAAAATATGATACATTTTTTTTAAAAAATTAGAGAAGAAGCGTCAAAAATGGAACCAAAATAACATTTGTAAGCAATTACAAAATCCTAACAGACGGCAAATGTCCAAGTAATAGTATATAACAAAAACTATCAGCATAAAATATTTGAAGTACTAGCCTTCCAATCAACATTTTAAAAACAGAATTAACACTTCATATGATCGCTTCGTTCTTCCCACTATCCCAACAGGATATACAATTTTCTGAAAGGATCAATGGATCTTCACTTCTAATATAGATATCTCAATAATTCTTGTATCTTTCGGAGCTTTCGTAATCAACGCCAGATTGCTACTGAATTTGTCTTGGATGTTCTTGGGAAAATAAGAATTATAACTTCATTGTTGGGAAAAAAAACCAAATTATATGTTCTAATTTTCTGAACAGAGAAGAAACATTTTTTATATCTGCGTTAAAATGTATTAAGGAAATGATTGGACTTCCAGAATGCCATATTCTGGAAATCCACTCATTTTCTTAAATCAAAACCAATTTGCAAGAAAACGCTTGATAGTGAGAAACGAGTTCTTTAACGCTGCGAGTAGTTAAAGAGTAGTTAAATAGCTAGAATCTTTCAGTTCTAATCAAAGCATTCAAGTTAGCTACATCTATTTGGACAGATTTATATTAAGTGTAGTTAAAGGAACGAACAGCTGGCATAAGAAAACGAATATCCATAATTTATTCATTTTTCACCGAAATCTGATCCATAAAACATAAGTAAACATACTTCGGAGCAATTAATTTCTCGTTACCTTAAAGATTCAAGAATATTTTGTTGTTTACCTAAAGCAAATTTTCTTTTTTTATTGTTTATAACAAACACTACCCTTGTATATTCGCATTTTCTAAATATTATTGCGAAAATATTAAAATACTTTGTTAAAAAAATTGAAATTCTGCTAACCATAGCATAACTGTCGTTACAAAACGAGTGGGTGATACTAATTTTTGTACTTGCAAATCGGACTAACATAAACTATAAATTAAAATAGAAATAAATTTCAGTCTATTTTTACTTTCAATAAAATACTGAGTTGTGAATTTTAAGAACTTGTAACGGTTCAACTGAAATGAAGTGTCTTCTTTCCAATACATTCATTTTCAATATGCACAGTATCTTTAATATTAATATAAGTAAATTTATTATTTGAACAGAAAGCTAAGAACTCTGATAATTTATCAACCGTATTCACAGACATTAGTAACTATCAACAGCCACCTGCCTGAAAGCACACGGATAAATCAGAATTCTCGGAAGCCGCGACAACATAACTGATAGCTATGGCTCAGTCCTAAGGGCCGTCACCGACCACGGTTCGTCCTCTCCCATAGGAGGTATGTCCCGTCTTAGGTAAGGGGTAGCTGACCTTACATTATTTTTGTATCCATTTGATAGCGAAAGCCAACAGCCATACAGGAAGATTATCATCCCCATATCTGAGTTATCCCCCCGCAGGTGGGAGCACCGGAATTAGTATTAAAATATACGCTAAATTATTCAATGTAATTTAAACCGAAATCTAGTTCCTTTGTAAACCAAAAACAATAATTTTATGGTAATACAATTATCAATTCATGAGTTACTTGATATTTATTGTTATACTCATTAAACGACATGGGGAATTAGAAATATTTCTACATCGGATGCGTCTGTCTCATTTAATATATGCTTAACCGAATAGTTTTCTGAGAGACATTTAGAAACGCGATAAATTCACTAAAACCCGAGCTTTGAAACCTCGCATGATTTCTAATAATAGTGCTTCTGTATTATTAACCATATGCCAATGGCGAACAATAACTGCGAAAATACTTCATAGCGTGCGATCTTTGTCGATTTTGCTTGTTGAATAATCACTCGCTGTGATTCATAAACACGTATCAGGGAATCGAACATATATTCTTTCTTTTGGATCTATTGAAATCAGTATTTGACACAGAATTAATTGAAGTCACAAGATCGCATATCAAATTTTATGTATTTAAATCATTATGTCTTTGAGTTATCTCGTTCACGTGCTTGTGAAAAAAACATACAAGTAGACGTTCAACACTTTGACAGATGCGATTCAAAATCTGATAAAGATCTATAATTTATAATTATAAGATCTATATTTGTTAAAATAATGTACAAATTATGAACTAAATTCCATTTACCTAAGTTGTTACGATTTTGAATTATCTCATTTCTATTCATGCAAAAAGATAAACTGGGAAACGATTAACCCCTTGAGGTTCAATCATGAAATCGGAAAATTTGTTGTAAAGGACATCTGCCCAATTTCTTCCATTTAACTCAAAGCGATTTTAACTTATCGTGTTTATACAGACGGATAGACAGACAAAATTTAGGAAATGTGTTTTCGGTCTAAGAGTGATCAGGAACGTAGATTCTTCAAAATGTCGTGCTCGAATTATCTGGCATTTACAAAAATTACGCTTTGTATACTATAAAGTGATAAACAAAAAATCCGCATTGAACACTGAATATCTGAACTGAGAGTTAAACCACTGTTTATACAAAGCATTCTTAAACTTATTGATGTTTAAATCTATTATTCTAAAAACGTTTTATAGTTTACATTTAGAAAATGCAAATAATTAACGGAGAATGTGAAAAGATGTATTTTATTTAATATCTAATTTATTCTTTGCATATATATATCTTATGATATTTTAATTCTAATTTCAATTTGATTAATTTCCAAGATTTTATCTCAATTTAGCCCATACTAACTTCATTCTAAAATATTCTCTTATTTCGTGATCCAATTCCACTTTCTGTACTTTATTAATTTAAGAGAAGCTTTATAAAATTGCTGAATCGACTAAACGCCGATACATTCTCACTCTCCGCGTGAAGGGGTAAAAAATGTCCAATAAGCACATTCTTTTTAAAAGATCCCTGTGTTTCCCTTACTTGTGATTGACATGCGTCAGAAATCCCTATCAGAATCTTAATAATATATTAGCACTGTAAAAAAAAAATATTTTCCCTATCCATATTTCATGTTATATAAGACCAGAGATAAAATGTCCAAGAGCTTTTTCCTCATTCCTCTCTGTGTCGTTCTGTGTGCTCGTCGCTTGTACATATGCCTGCTTCTTCAAAATGAAATAAAACGACGTCGCGAAATAGCAAGTCTCTTCACTGTCTTCAAACTGCATTCCGCTACACATAAAATAATGCTTACTTATATATCAATTAATTATAAAGTTAAAAGCACTTGGAGACAAAATGCAAATTACTTTACCATTAGCAATTTTCGGTAAAATTACAACCAGTAATATAATTTCATTTTTATTTGTGCATTATCAAACTCGCGAAAAGTTTGGAAGTAATTATATCTTCATAAACTAACAAATATATCGTAAAATGGAATTTGAGGTAATTTACACATACTTTAAAATATTGCAATGATGGGAATAGACTAAACAGTTCTCAAAAGTGCGTAAAGTTTTGTCTCTCATTAGTAAGTGAAGAAATAGGAAGAAAAATGTCCTTTCTGTTCAAAATGGAAGTTAGAAAAAAATTATTTTGTTTGATCCTCGACTTCTTGAATCTTTAAACTTTCAAAATTCTTAATTTTGAATTCTTGATGATTTCGTTGAAATGAAAGTTCGCAGAAAGTTAATGTCACCTTAATCACGATTCCAGAAACATATTTTCGAGAAAGAGATTCATTTTCTGTTTTACTTAAGTATGATGAAAAGATTTTAAACTTTTTGTAGGAAAGTTCAATTTCATTCAAATACTTCTTTAGTTTTTTTCTTCTGCTTCTTTACATTTTATAAAAAATATTTAACTTTATCACTGAATTTTAAAGCCTTAATGGAGAACAAAATTGTTCAGGCGTTAAGGAAAAATGTTTCCTAACAAATCTTAGCAATTTTCTATGATGCCATACTTAAAAGTATATGTAAAGAAATAATTTATTTTTGATATATACATATTTATTATCAAAATAAGAGTTTAAATACTTTTTTTAGATTGTACTCAAATTAGAGCATGAAAGTAAATTCCCATTTAAATCTTAAATTAATGAGGGAACTTATATTTGTAAGGATTATAAGGGGATGTATTTGCCACAAAATGCGTATGAATTGGAGAGGATACGACAGTATAATGTTTCCAACTTTGAAGTTGTGGTCGCTAGGCGCTATACCTGGAGTTTAATTATTTATTTATTGTCTGTTGTTCTTGCGAATGTTTACTACTGTTGTTATCTAGGCTATATTGCTCTTACTAGTGTTTTGAGTTTTCTGGAAGTATTTGATGCGTAAAGCAGCGTTTACCCTTATCCAGATAGTCAGACTTATGTATTCACTTATTATATTCTCAATGAACGATTGTCTTAACAGATTTAGTTTACAGCGATTATAGTCTCAAATAATTAACGATCTTATTATATCGTTGCAATGGGAACTGACCGTCCACGTTATTTGGTGTGGTTGAAAGTTTCTAGATTCATTCTTATAATTCTTTAAGCTCATTTGTTTGTTTAAGAGGAAGAACTATGTATTGATTATGCTGTGAGAGACAATACGCAAACATTTTCTGACCCATCTTTAGAGTTCCTTTAAGAATATTTTGTCAGAAAATGTTCTTGCGAGGTATATTCGCAAAAGGTTTTAGATGAAAAATAAAATAAAAAACAGCGATAAAGAAAATATAAAAAGAACGTGGTGTGAAATCCTTTGAATGTTCGCAATTCGATGAAATTCTCGGATGTTCTTCCGTATTATGTTTCTATCATGACATTTTATTATTTCAAATACAGTTGCCATTTTTCTTCTGCAGCATGCAGCAAAAATAGAATAAAAATGTTTTTCAACGAAAACATTTCGTTGGCATCCATTGTGTGCTTTTAGGAAGAAACAGGAAATAAAATTCGCACACAGGAACGAACAACAAAAGATAAACAAATATCATCATATTTTGTTTAAAATTTGCAGAAAATACATAAAACATATATTAAAAAAGTTAGCATATGTAAAACAATTTCTCAAAGTAATTTTGTATTTCAAAAGGAAAAAAAAAAAAAAAAAAAAACAGCTCAAAACATTTTAGAATTCTTTTCGTAGAAGTTATTTTGAAATATAAATAACTTTAAATCATTATATTTTGAATAAGTGGATTCAATGTATTCATGCAGTGTATCAATGAAATTTCTGATACCTGTTAAAATGTATTTATTTTTTATTTTATTTATTTTTTGACGAATATGAAATACCGCAATAGCAAATTATTTATAACTCTATGCGCCATAATAGTATATATGGTTATATAAGTAGAACTGCATCAGCGTACTTGTGCAGACATTAAACTACACGCATATATTCAGCATTATATTTTTGAGAAAGAATTATCCTCAGAAAAATTTAAACTGGGTATTCTGAAAAATCTCCACGTTTTTGCTCTCTCTGAATTCGAAAAAAAATCTCTTCGAATCCTATAGTTCAAAAAATTGTTTTGAACTAGTCGGATGAAATTTGCTAAGTAGTTTTTAAAATAATAAAAATAATATCTCAAACGGATATATGAATAGATTTTTGTTTTTCATTTAAGTAATTTTTGTGAGAACAATCCTTCACTTACAAGCATTTAGATTATTACGACATACTTACTTCGTTTCTAAAGTTTTATGTAACTGTAACAAAAAAGTTTCAGATTTTTTTTCCTGTTCACAACAAATTTGTATATTTTTGCTTGTAATTAAAAAGAAATTTTAGAAACACCTCATAAGAAAGTTTTGCAAAGTTACCTTTTTTTTCTAAACTTTTTACCTCACTTTTGTTTTGCTGTTTATTAGCTAAAACAAGAAAAACAAATGCATTTTTTCCAGCATTATTTATTTATACTTGTTTTCCCGAACTTTGTAAGAAGTTGAATTTCTGTCTCTCTGCCAAAATTCCCCACTTTTCTATTTTGAGGCAAGTTTTTCTTCATCGATATAAAGATAAAACTAAATGAGTCATTGTGGCGAAGAAGAAAATATGCATGCACATAAAAACTTCAGTATTTATTCAGTATAGAAGTAAAAAAAGTACCGAATGATTAAAAAAACCGAATATTGGATATGCAGAAGAGGTAAAAATGATGGAAGTATGTACAAAAGGTTATTTTTTTCTTTTATATTCACAAGTTTATTTGTGAACAGTATAGTTACAAAACCCAATAGATCATATGAATGAAATGTCACAATTAACATTTCCTCATGAGTGTATCAACTATAAGAGTGTATTAACTTTTAATGAAATTAATTTTGATTGAATGAACTTAATTTTATTTTCTTTAAAAAAGAATAAATTTGAAATTGTGCAATTTTTATTGAGAAAATTTCAGTTTCAATTCAATCATCGATGTTGAATGAAAACATTAGTCCCATTTTTAAAATTATAGAATATATTTAAGGCGCTTATGTTCGAGAAAATCTTGCACGAAATGTGCTGCTGTGTTTATTTATGTTTATCTTCTCATATAATCTAGTGAAAATATTATTTTCTGAATGCCTGTTATCATGGCTATATTTAAAAACAGTACTGCAATAATCGCCCTAGGAGGGAGAGGTGTGCGATGAAATAAGTATGGCTGGTTCGATAGAGGATATTTATTTCGTACGCAAATTCAAAGTACAAGTTACAAAAATACAACTAACATATCCACAAAGAACAGCTCTTGTAGATATTAACAAATCATGCTGACGGAAAATCTCTTTAAAAAGAAGCGATAGCGCTTAGTGTTTCCAAGAGAATTCACCTTATGTTCAATACTTCAAAGGTTAAATTTATCTCGTCAGTACCTCGCATAAAATTCTCCAGAAGAATCTTGATATCTCTTTTCCTAATAGAGATAGCGTCATAACTCTTGTATTCTTGAGAACTTTCATTTTTGTTGCCAGATGCCAAATAAAGGATCGATAAATTTGCCAAATCAAAAGTCGGCGATCTTTGACATGGCACCCATTCAGCAACATTAAAAATATCGGTATCTATAGGTCACTTTTTTTTTATTATACTATTAATTTGAAGAAAGGTTTCTGCAGTTTCGTAACAATAGGTTTCAAAAAAATTTTGGTGTCTGTAAGTAAAAAGTTCCGTAATCAAAATAGCATTGTTGAAAGTATTAAGTTTAGAATTTTAGTAGTGCTGAAAAATTTTATTCTAAGGATAATTCATCTGGATATGATAATAGGATAGCTTTAAAATTATGATTAAATTAAACTTCTAATGTTAATAATAACTGTTGACTTTGGTGACCTGCCCAGTTTATTGAATTTTTGAACTATTAATATGACATAGTTTAGTCATAGCAATTATCCATCTGGCGAAATCTATTTTAGCGATTGATAAACTCTATTTGGCGCCTATTTGTTGACTTCTTTAACATCTAGTTGTCTCTGACTGAATAGAATGTCAGTCCTCTGAAAAGTATTTCTAATAATATTTTGAAGCTCCAGTGCTCTGATAATATACATGAGATTTTCTCTTACAAATTGGTTAATCTATGAAAATAATAGCGATATATTATTAATAGGATAACAGCCCTTCTAAACAGTGGCGTTTAGCGTCTATAAAATAAATACATTTTACGAATTACGTTATACGCTTCACGTGATATTCACAATGCAAAAGTCATTGAAAACCTTTTGAAAGGAAAATTCCGCAGGAAAATTATGCATTGACCATGCATCTGTTAAATAAAGCACTTTGAAACTTTTTGAATAGAAGATACTTATAGCAATGGGCTGCTTTCAAAATTTTTCATTAGATATTAAATTAAAGACTAATCGAATTGCTAATGATTTTGTACAGTCGTTTCATCGCTTATAATTGCACAAAAATTATTTTCACACAGATATCAAGTTTAAAAGATTAATGAATTTTTCATGGATAAAGTATATTTTACATCCATTGTTCTATAACATGTGTTTATATATGTAACATACTTCGCTTCTACATTGATTACTTTTTAGTACATGTTATGAATATGTATAGTTAATTATAAATTTGAAAAATGAAATAAATTAGTAATGGTATAAATTTAAAAAAATAATTTAAAGATGGACGATTAAGATATAAAAAAATGATCATTCTACCATTTTTTTTGGACTAATGTTCTGAATCTCTTATAACTTTTTTGAAAGTATTTCTTAAATATTAAGGGGACAGTGGACTCACTCTATTAGACACTTTGGGGAATTTTTCAGTCAGGATTATGGAATTTTTTATGCATATGTATTAAAATCTAAATATGTCAGATTTCTTAAAAAACATTTTGAAATGGAATATATTATTTTTCAAAAATTTTTGAACATTCCTGGAGTATTAATTTTTAATTTTTCCTATTCTTTTTTATTACTACCCAATGTAAATTTATTTGGAACAAAACTGTATAATTTCGTAATTCCAATTAAATGCTATTTTTTAGAAATGTTTTTATGCACACTTACTGAATTTTCATAGAAATTTTATGTTTTTCTGAACTAAAATTGACTTTTAACTCTCTAAAAAAAACTCGAAGCATAAAACGCATAGAACATTTTCTTTTAATGTGTGACCGAAATCTTTATTATCGATTTCATTTAATTTCTTCAAAAATTAAGACACCTGGAACATTTCAATGATATTTAAATATAAGTGGAATATCATGTTGAGAAAAGTCATTAAGATGTACTTTATTTCCTCTTAACCCCTCAAATATTTATTTTATTGAACAATGCATTTTACAACACCATTTATGGTGATTATAAACATATATTTTGGTAACGAAACGATAAAAATATAATTGCACGTTTTCGTTCATTTTCGCTTATTTCAAAATTCACTGTCCCTTTAACAAATCTTCAGATGCCCTCTTTTTATGTCTTCAGTATTACATATTACATTTAACACACCGTGGCATTATTTTCAACATACCATTTGGCAAAAAGATTTTCTTTTTAAATTTATGCTTTCTAACTGAACATTGCTTCTAATATTTAATGCAACATTTTCATCAGAAAAGCAAGAATATTATGTAAAAAATTTAGAATTACATATGTTTCGTTCTGTGAAAAAAAGTCATTTGTCAGATAAAATAAGGATGAATATTACAAAAATGCTTTTTTAATATTTAGATAAGGCTTTTAATGCTTCTTAGTTTCTATCAAGTACCTACAAAATATTCAAAAAGAGAATTCGCTTTGGGATATCTTAAAAACATTATAAAAACTTTTTTACCATATTTTCACACACACAAAAAAAAAAGGTTGAACATAATGAAAGAATGTAGCTGTTATTGTTATAATATGTAATGTATTCATTTCGAAAATATAAGAAAAAATTGCTCTTTCTATTTGGTAAAGATGTATATTTAACGCTGTATTAATATATCCATGAAGAGAATAATTTACGAGGAAAAGATCAGTTTTCGTTAATGCAAGCACAATTTTGCAAATTCCGCGTTTCTTTTGCATGGGTTAAGTCCCTTTTCTATCTTATCACAAAACAAAGCATAAATTTCGCTTAATTTCCAAGTTTTCGCGTACATTTTTTTTGTAGTGCTTTTGATTTGGAGCCAAATTTTGTTGCTATGGTATCCCACGCGATCTTGCCTACAGTGACGTCACAATAGTGACGTGTGATGTTTATGACGTCATATCGAGGTTTGCAAGGCAGATCCAGGTGATTTTAAAGCTGGAATTTCTAAACACATTAAATAAATCAACAGTGAAAGTATTGTTCAAAGAATATATAAAGGTCAAATGTAGTCGAAGTACACTTAGGGAAATTTCCCATTTGTTTATATAAAAAATACAATTTTATTTGAATATAGTTGTAATTTATTAAATTAAGATTAAAAAATATTTCTCTAAAGTTATTAAAAGGAAGGGAATTAATCTGTCAGAAAGTAACATTATAAAAGAAATTGCACGTAACATCTTAACGTGTAACAGTTTTATTTAACAGTTGATGAAAAACAGTTATGAAAAATTGACTCAGTAAATATTTTCAGCAAAATTTCAGTAACAAATCAGCAAGAGGGTCTTTTCGAAACTTTCTCGTATTTTCTATGTAAAAATTAAGCACATTAATTTCGGCCATAAACGTTACGTACTCAGATTTTTATTTTCAATGTTCCGCACTGAAAATAAAAATCTTATGTTCTGTTTTACTATTCCTAATAAAGCGAGAAAAAAATGAGTGTGAGATATGTAGACTTTTATCGATTATATTGAAAATTGATTGATTAAATTGACACTGAACAACTAAACTGAAATATTTCAGAAACTAGCGAGTGAAATAAAACATTACTTTCAAATAATACATTAGTTTGTTACAAGAAATAGCAAGAATGTACGATTGATTATAAATGGATTTAAAAGTGCACATTTTACTACTTTCTCTACAAAACAATGGTTAGTAAAATAAGCTAAGGAAAGCTCTGTAGATATTTATTTATATCTTAAAAGAATAATAATAAAATAAACATGCAGAAAATCTAAATTTTGCTATAGCCATTCGGAGATGTCTCCCAGGAAATTTCTCGTATAATCTTTAATAATGCTATTATCTTCCACATGAATGGTTTATAGGGAAGGAAACAGAGAATGCATTTCGGATGGAGTTTGGATTTGGATTTTTTGGATTTTTGACGTCTAATTGTATCCCAATTTCAAATTTAATTGAAACTTTAAAAAAAGGTCATATATCTAATTTAAATGCACTAATATAAATGAGTCAATTAATTAACTAAGTCCTTCCGTATTTCAGTTATTGTATTTACACGAATGAGATTACACAGACGGATAGACAGTTAATCTTTTGATGGATTTGGTTTAGAAATAGTGCAAAAATCTACAATTTAGGTTATGTATCAAATTTTTATTCATCTACCTTTTTCCATTTTGTAGTTATCGTGTTCAACAACCCATGTTCAAAAAGACAAAAGTTCTGTGCATAGATTTCGTTCAACATTCGATAGAATACTACAAATTTGATTTTAATAGTATATACCAAATTTCATGAAATTTGCTGAAATATTTTTTTTCTAGTTTCAGATCATTGTGATAGAGAGACAGATGTACGGATATAATTTTAAAAACGGGTTCTCTAACTCAGGGACGATGGAACTATGGAGATTCATAAAAATTCGGGCTTCTAATTTTTCGTTAATTATAGTACATACTTCATATATGGAAAAGAAAAAAATTTAGAAGATGTAATTATCAGCCATCCAGTTGAATTGCATCATCTGACATAACATAAATAAAAGACATTTTGTTTTGTAATAATATGAATAAAAACATAGGCTTTTTCCTAAACAACATATCGAATTCATTTAAATTTAACACTTTTTTCGTATAAGAACTGTTAACTGGTCAAAGTACAAAAATTAATTAAATATTTAATTAATTAGAAATTAACAATTTTTTTTTATTTTGAAAAACTTAACCACTATTTTTAAATTTGACTTTTATTGTATTACTTCTTTTGATAATGATTTTATTGATCTTAATTTAAAAATTTAACGATTCTTAAATCTAATTTTGAAGTAATCACTCCAATGATGGCCAACATTTTTACGTAGAAATGCAAATATAACAAGTATTAATAACGTATGTACACAATTAGAGATTAGTCATTTTTAAAAATCGTTTGGTTCAATTAATATTCTAATTTAAAAAGAAGATAAAGATTTTAGACGAAATTTTTTTTATATAATTTAATGTTTTATAGAAATTTAACTTTTATGTTGAAAATATTATACATGAAAGTATTTTAATCCCGAGTAGTAACAGATATATCAATTAGTACATTAAAAATGTCATTATGAAGGCACATTTTATCACTCTAAGTATACTTATTTTTTACGCATTCCTAACGATCCATTAAATCAGAAGAGTTCCATCAAAATGTCTCAAAACAGTCTTCGAAGTTTAGAGAATCTTAACAATGATCTCCTCCAAAAGTTTCGGAACAGAAATTCTAGTTATTGGGTTTCCATAAAGCTGTCTGTTCTTATAAAAGTCGTTCATTGATCTTTTTTGGAGAAAGCGGCTATAAAAAAAAGAAAAGAAAAGAACGTCGAAGTATAAAGAAGAGAACAGCGTCCGGGATTTATTTTCGTGTCTTAAGCCATTTAGTTCAGATTTGAAAAAATGGCAAAATCGTTTGGTATCGTTGGAAAATCCGATCCGATCGTATGAACTAACAGCCAATAAAATGAAATAATTCATTTTTGGCGACAGCAATTTATTTCTGGTTTGTGACTTTAAATTTGACATTTTAAAGTGCAATTCCCAGGACTTAAGGTATTTTAAGTAATTTAAAAATATTAATATCTTTTATGATATAGTTAAACTATATATTTTCATATCACATGAGTTCAGGAGGTAGACTATTGTAGTTTTTGGCCTATGTTGTTATAGATATGATATAATGTAGCAGAGGTTTTTTTTTTTTCACTACATTTTGTGAAAACCTCAAAAAACAGAATATCATGAAATAAGGATGTTCTCTCGTATTTTGACGGCATTTAAATAAGTTATTATGATAAATAATAATACGAAACAAATAATTTAATGCAAAGACCAGTATCTTCATAAATAGCATGTTGTGCTTTACCCATGTTTGATGTTTGCTTAATGTTATTTCTTCAAATCCGTATGTTGTTATGAAGCAATTATCCATTAGCTTGGTACTGAAATTATAATTTTTTAATTATTATTTATATTTTTTTATAAATGAAATACGTTATTATAATTGATAATAACAGGAAACAAAGAATCTAATACAAAAATAAGTAATGCCATAAACAGTGCATTGCTTGTTTCATTTTTTATTTCATCAAATAAGCGTCACGTATAGGTAAATCCGTGGGAGTTGTCTCCAAACTTACTTATTTATTTTTATTCCATCATATCTTTCTGGAACGTTTTTAATAATTCGTGATTTCATTCCTTCAAAAGTCATATTTCATTTATTTATTCATTTTAAATTACCTGACATTCATATTCTTATCCCACTAACGTCTCGGAATAGTATTCGGAAATTGTGATAACTTTACCTTTGTTGTCAGATACTTGATCATTGCGGTCCAATGCATGATGGGAAACAAGTTCGAGTGAATAACTGTCATTTTTCTATCCGTAATCCAATTTATTATACAATTAATTATTAATTTAACATTTAAAGCAGCAATTTCATTCTAAATTGCTGCCTAATAATTACAAGGTGTATTAAAATAATTTATAATGTATAATTAGCGTACAGTATAAAATAATTTGTAATTCAAACACACAGAATCATTTCATTTCTCTATAAAAGATATCCAAAAAAGCTCTTTGTCAATGAATTAAATAAACATAAAAGAGTGAATGAGGCATATGTTTAATGAAGTATAAATTTATAATAATATAAAAACTTTTTTGTATATACAATAATATTTGAATCTATTTTTGTTTTAGATGGCAAACATAAGTTTTGTTGTTGATATTACATCATATTTGCTATTTATCCTTCTTAATGTGTATGCCTTGCAATGAATGTATTCTCTCATCTTCACAGCGTTGTCATTCGTGTAATTGTGTTTGTAAAGGATCTTCTAAGAGGAATGGTCTTCCCATATATCTGTGGACTTCTAGTCTTCTTTTATATTTGTGGATTTCTGGTCTTCCCATATATTTGTAGTCTTCCCATATATTTATGGTCTTCCCATATATCAGTGGAATTATTCTTCCCATATATCTGCGGACTCCTGGTCTTCCCATATATCTGTGTAATTCTGGTCTTCCCATATATCTG
>JAPMOR010099779.1:123529-226182 GCA_026543865.1 Argiope aurantia
AACTTCTGGTCTTTCCATATGTCTGTGGACTTCTGGTCTTTCCATATGTCTGTGGACTTCTGGTCTTTCCATATGTCTGTGGACTTCTGCTCTTTCCATATGTCTGTGGACTTCTGGTCTTTCCATATGTCTGTGGACTTCTGTTCTTTCCATATGCCTGTGGACTTCCAGTCTTCCCATATATCTGTAGACTTCTAGCCTTCCTGTATATTTGGAGACTACAAAGCTAAGAGATATCAAATTTCGAATAGTTCAAAGATCACTATAGTATTTATAACATACATTCTTTACTGGAATTGATGTCAGATCCGCTTTCTGACTACTTGACATTTTCATACAACATTGCCTGAATTCCTAGCTTGTCTGGTCACACATTTTATTACAAAAGCGGAGGATAGCATATTTAATTATCAATTTCATCGCATATTTTCATGTTATATCTGTCGATTGTGTCCTTACGATGGGAGACATGAAACTCTTTAGGTGTCTCTGTCGTGTAGGAATAATTATGTTTCAGTATAGTTTAAAATTCTGACATCTGTCTCAAATTAGCCTTTATGTACCTTCAAAGATGGTCGTTAATATTGTCATTGTGATTTGCCCAAATATATTCGAACTTTTCAGAAAGATGATTAATCTCACTACATTAACTTAATTATTTTTTCAGGGACAAAGCCAATTTCTTTTTCTTCTGCAAATCAAGTTAATTTGAATATGAATGTATCTTGAAAAATAATTGTTGGTGCCTCCAATTATTATCTTAATTAGATAATCGAAAATATATTCTTGATTACAATAAGATCATTACTATCACAAGGAAAACGTTTTTAGAAGACTGTAAAAGAGCGATAAAAGTGGTGAACTAAATATGTACTCAACATTAGAGAATTGCAATCGTATGTTTGAAAGATTAGTGGTAATACCTTGGTTTCGAAAGATCATAGTTAGAGAATAGCCTCCATAAATTTATTGGTATATATGTGTGGCACGTTAAATCTGTTGTCTTGGATTAGACATCTGCACATTGGTATGAAATGTCATTTTAGAGAAAATGACACTGGAACAATTGTCTGCTTAGTCATATGATTGGGATTCAAAATACTTAACTTAATCCTTATTTGCATGGAGAGTAGCATCGGAATAGAATATCAATCTAACTATAAACTTAAGTTGGAAATAATAATAATTAGTTCGAGATTAAACTTGTTGCATCTATATATAATTCACTTACCAGAATTTGCTATAAATATTATCTGTGCAACTTTACTTCTGTTGTTTTTGGTTAGTTGGCTGCAGCGTAAGTGCTAGTCGAAATAGGTCGATCAAAAATGTCACGCAGTAATCTTGTATAACTCTCAACATAACGACAGCGCTACATTAGTGAGTTTCTGCTTGCATCATGAATTTTTTCTCGATCGAAGATGCCAGTTTTCGAGCCAAATTCTCGTCATTTGAGAAAAGTTTGAATTTTCTGCTTCCATTTTAAGAAAGCTGCAGTTGAGGCGCATCGAATGTTCTCGGGTGTTTACTATGAGTCTGTTCTTAATGAAAGAGAATGTTATGAGTGGTTTCACCTCTTCAATCAGAATGCTCTTAATGCCAATGTACCTGTATATTTAGTGGAGTCAGCTCGATATGGTATATTATGAATTGTGGAAATCGAGAGAAACCATCCTAAGAGATTGTATTCCAAAGCAAGAGAAATGCGTTTGAATTGGTCAGAGCATTGCAGGAGAAATATCCACGAAAGTCATAACAAAGTTACCCTCCAACTCAAGAGTACTCAAGGCCTATTTAAAAGCACTAATTCAAGAGTTCTTATTCCAACCACCGCATTCCCCAAATACTGCTCCTTCTGACTACCATTGATTTTAAATGATGGTACACGGCCTGTCTAATCAGTATTTCCACTTTTATGAAAATGTGTGAAAAGGGTTCGATTCATGGATTGCCTTAAAAGACCCACTGGTTTCCCCCCCCCCTTTTTTTTCAAGATGGTATTTGACAATTTCAAAGAAAGATGGAAAAAAACTAGTGGCTAGAGGCGGTTATTTTTATGAATAAAGCCTCAAATATTGTAAAAAATGGTGGAAGAAAAAGATATACGCCAAATAATACAAAGTTGAACATGCTATATAAGCGATAGGAAAATAAGACCTATTGAATTTTATTTTGTATTTTAACTTTTTTTATATTAATGTAAATCAATATGAGCTTGATTAGATGTTGTATGAATATCATGTCTGATCTAAATTTTCCTCCTGACATCATTAAGCTTTTATGGAATCACAGCACATGTTTCTAAGGTGGTCCGATGTTTTAACTCTTTTAAGCTGCGAACCTCACCGCCGTAAAGTTAGTTCTTTTAGCAACCCTAGAAAAAGAAATCAAGTAGTTTGATATCGTAAGAATTTAGAGGCTATGAAAATGGTTTACCTTTCCCTAGTAGCACATATATATTGTACAATATTGTATGATATTAAACAATATTCGTACTATCATATAATATTGTTAAATGTTAAATTATATTATATAATATTGTATAATATTGAGAAACAGGATGTGCTACCTGGTTACCAGTACAACTATTTGGGAATGTTTCATCAAGGAAATTCAAGTGAATGCTTTTTTGTTGCAAAGCATTTTTATGCAAACGGTTTTCTCTATTGCTGCATAACTGTTCCTTGATGTAAAATTATTTTAATTCTCTAAGCTCGAATTCGTTTCTAATCGCCCCATAGATAAGAATCTCCTGACTCTGGAATTTCCGAACCTGTAATTGAAATCTGAGGATGAATGGCAATGTGCTTCATATGGAAGGGATGATCCAATTTTGTTTCCGTGTGCGAAAAATTAACCGGGCTTTGAGGCACTGGAATTGTCGGACTAGATGGATTCATCAACTGAATATTTCTTAATTGAGGCGGTTTGTTAATTTCAGGTCTGCATTCCCAATTATTTTCGGAGATGTCATTTCCAATATTCAGATAAAACACATCACTTTTATACTGCAAAACGAATTGTTTTGTCTCTAAACAGAAAAGTTTTCCACTTATATTTCGTAATTAGCGGGAATTGTCTCCCAAAAACTTTCTCGCATACTCTCTAATAAAGCCTCGTCTTCTCAACCGGATGTTTTCAGGCTCGACACTACTTCATCGAAGAGCTGGTCTGTTGCATGTTACCTCCGTTGAGGCCAAGCATCCTCCCACTAGTGTAGTGCGAAAGTTTTAAGAAGGGGATTGCCAGCTCAGCTGTCGTCCTGGTCATCTAACCTGGTACAAAATTACGAGGCTTGTCCCAAAATAGCACTAGCTTTGCTTTACAAACAGGATGTTAATATCACTGAACCAATCTAATAAAGATGAATTTGTGTTTTAGAAGCATTTTTTCTAAACTGTTTTAAACTAAATTTTTATTCAATTCTACAATTTCAGTCACAAAATCACATAACAAATTTGATATATTTAAGTAATTATTTTGTGAGTTATCGCGTTTACAGGCTTCTGAAAATACGGAACAACAGATGTTCGACCTCTCGCTGGGTTGGCTCAAAATATGGCAGGTGTCTACACTATAGATGTCCATCTGACTCTCTTTGTTTTGTTGTCATCATGTTGACTCACATTAGAAGAGCCGGACGGATAAAGTTTGCTCAAAATTTGAAAGAAATCTGCAAATTTAATGTAAAGACCATGTGTCAAATTTCATCCGTCAAACCCAAAACATTTTTGAGTTATCTTTTTTCACAAACAGACAGACAGCGGACGGATAAACATTTTTTAAAAAATGCGTTTTTCATACTCAGTGAAACTTAAAACATAAATATTTCTAAAAATATTGATGTCATCTTTACGTTTACAATACTTTCGTTTACAAATCTCGATCTTTACGTTTAAAATACTTTCTTCATACTTTGTGTACTATACTACTATATTCTATACTTCGTATACTACTTGTATACTTCTTATACTATGCTACTATATTCTATACTTCGTATTCTATACTACTATACTCTTCTTATACTATTATTCTTCTCTCTAATATACTATTTCGTATACGTTCATATAAATATTACCTATTTTTTCTCTCTATTATACTTCGTATAATAGAGAGTAAAAATGAAAAAGCAAAATTCCTTGAATTAAAGACTGTATCGACACAAATAAATTCTCTCTTATTTTATAAAAATAACCTTTCAAATTAATACGATTACCTTATGAATAATTTATGTACATCCTGTATTGTTATTGTCTTAACAGCTTTTTTAATTGCTTTTTAATGGAAACTTTACGCTTCATAAATGACTGACAAAATTGAATTTATATTTGATTAAAACTTGAAATATGGAAGGAAAAGCTACGATAAATAATCTTATTTTTGATATCAACTGACTTTAGGATCTATTACCTACTACCGGAGTTGATCGATAGGTCCGTCGATACCTTACACTCAAAATGTCACGGAACCGTCTTTTGTGTCACTAGAAATGAAAGATTGTCGCAAATTCCTTTTTTATACGTTCGTTATAATGCTTCGAAGGCCTTTCTAATGGCGTGTTTCTCAGTACAACCGCGCGAATCGGTATTTATGTCACAAGTAGGTGGAGAGTTGTTCCGGATGTATTAAAACGGAATTAATGCAATCGAGTGGAACTGAGGTGTGACTATTGATGATTTGTTGCCATTAATTTCATTTTAAATTAATTACTCTTAATAATAGAAAAATAATTTTGCATTGTTGCTCAATACTTTAAAAAAGGAGAATATACGCACATATAGTCACATAAAGCTGACTATTTTTTTTAATTTTGATAATTTGACTTGCTCTGCTTATAATCGCCCAACACCATCTGTAACATTAAGCTAAATTAAAAATACCACCCCCCAATGACCGTGTCATTGGGTGTGTAAGTTTTAACTCCTGTTCCAACAATTAGAAATTGAGACCTGCTTTTTGTTTATGTCGAAAATTCTGATTTATCAATGTATGAATTAAAGATAATCCTGATGCCTCTGTTCATTAGCAAAAGCTAATGAACAGAGGCCTTTAATTTTTATTATTTTGTATTATACAGATTCTCAATATTCACACATCAGTTGAACGTTTTTGCTTATATTTTCATTTTAAATTTTTGGTGTTGCATTTCTTTTTTATTAGTATATTTTTATATATTTTAAATTGACTTTAGTGATTAGTTCATAAATATTACAAAAGTGATAATACCACAGAAAGAGAAAAAAATTATAATATTACCATATATATATACATATAAAGTATGTTACAAATATTTTTTATATATATCTTAAGCACTCTATAAATGCACATGCGATTTTCTACTAACATTTTCTTTAATAAATTTGTGACATTCATATTCGAAATATTGGATTAAATGCCAATTAGAAGGGCACATTTGGATAAAAGTGTGTTAATTTATTATTTTCGAAATTTATTTAACAATTAATCATTTTACTTAAATTTTGATTCTCTGATATTTGATTCTTAAAATGAATGAATATTTATGAATTCATATATGACTTCTCCATTCTAATTTTGATTCAATATATTATACCACATCTGCTGCGAATGTTTGATCAAAACATCTCGCAGCAGATGATTTCGAAAGTTCTGATATCGTACACAATATTATACACCATTATCCCCCATATCATTTATGCTTCAAAATTAATTTTGACCAGATGCATACAGTTAAATTCAATTCATTTTTTAATTCTAAATATTATTATTCCATTAAAAGGCAAGTAGCTTATTTTATACAATGCTGATTAATTAGATTAATTTTAAATTATAATTCTCGTAAAACCTTTTATATTCGTAAAAGAACAAATAAAATAATGCACACTTTATATGCACAAATCTCGCTTTTTTTGTTGTTAAACATAATTATTTACAACAGAAATCTTTGAGTACGTTTTATATGAGTAATTATGTCTCATATATTCTCTAATTATTGCTTATAATATCTTTGTCATTTAGAATTAATTGTAAAAGAAAGAATGAAAAAGGTTTTTTTTTTCTAAAATCTAAATCCATAATCCTTATTTAAGATTTAATTAATATTAATTAAAAATAAATTGATAATACTCAAATATTGCAATGTGCATGGTTTTATGAGAGTAACTAGAGAAATTACCATCAAATGAGAATTCATCACTCTTATTTTGTTGAAAGAAATTAATTAATGTTCTGATTTATGCATTAGTTTTCGATAGTTCAACTGTATTACCATGACAACAAAACAAATAATACTACTTATGTTTCCTAAAGTAAGTTATGTTATAACTAATTAACTGATTTAGTTATTAAGCATATATTCCATTAAAGAGAATACAATATGAAAAATAACTAAGATACAAATCAAGAATATAATAGCAAATTATTTCGCCTTAAAATTTAGATGAATCTTGAAGTTCAAGATGTTCCGAAGTTCAAAAGACTCATTTTTAGAAATCATTCTATCGTCGTTATGTTATGTAGTATTAAAACAATAACTTAATTCTAAAGTGAATTTATTTTAGATATTTTTTTAATTTAGATTTTTATAAAATTTAATTTATTGGGAAAAGGTTGGTCTGTTCGCATGTGTTTATGTGAATACAACGATAAAAAAACTTCTAAAAGATAAACATTTAGCACATGGTTCCAACATCAAATTTGGAAAAAGTGCATTATACACATGTATATGAATGCAAAAACTCAGTAATGCAGCATGTTAATCAGGTTAACTGGTCAACATTGATGAAATATTTCACTATGCTGCAATTTGAACATAAATTAATCAGCCTGTCAATATTTTTATTTCAGGCCCTATGCATCCCATTTATATAAGTAGTATTTTATAGACTCTTCTGAATTTCTACTCAACCGCATGATAATATGTTCTCAAATAAAGATTATCTGCATATATAGATCCAATATAAAACAACTTAATTTCCATTATGAATTTTATCATTTTTATAACTAATTATTTTTAAGATGTTCATATAACAAATTTTTAATAAAGCTGCTTTAAATATTTTAAATCTAGGTTTCTAAACAAATTGGAAGTAAATAAGGCACTTACTTATTTTTACTGAACGCGCGGCGGAATGCCAAAATACAAATCGACGCCAAACGAAATCGCCAATCGTCTTGGCATCTTATGTATAATGAAGCTTAGCGTATTCAAATCTTCAAGTAAACCTATTAAATTGGCGATTCCGAAGCAATCTGAAAATCGCCAATTAAAACCTGGGAATGCAATCATTCTGGAGAATTCTTGGCATCTTATTTGCGTTTCTTACTTACATCAGGTACTTGGAGTAATTTGAATATCGTTAAATAAGTCCATAATCTTCGCATAAACAGAAAATCACCAAGTTAACCATTTATTTTGGCGTTCTTGGCATCGTATAAAAAATACCATGTGAACCCGGTGGCCGTAAGAATAAACAAGTACAGAAAAAAATGAAGTAACTACAAACTTTCGAAGCAGAATATCAGTTTTTCATCTTGATAAAACAATGGAAAGTACGTGACCAGTCACACAAAGATAGTTACCGTGACTTGTTAGCTCTTGTTCCAGAAGAATGCACATTTGCTTAAATTTTTTGGGATTTTCATGGTAGTGCCCGTGATCGAAAATAACGTTTGTGAGGATAATAAAAGAAACACGCTTATAATTTATGTCATCATCTTTATAAATCTACTGGAGTATATTTTTGAAAAATGTGTTTCTAAAACTTGTTTGATTTGAATGTTATTTAGTACATATATAACCAGAGTTATGATCGTAATGGATAATAAGCGTCATGAAATGATTCATAAAATTTTTTTGTGAATGTTGTCGTTCTTTATCTAATCTCTCGATCCGAAGCAGGCGCTTTTTCCTGACTGAATCTTTTTCGCATATCATTATTTGTTTCAAAGCTAACGAGGAAGTGGTTTAGAATTAAAGACAAAAAATCTTTATTAAAAAGTGGTAATAAATTGTTAAAATTTCAGAAATATTTAATAAATATTAGTAATCTCTGGGACATAATTCGTCAGGCATATAGGTTAAATTTAATTATGGATAAATCTGAAATAAAAATTTATGCCCATGATTCCGTCAACAAATTATTTTTAAGAATCATATTTTTGTATATATTAAAATTGTGTTATTTTAACAGTCGTATGCATATTTTGTACATTATAAAGATGAAAAACTTTCTAATGAAAATCAGCCTTATGCAATCACAGCGCTATTAAGAATGTAATTGTTCGTTTCTTCTATTTTCTTAATTTCCCGGTGTTCACTTTTTTATTCGTCTTGTAAATTATATTTACAATATTTGTGCACAATTATGTATTTACTTGATGAATCAGTGGAAGCGGTTTGAATTTCATGGCGACAATTTAATCTACTACGAAATTGCCAAAATTCAAAAAACGCTTTCACAAATATTGCCAATAAATGAATTTTTTTTAAAAAAAAATTTGAAGTAGTATGAAATATTTTTGCAATAATATTTTCGAGAAAAATTGCAGAAAAATGTCAAAACTTTATTTTCAATTAAATTAAATTTGAAAAGAATTGCTACGAAGTGCATTTTCTCAACCGCCAAAGTAGATTCGAGCCAAGTTTGGTAGGTCTTGGTCATATGTTCTGTTCTGTAGATTACCAACATGTACACAGTTTCTTCCTTATTATTAGTCGTGATATAAAAATCGCATGAATGACAGTATTAAAATTACTTAGTATTAATACTTAGCTTTAGATATGTACAATTAGCAGTGCAAAGATCATTCTAAAGACACTGAGAAACAAAATACTCTATGTACATTTTCCGTTTAACTATAAATATTGAAAGTGATACATTTGGCAAATGCTTCTGTCTGATATCGGTAAGCTAAAGCTATGTTCATTAAAATGATATTTATAAGGATTTCTTTTTTCTTTCTTTTACTATTGCCAAATTATTTCTAACTCAATTGAGTACAAATTGTGAGTTGGATTCCTCTGGGTTTTGAAGCTTTAATTAAACTATGGTTCATTTAACTCTCGAACATTTTTATTTCATAATCGAAGAATTATTTATTGCGATGTAATTATTAAATGTAGAAGGTACTCTATTTCGGTAAAATACAAGCAAATGTGATATTAAAAGATTTTATCTTTTCTCCAAGGTATCTAAATGCTTTCCAGTGTTCATTTCAGTGCCAGTCTTTAGTCCATTACACCTTGTTACAATAGTTATATATATGTCATTAATATAAATTATGCAAGTTGAGTGATAATGAATTAAAGGTTCAAAGCAACTAGAAAAAAGTATCATGAAATATAAGTCGAATACATATTTGATTATTGCATATTCCAATTAATTATTCCTTCACGTCTTTGATTGATTTTATTGCAACATCATAAATATTTTACGAATACTGGTCCATTGAAATCGCCAAGTAAGGACATAAAGATAATAATTCCAAATCCATTTTAAATCGGCCATTTGTAGATTCCACATTCAATTGCTCATGTAAAATTCAGAGGCCTTTTCCCTATCCGATAACTGAACTCCAAATCGGATAGGGAAGAAACCGTTAGATTTTCTCCATTCTAGGGATTAATGGGATCCTCAATTACTACAACCTTCAAGTTTAGTCTTAATATTTTAGAATTTATATATATCATATATTATTTAAACTATAATGTACAAACGAAGTAAAAAATTCAAAGTTCAAAACAAATAATTTTTTTTTTAAATAAGAAATCTGCTATTGCAGATTTCTTATTTTCATATGAGAATATTATTACTTTTTAAAATCATTGTTTATATTAATTAAGTTATTAGACAGTTTAAACCGGTTTTAAAAATCACGTGACTATCAGATTACGCATGCGTTGCTATTATGCGTCGATATGATGATTTTTTTCCTCCATCTCAAAATCGTTCCAGATCCAATACTTTTTTGCCAGCTAAAAAAAATTGAAAATTAAAATATATAACTTTCGATACCGCCACGCCTCGCTGTTTCAATTTCATTCCCATTTTCTTCTCAGTGTTCTTTGGTCGATAACTTTTTACGACCCTGTTCTTTACTGATCAGACATGAGAATCCGGTACATAGCAGAAATTTTGCGGCAAATTGTAACTTTTTGTTGGCGATAAGTCTTCAAGTGTGACACCCATCTTTATCATTTTCTAATAATCCCAAAGGCGAAAAATGGATGCCTCAAAAGCGATAAATCGCCAATTTTCTGCCCGTGCATTTTGTGGCTTCAAAAACATCAAGCCATAAAAACATCATGTTCTAACATGATAAAAAAAAACTTTTAAAGTATTTCGTCAAATTATTTTCTTCTTCAGAAACATCCATCATAAAGTTATGATTAGTGACATTTTTCCAGTTTATGTATCTGGATAATTGGCGTAATACCCTTATATCACATTACATAATAACCTTAAATGCGACAGAAATTTGATTTTTAACTTCGCGTTATCTTACACCATGTTGCAATAAAGATAAAGTATGTCACCGATTCCAAAATTAAATATATGCGATGCAGTTTAGATGTTCCACATATGTCTGAATTTAATCTTTGTATAATAAATTTAATAACGCTGCTGTAATATTCTTAAAAAACTGCATTTCATTTTTGGCAACTAAATATAAAATCAAGAATATTGAAATAATTGATTATTCGATTCATGAAATCCGATTATTTTACGTTGCATATAAAAATGAAAGAAAAATTAATTTTTATTAAATTCGATTTGATTATTTGATTTTTTTTTAAATTTTCTTAATGTTGTAAATTTTTTAATACATCGAAATACATTATCATCATTCATTCCAAAAATTGTTCTAAATTTTTTTGAGTCTTAATACTAAAATGAATGCAAGAACCTAATTTTGCAAAAATATTTTACCATTTACTGAAATATAACTTAGAAATAATATAACTTAAAAATAATATAACACTCTTTAATTTAAAATTTAACATTGTAGTTTATTCTTATAATAGTTAGAATTATAGTATTAGGCATTAGTTAGATTAATATTCTCTCAAATCTTGATTATATAATTACAAACGGTCACAATGTGTTTAATTTCTCATAAAAGATAGTTTACTTTTCTTTTAAATTCTTCCTTGTTTTTGAAAGGGAAAAAAAAAACGAATCTAGAAAGTAATTCAACTTGTTTGAGAATCAAGTGCTGTTTTTATTATAAAACGAAATTTCCTCCACTGCAAAAAAAAAAAAAAAAAAAAAAAAAAAAAAAGAAAAGTAACATAAAACTAACCGTAGAAGAAAGGATGATGTCATTAAAAAAAGAAAGGGAAGGGAGTAACAGAGAGGCTATGTGTTCTACCAAATGCCTGTCTCTACTGCTGCAGTCTGATGGATTCCACGATTAAGTCTAACTGGAGGACTGAAAAAAAAAGACTGGACTGAAAAAAGAGACTTTTCCAGTCATTTTTGTGTTTGTGTCGAAGTAGCAGATGCGTAGGGCTATTTAATTCTTACAGCTTTTTTCCTTTAACTACTGGAAAAAAAAGTAACCCAGTTTCTTCTACTGTTTGTGGAAAAATACAGTTCATAAATGACTTTTTCATTCTTTTAAATTCAACATTGGTGCATTAGCTTCAGATAGAAAAAAAAAGTTTTATTTTTATTTTTGAAGAAAAAAAAAGTCAGTAACTCATTTTAATAAATTTTATTTTTTAAGACCATTATTAGTTTCGAATCTAAATACAGAAGATTCATAAATCTTTGCACCACTTTTAAAAGGGGTACAAGTATACAAAAAAGTAAAAATATGGGGTTTTAAATGGAAAAGAAGAGGAACTCTTTAGTAGTGAATCGTCTACAACAAAGAGATATGTCAGCTAAAATGCAATCATAACAGACTTCACAATTAACCATATGTCGGCGTCTTGGCATATGGTTAGCTCGTCTTTTCCGTGATCCGGGTTCGGGCATGGTTCTTCTTCTTCTGTGTTCTATCTGTGAGGCTTGTGAATGTACCTCTCTGTAAAAAGGGGTTGTGCAAGCGAATGTGATGCATGAAGTAACTAAGTCGTACTCTTGGCCCTAGTTGGCGCAACTAAGAAAACAAAAGACGCTCACTCGGTTTAAATAGCTGACAGCTAACTTTCAGCGAACGTGTAAAGTGCCATAATACATAACAACACAACGCACGACAGATTCGCCAGAGGCTATTGCTAAGTTGGCCAAAATTATATGGTTGTAATATAGTTGTTTATTTTATCGAGTAAGAATAGGATAGAATTTAGGATCCATGCTGGTCCAATTCGACATTTGTTTCCAACATTCAATTTTCTTATTCATTTTATTCAAAAAATTACATAAAAAAATCAACATATATTATTATTATTATGTGAAATTCATCCGATCTTTAAAGTGTTCAGTCCAACAAATGCAATAATGGACAATGAAGTTTTATTATGAGAAAATACAAAAAATCAGGTAACAAAAAGCATACATGAAGACAACACATAAAGAAGCAGCAAAGGGCATCTTAAATAACAACACAAAACAAAAGTGTTTAGAGAAGTTTCAAGTAATGAAGAGAGTAATCGAGTATTTCTATTGGCGTGCTTTAATTCTCATATTTTTAACGTCTCCATGGCAGTGCATGGAATGTTCGAGAAGATACTAAGGTTCTCGAATCATAATAAAGATATCGCCAAAATTCCTACATTTTTGTGAAGTTTCATTTTATCACCAAGGAAAGAGGTCATTCATTTTGCATCCACTCAAATATCTGTAAAAGTTCTAATTCAGGATGAAACTTAATGTGCAAAAAGGGATGAATATTTCTGGTCTTATAAAGAAGGTTTTTTTTTTCAGGTTTTTGAGAACTTTGAGCAATTAAATTTCGATGTATTTTAAAAGCTCATATCGCCACAAGTTACAAAATATTTGTTTCCTTCCTTTTGCTCTTTATCATCATTATATATAAATTTCGTTCTACCGTGTAGAGCTTTGTTCTTTTATTTTTAAAATAGGTTTTCTGTTTTAAGGTCAAATAAAATTATTTTATATACTGCTTTATATCCCTTTTATTATCAGCGATAGTTTTGCTTTCAAATTTTATTTTTCGATCTATTAAGAATGCAATATATCTAAAATCATGAAACTAGACTGGCTGTCTAAGCCAATATGGGATGCAATTCAGAATATATGCCAGATATATTCAGAATAATATGGGGTGTATTCTATCTATTTGTCATCCTAATGGATAGTTCCGTCTCAAATTTGAGATTTAAAGCAAACTATTTTTTGAAAGATCCGTTTCACAAAATATTCTGCCCGTAAACAAAATTTTGGAATCTTGCCGAATCAATTAAATCTGTTTACGCATTTTCTAGAGTTGAAATGAAACTTAACTGATTTTTAACGTATTAAAGCATTTTTAATGTATGTAAACTTGATTATCTATAAGAATCATTTAGAATTTTCAAAATAGTCTTTTGGAAGGATAGACTGCGTCAAAATGGAATTCTTCAAAGATAAATGGATATAAAAAATGCTTTAAATAAATTTTTGTATATGTTTAAACTCAAATAACATTAATAACGATACGTTTTTTCGATGTGTGAAAGCATTAATAGTATTGATATTTCCACTTTTTACTCGTTTTTATTTTTTTGTGCATGTAAACATGTAATTTTTTTCATTCACTTCTTAATTTACTAATATTTAGTAATTTGTAACATTATAATCAATCATATTAATCGTAATCGATTAATTTTAACTAAAAATTGATTACACGTGAATCATACTATCTGAATCATAAGAAATTCGAGAAAAAATATTTTAAGATTCTCTCTTATTTATGATATCGAATAATAAAATTTAGTAAAAGTAATATATTAAGCATAATTATCAGTACATAAAAGCTTTATGAAAAATATGGGTGCTTAAAAAGATGTGCAAAAACACTTAATTGCTGAAAGCAATTTTTTTAAATCATTACTCATATCAAATATCCTAAGACATAATTGTTAAGCCATTCATTAAAAATTTAAATATATTATTAATGTGAGTTCAATTATTTCATTATATTCATATCAATTTCTGACGTATTTACGATTTTCTAATAAGGTTCGAATTTCTAATAAAGAGTTATTTGTCTAATAATCATATCATTAATATTTTTAATTTTTATTATCATAATTTCTTCTTTGATTAATTTCCAAAATTTAACTTCATTACCGAATCTGCAAGAATGCGCTTGAAGTGATTAAGAATCGCTCCATTGAATTAGGAGGTAGCATTCAAAGGTTCCAAATATATTAACGCTGTAAAATGTTACCCAGGATTATGTTCTTAATCATAGCTTCTATAACTACATTCTATACAGCATGAATCATTCCTCAGAAAAATGTGCAGGTAGTGAATGAGGTTTTAGTAAAGATATTGGGAAAATGCGCAAGGAATTAAAAAAAATTGGCTCAAATATATCATTTAGAGAGCAATGGAAAGTATTCATGATCCACAAGATCCATGCTTATCCAAGATCCGCAATTGTATACTGGAGAAGGGGGATAACAACTTTATAAAGGAATATTCGGCAAAGATTTGGGGAGATCCTTCCCTATTGTTAGAAAGCTAAACCATAACAATCGATTTAATCCTCGACATAATGGAATTTTTTCAGAAATGAGCTACACACATTCTATAGAAAAGAGTTTCTTCGGAAATAGATGCAACTTCTGTGAAGAATATAACATTTAATAATTATTATAATTTTACAAAAATATTTTAATAAATGGCTTGACAAAATTCCTAGGTCGTTCCACATATAAAGGTTGGTCCAAAGTGTGGAAGGATATGTGAACGTTTAATTCTTGTCACGTCTGCCAACGGTTTGGGAGTTCTTTTTATAATCGAATGAAATAAACGAAGTTTCTAACGAATATTTCAAATTTTGTGACAACTACTGCACATACATTACAACATGGAAGATATCCTCGTATTTAATGAGTTTTCATTTCAATGTAGGCGTTGGTTGTTGTTTCGCCAAGAATATAGGTTGTACTATTGATTACCTTATTCTCTAAAAGTTTTCCCCATTTCTGTATTAAAATGAATCAAATTTCTCACTTTTATAAAGAGCAGTTACCGCGGCTGTAAACAATTCTGGTAATGCATTAAATTAATATATTTAATGAGCACCATGAGCACATTCGTGTTTGATGATCGATGGGCTCAAAATTTGCGATGAATTTTAACTCCTCTTCTAGACTATTTATCGCAATATGATAATTTATCACAAGAATTCAGATAGATCTTGAAAATATTTTAAAGTTTCTTTATGATGAATGAATTCTTGTGATAAATACCACAAGAATTCATTCATCATACATTGTTATGATTGATACTGCGTATTCTTATAAAGTTAGAAATATTTAACAAATTAAATCACCTCTCCTATAACTTTAAAGTTTCTACGTACACATAGTGAAAAGAGTGCAGCAGTTCTGCTACAATGCCAGCGTCTAATAATTTAAGGGCATAATTTAATAATTCTAGAAAGATTTCATATATTTCATTATATTGCTCTTATGTTTGACTTTTGAATGATGGGTTGCTTTGAAAGGTCATACAATATGTAATAAATAGTCGTATTGAAAATGATGTTTTGCTTTGTAAAGATCCCATACAATATGTAATAAATAATTGTATTGAAATTTTTTCCCACTTTTTTCTAACATCCACAAAATTTCACAGTTTTTTAATGAGCAGTTACAAAGGCTATAAATAATTCTGGTATCGTATTCAATTTATATATTTCATCTGCATTATGAGTACATTCGTGTTTGAAGTTCGATGCGCACGAATCTCCGACGATGAACTTAAACACTAGTTACAGATTACTTCAATGTATATGACTTTTCACATGAATTCAGATAGCACTAGAAAATATTTTTTAATTATTGTGTTATTTATTTCGTTACACTACTATGATTGATATTCTTATAAAGCTAGAAACATTTAAAATATTCAATCATTTCTCCTGTAACAGATCAGTTGGCCTCAAAATTTCCACGCTTATATAGTGAAAAGACAGCAACAGTTCTGCTACAATACCAGACTCTAATAACTTAGCATGGTTAAATAAAATAGAAATAGAAAGGTTTCATAAATTTCATTATAATTTTGTCTTCTGTTTGCCTGAGAATAAGCGTATTGCTAAATACTTATTTCAATGAATAAAACAGCACATCTCAACCCGTAGAATTGGTCCTTTGAGACAATTTTGCATCTCTCCTATGGGATATGGGAAAGGGTCTCAAAGGGTGCTCTGAAAATATAGAGCAAAGCTAGATACTGACAGATAGATTGGACGTAGCAGAGAACATGAAACCACTGGCATTTCCAATCTAAATAACTATTCATTTAGGAAAATAAAAATTATATTAAATGGAATTCAAAAAAAAATTAATTTAGAAAAATATGAGCATTTTAAATTCAGTTTAGGTAAGTATTTTAACTGCGAGCACAGAGAGCAGTACTTGCCGGAAGGGATAGGACAAAAGGCCGATACTTGACAAGAATGTACATATTTCAAAGCGGCAGGCAATTCGGCATTGTTTTCTTTAATCGTATTTTATTTCTACGAAGAATTCCGATATAATCCCCGAGTTAGTCCTCGCGTTGCTTAAAAATTTTCTATTCCTTTGTCTAAATATTACCTACTGTAAATATAATATTCGCATAATAATTAAACTTTATATAATACAAATTTCTTAGTAGAAATAACGCACACATTGTATTGTAATTTTATAAATATGTATACTCATAATGTTTACAAATTACAATAGGCATACAAATAAATTACCAATTAATTATAAGTTGAAACAATACTAGCTTCGTTATGTATGTCATTTGTGGTTAACTAGTAAAAATAGAATTGCTTCTGTATTATAGTAATAGTACTTTAACAGTATCTAGATATTAGTAATTGTACATAATGAAGTGGAAACCCTTTGACCTAACTTATTCTGTGGCGCAAAAATATTAGGTCAAGAGCACATGAATAAAAGGTTGAGGTAAAAAAAAAATTTCAAGAAGTGTACTGTAGATATTTTACTGCTTGTTCTAAAAGGACGCTTAAGAAGTTTAAATGTAGTTCAAGCCTACAAGAACATTTTCTTAAACCGCAGAAAAACGCCGATAATTACAGAGGTTTATTTGTTTGCGAATCATGTTAAAGAAAGGAATATATTTGAAAGAAGAAAAGATAAAGCGCTTCTGTATTGCATACAAATTTACAATAACGAGGCAACACAAAAATACGAGTAACAACATTAAAATTCAGCTTGAGAAATATCATGGCAAGTCGGATGCAATATAGGCGGCAAAAAGAAAAAAAATGTAATCGTCCGATATTCAAACTGTAGTTTTTGACGAATCTCCACATTTCAGAATTCATCGAGTCTTAACAACTAAATTCTGCAATAATGTCTATATGGCTGGTTGTGTCTGTGAACACGATAATTCAAAAACACTTTCAGTTTGATTAAGAAAATTTTGAATGAGGTCTTTGCCCTAAATATATAGATATTTTATAAGTTCTGAATGAAATTTCATTTTCAGAAAGCTCCGTCGTTCAGTTTCAAGTTAATGCAATATCTACAAAACGCAAAAAAAAAAGAATAAAATTTAGTACAGGATTTTATGACTGCAATTGTGGCTCTCACGGCTTTGCTCCAATTCCACAAATTTTATAAGGATACATGATGGATAGCAATTTTCTTTCTGTATATGCGTCGGAGAATATGCAAGAAAGTTTTGGAAAGACAACTTCCATTGATTAAAACTGTTATATGTAGCTTAATATTTTTTTCATTGTTAAAATTTGAAATTTATGGTGAAATTATGTAGTGAAAATGCAAGACTAAATCTACAGGAATGGTTTTCAACATTGTAATTTTTAATCTTAACCTAATTATGCAAAATCAAATATGATTTTGCATAATTTAATATATAAAAAATTATTTTTAAGTAATTACCAAAATTTCGGAGAAATTTGCTCGACGATTCAATTGGTGTCATTAAAAGGATCATTTCATAAATTTTGCTTAAAATTTAGGAGGGAATTTCCATGGATAAATGCAAAAATTCATTTTAATTTTTCGATTCTAATTAAAATTCTAAAAATTATCTCACACATGTACATTCCCTCACTTTAAAATATGTTCATGATATATTGATAGCTCCAAGTGAAATGGCATACCTGTAGGTTGCAAGCAAACACTCGCATTTTTCTTTAGTAGAGATTCACTTAGTTTTCCGAAATAGGTCTTTTCATTTCTTCCTAAAGTTATTATTTTCTTACTAACTCTTTAAAGAAGCAAAATTCTGCTTACTAATGTGTTGACAGCAACCATTTGCTCTGATATATGTGTCTCAAAATCTAGACAAGCAAATATAATCCGCAACTATGTCCATGAGAGATATATTATACTGTTCAACAAAGAAATGGGCAAACTGCCATTTAATCATTTATAATTTCTGTTATTTTTTATAATTTTTAGCATTGTTGAAGAATGAGCTGCTGTGTCATTCATAAAAACAAAAAAAATGGACAATATTTATTTGGCGCCTATCTTGGAAGATCAGCTAAATTTTTAACTTGAAATCTTCTTTTTTTCTAAGTTGGATGCTTCATGTGTCATGATTAATGATATGAGGCATGCTATCGAGGAATGAATAGCATTTTTTATTATACTAATGAGAATGAAAATTATGCAGATAGACAGTCAAATAATCAGATAGAAATGATTACTTTATTACAGATTTTTTTCTTTTACTTTTTCTATAAGAAGTATCAAAAAGAAAGTGTTGAAATCGTCAAAAAAAATTATGCCTTAATTCGCCACGTGTCACACCTCTCAGAGTCTGAAAAACACATTTGTGAAATTATATCTGTCTTTTCCAATCTACGACTTTCTGTATATGGACACAAAAGTTTAAAAACACTAGACAGATGAGAATTGGTATAACGACTTTAAGCCAAATTTGATAATTTTTGTAAAATTTTGAACGCAATATATTTGGACGTAATCTGTCTGTCTTGTCGGAGTACAAATGAACAGAATGAATACAAAATGTAAAGGGCTATATCAAATTTATGGAAGGGCTGTCCGATTATTGATCTGTAGTTTTGAGTGCATGTGTATGTGATAATTCAAAAATTCAATGACTTAAATGAATGAAATTTGGTACGTGATATTGTGACTGCAATTAGAATTCTGTATCAGATTTCAGCTTCATTCGGTTGGAAAAAAGCTTTCCAAAATATATATCCGATTTACTGGTACTTGTATAGAAATCGCATGCCAGCGATAAATCACAAAAATCGCATTAGATTGGAAGATGCTAGATTCAAAACAAAGATAAAAATTTAATTTATGTCTTCAAGCTAATTTATATTTTTTTATATTATGAATTAAAATAATTAAAGGAAAACACTTTACTGAAGAATTAGTTTTTTTTCTAAAAATTTTGTTAAAAACTAATAGTCTGCTTAAATCTTTATAACCTCGATTGGTATTTTAATTTAATTTTAATTTAATAAAAACAAAATATCGTATCTTAACATTCCTATTCCAAGTTTATGACCTTATTGTTTATAAAAAAAATTCTCCAAATTATGAAACTCAATCTTCGAATTTTCAGTATGCGTCACAACATGAAAAGCAATAATTGAACACAAAGTTAATTATTTTTCTTCCTTTATTTTTTTACAGTTTTTTTTAAAATTTACTCCAAAGCAATCAGAATTTTCCTGTAGTGATAAAACTAATTTTACAAGGGTACTGCAATATTAACAATATTTATGGAACACTTTTTCAATTTCAAGCAAGGTTAAAATCACAAATTCTTTAAATATTAAAAGAAATGAATTATAAGTGCTAAACTGAAGTTGTAGATAAAATTCTTGCACTACTAATTCATTACTAACTTTTTCTATAATTACGAATATAAGAAATCCAAAATATTTAATGAAATTATACATGTTACCGATGGTATATGAAACGACGGCATTATATAGAAAACTTAGGCATCTTATAGAATGCCGCGTTTTTAGTACAATAATACTAATATAAAAAAAGTTTGTAATATAATTGTGTAGGATCCATTATGAATCTATTTGCTAAATTAAGAAAGAAAACCATTTTATTTTTAGTTGCACTTTATTTTATTCCTTACTTTTGGTGGTTTATCAGATGAGTTGGAAGGGGAGTTCATATTGTATCGTTTTGACATTTGGTATTCTTTAAAATGGATAAGCAATATAGGAAATGTCAATCATACATTACTTTCTAGTTTTCAGAAATCTATAATATACCTACGTATTCTCTTGAAAGGTCATTAGAATATATTCAGTAGCTCTTCAGAATTCACACCAATATTATATTATATATATATATATATAATGCTTTTATCGCATTTGTGAAATAAGGCGAACAAGGTTTTCTATTTTTATTAATATAGCAGAACAAGATTATTTTTGAAAATAATTTCATCTCGATAGTTTTAGCAATCAATAACAATTTTCACACCTTCAGTATTTTTGCTTTTATCATCGAATTTATTTCGAGATGTATTATTTAATTTCTGTATTTTATTCGTGCGAAGTTTTTCCTTAAAGAATTTAAAATAAAACGCTTTCTTTTAAAATACTCTCAAAGCTACCATTTGATTTGAAATATATACATATATATATTTCAAAAACTAAACCATTCGAGCATTCATATACAATAGATACCACATCTGCTCCTTAAGGAAATATTTTTCAATAGACTGTTTGGAAAGTTGCCATTATTGACGCATATATTCCCTCATCCTTAAGACCTTTTTCAATCAGTTTTTGGCTTGGAATAAGAATTAAATGTCATATCATACATGAAAACAACAGAAAAACAATGGATAGTTGAGTCGTAGATATAGTTTAGAAGTTATGTCTGAACATGTGTCTTAACGAATGATTAATGTATCATCCGTTAAGACGCTGGCTTCATTTGTTATGATTAATAGTTTAACTTAGCTTTTACATTATTTATTAATCTGTAATATCTCTTGAAAGTCGAATTATTTTAGTAAACATTTAAAAGTACAAAAATAATACTGAGGTATAAAATACATTCCTAGTTAACCAAAATAAACAGAATGGATTCAAATAATAATAAAAGAATAACGGTTTTAATTTTGGGGGGTTAAGCCATGAAAATCTATTACTAGTTGTTTTTAATTAAATTGTGTAATTCTTAAATATTTTCAGTTTAAAACTAATTAGGTACAAATGCATTTATAAGTTGTACTTCTGTTCTTTATAAAAGTTAAATTTACATTTTTAGAGTCGCAGTTGTTGCATCATTATATATGTACTTATTCATAATACTTTATATTATATAAATTGACTCATTCAAAAAAATTGGTATTTTTGTTTTATTTGGGTTCCTTCCAACGTTTTCGACCAGCAATTTTCCGCCATCTTTTCATTAGAAATATATCAGCCATTTTCTGCATTCTACTGCAGACTTTGATTAAAATAACATACATGTTCTATATATCCCATGTGGCCCTCGAGCGAATGGTTTGTAAGGACTTGGCTTCGAGGCAGGATAGTCCCATTTTTGAGACCAGAATCCGCCAGAGAACTGTAATTGGTCTGTTGCACACTAAATGCGCCGAGGACAAATGTCATTTTGTTAGTGCTTTGTGAAAATTTTGGGAAGAGATGCCAGCTCAAATGTCGTCTTCATCATATGACTGCAATTCAAAATCATGAAGTCGGTCTCAAAATAGCATTGACCTATTTTAAAACCAGGATGTTAATATAGTATATAAACTAACTACTATATCTTTCGTAGAGTTTAAAAGAAAAAATATATATATTATTGAGCAGTCAACGATATGCTACAACTAGTGAAATTAGTTATTTCTAGTTTTTAAGAAAAGCAAAACATATAAATACTATAGTTATTTATTTATTATTTATTTAGAAGCATTACAAACTCAAAATTTACGCTCTATTCTTTTTCACTAAAATCATTATAAACTGATATTCTGTCGTCTATTTCGGGTTGTTCGATGCAATCAGATTCATTGTATAACAACTTTTTGTTTATGATTTCTTTCAAATTTTCCGCAACAATTTATTAATCCAAATTACAGTCTGTTTGTGTACGTCCCCCGAATCAAAGTACTGTATGTACTGCAGTTTCCCTGCAGTATTGCATGTGACTTATAGATTTACTATTCCTAAAGCATTACATTTAACCCAGATCTCGGTTTACATGAATTCAGTTAACCTGGATTTTACTGCACATCATATTTTTTTTCTTAATCTCCCATTCTCTATCCACACCAATATTTTTTTATTATTATTCTTAATTATTTCTTTTCCGTAAAAGAAAATAAAAATGCATATATAAGTTTATCACAAAGGCATTAAATATGCTTTGAATATCGAATAGGTGTTCACCTTTGCATAGACTTAAGTGTTTCATGTGTTTCGTAATTCAATTTACTAGGGGCTTCTTAAACTTTGCACTCAGGTTAATTGCTAAGAAGTGCCGTAAAAGCTATTAATTTTTTAAAATTAATATTTGCAGTCTATGTTTCTTAAGCAAAAAATAAAATACAAATAAAAACTAACTAACTAACCTTCAAAAAAATCAAAAGCTGATAATACCCCTTGTTTTTGCTAATAAACTATTAAAATTTTTGATTTATTTTTATTTTTTATTGCTTTATAAGCGGAATTGAACGTTGTAAATAAGATTGTATCTAAATACTTTGGTTTAGATATGAACTTATTTATGACGTTGTATGCAGAGCCTATTTATTTAAGTGAAACATTTATGAAATATTCATTGAAGAAATATTTTTTATGTGAAGTAACAAAATGCTTGCGTGTCAAATGAATAATAAGAAACTTGCATATCCTTGATATTCTTCTATGTACTTTTAAACACAATGTTTTTTGAAATGATTTTCTTTTTCTTTTTCTTTGCATTTACTACTGTTAGAAACATTTTTCATAATGAAGAAAATCAACTTTTTTTTCCATATACCCTCAAATATAGATGTTTTCAAAATTATTAAATTTAATTAATATATTTGAACTGTGACATATAAGGTAGAAAAATAGTAAAAAGTGAAAATTGGGAACGTCATTTCTTTGGCATTCAATTGATATTATGAAAACGAATTAATTAAATTTTTCTTACCTTTTTAGAATTTTTAAAACTCAAAGTTAGAAAGTAATAAAGAAAATGTTGACATCAGAAACATTAATCCATCATCCTAAGATCAGAAAAAAAAAACATTGCATTCACCATTTTTTATTCCATATATGGTCATATTCATAAATGATATTCTTTCGTAGTTTTACGACTGCCATCACTTTTTCTTCATTCTTAATTACCTTGTTCGATCGAATTCCATTTCTTTCGAAGTATAACTTCTCCTTTAGTTCTTTAATTTTTCTTTTTAAGTAGTAAGGATAAAATGATTAACACTGAAATTTTTGTGAAATAAAATCCGTAGTTACCTGAAGATGAAGTTTTTGGCTTCCGAAACTTGGGACCCATTATTTATATGTGTTTTGGGTGACTTAATATGAAATTCTAAAATTCTTCTATTTTCTTGTTTCAATAAATACAAAGGGATAACATCGCCAAAAATCATAAAACACGACTTTATGAAAAATTTCCATGTTTCATGCCTGCCTGAAACAGATGTTTTTTTTTTGGGGGGGGGGTATATATATGTAAGAAATTTTCCCAGATATCAGGCCAATAGCTTTGGATTAATTTTAATTTGTTTCTCCACGGGAGTGTGCGATTTATAGAAGTGGAGATAGAAGAGCGAGAAGTGCTTTTTAATGATAGATTCTTATAGGGAATTTTTTGGGGCCAATGCTGTGAGCGTTAGGGATATTTATCCCTGATTTTTTCCTATGGTAACCGTACAGTCATCAATTTTTCAAAACGCGTGTTAAAATTAATTAAATAAAAAAGTGGGCATTGAATCAGGAAATAAGAGGGCGTTTTAAATTAAAGTATTGCAGACTAAGAAAAAAAAACAGGAAATTAATTGGGATTTGAATTAGATTAAGAAATATTATTACATATATTTCAATCTGAAAACTCGATATTTTAAAAGCGATTCCGGCTGAACGGTTGACATTTTGTTTGTGATTTTTAATTCAAATTTATAGAATTCTGTCAAATTTTGAACGAAATCCATATAGAAGAATTACAGCCGTTTTTCCGAGTGCAAAGAAATACGATAATTATAAAGCATTAAATGGTTAGTATTTGGTTAAAAATGTTAGCGTCCAAAGTGTAAATCCCTATAAAAATTTGAACCACACCCTTCAACTAGGTGATCGTTTATTGATTTTTGTTGACATTCGCACTCATGTAAACGATATAACTCAAAAGTGCATCGACTTAACTAATATAAACTTTTGCACGTGATCCTAAAGAACAATATTGCTGCTTTCGAACACAATTGTACTTTTATTTCGTAGATGCGTATTGCAATTTGAACTAAAACCATTAATGGATTAATTATTTGTCGATGCATACTTTCTAAAGAATAAAAATGTGATAACTTAAAACTTGATATTCAATTTTAATACCTAAACTGTAAATTGTTATCAAATTTAGAACGAAATTCTTCAAAGAGTTAACTGTCTCCTGGTCTGTACTTTTGCATTATGTAAATATGACTTCTAAAACAGAATTACTAAATTTGCAGCTCTGTGTAAATTTGTATTTAAATCAAGCTAAAAAATGCAACCTAAATTTATATTCAGTTTTCTACAAAGCACACAACTTCCATATGATATTGAAAATAAAACTTTGGACTAATGTTGGACTTCGTACTACTGGCGTTTCTCTGTCCAACGTTCTCTGTTTTATATGAGAATGTTATACTTTAATTAGAGAGTGTGCGAAAAAAATTCCGATTCAGGAATTCCGGCTGTTTTCGATAAAATGAATCGCATTATATCTTTGAAAAAAATCATTGGTAAAATATTGAAACAAAAAAAAATGAAAGAATGCGCTTAAAATTCTGATGAATTAAATTATTATAAAAAAATATTTTAACTTCCTCTTTCTCAAAACCTATTTGAGTTATCGGGAGCTTCGTGGCCGTAGGATAAAATATCCCACACCCAAATCCCCTCTTATTAAGGTGGTGCGAAAATTTGTAGACAGAAGATTCTGGTTTATACGTCATCATCTGAGCGCGGTTAATAACGGGGATGCCATCCCCAAATTGTTCTTTGTAATCACGAGTTAACTCTTTGTAAAGAGAATTTATTTAAATTCCTACTTAGGTAACATTTTATTTTGGACATTTACTATTTTGTGGACTATATAAGAACTGGAAGAGTATATAATATAATAACTAATGATATTTTGTTTTTAAATTAATTGATACTTGAATTTAAAATACGAATTTAATTATATACTAAATATTCGGTAATTCAATGCATAAGTCTGAGCTAATAAGTCTCTAAATGAAGAATCCAGAATTTTTATATGTGTGTGCAAATCTGAATTAAATCCTAATTAATTTTCCAATTTTTAAATGAGTCCATTTTAACTTCATTCTAAAATGTTCTCTTATTTCCTGATCCAAATCCCATTTTCATATTTATTTATAAGACGCGCTCTAGAAAATTGATGAATTTTTTTTCTCAAGCTCCGAGTGAAGGAATAAATACCAGCAATGCTTATGATATTCTTTTAAAGATACCTAATATCCCCTGGCCTAAATCGACAAATAACAAAAAGTCCCCATCAGAATCTAATAGTAAATTCAATGAAGAGAAATATTTCTGTCGCTGTGTGGAGTGACTCATCGGTTTTTCTTTGTATGAAAATTCCAGAAGCTCTGTCTTTTCGGTCAAGCATTGTTAAAAATGTTTACATATATACATACTTAGATGTATAACATTACTTACAAATAGGCTTTTCGAAAAAATGGAAAGACTGATAAAGATTTTAAGAAAATGCGTATTTCTTATATCAACAAACAAGATCAAAAAATTTTATCCTCTTTGAATAATTATTACAGAAATAGTTAAAGTTTCATATCTCACATTAGTTTATACAAATGTGAAAATTCAATTTTCCAATTTTCAAAAATTTGAATTTCTTATTCACTTATTATCATTGATGTTTCAGTCGTTTGTCTTTTTTTTTCAGTAACTAATGACTAAATAAATTGATTTATTGGAAAAGAGCGTGAAATTTAATATTGCACCTGAAAGCATTCTTTATGAGTGGATGTTTTCAACTCGCGGATTACAGATAGTGGTCTTCAGCTATTAACTTTTATATTCCATATGATCTTTAAAAAAATCCACAAGTTATCCAATAAATTGTTATTACAGTAAGCATTCATTTTGAAAGTACTGCTGTGGTGTTCCACATTTTTTAAAGTATTGTTCTTCGACATCATAATATCTTGTTTATTTAATTATTTTTAAACTACGCTCTACATTTGCTGACTTTTAGGATTTCGGACTCCAAGCAAAGGATGAAAATCCATAAAACCTACGCATTCCGTTCAAGGATACCTAAGATTTCCTTTCCTAAATTGGCACGTGTCCAAGAAATACCTATCAGAATTTCTTAATACAATCATTAAAGGGGAAAATGTCTATCTCTTTTGTGTTTTCGTGTTAACAGACATGTTCTGTTTTTCGTCTCCGTGTATAAATGATGCTTTCCGTGGTAAAATAAATTGAAATTTATTCCAAAAGTCTCTTCCTTTCCGCCACGCATTTGCAGAAATTATATATTTGAAATAATTTTAAAATATATGAAGATAAAATTGCACATTCCGAAAATGATTACAATATAATATTCGTTACATTAATCCATATCAGTAATAATTTTAATATTACCATTTATATATTAATGTCCTCTATTTATTTTTATATATAATAATTTTATATTTCACTAATGATACAAAGTTTTTATTTATGTGAAATTAAACGAAGAATATAACTTGAACATATGTATAGTGTAAAATCATTCTTTTGCCTGAAAATTTTTCTATACAAAAGTTTTTCATCGTCTCTGAAGTTGGGATTATTTTAATTTTATGGACTATCTGACTCGTTTTCTCTTTTTTCAATTTTTTTTTTATCTTTTAGTGCATTTATTTTAATTCCTAACTTTTTTTTTGCAAAACAATTTTTTAGCATTGATACTAGTTTTATTTTTTTAATGTAAATTGAAATTTGACAAAAAAAAAAACACTTATGAATATTCAAGCTGAAAAATTAATCTTAGTATTTCTGGCATTTTTGATAGATTCAAGGAAAATGAGAAATTAGAAATTCTAGAAAACATGCAGTTATCATTAATTACGTTTTTTTTCACTTAACAAACAAAAATATCTACAACTTCTTAATAAATGTTTCCACATCAAAAAAAAACTTAATCATTTATGACAAGAAATGAAAATAACAAACATAGCCTTCTCCTTTTTTTATTCTTGAGATAGATTGTTTTAAAAATTGACATTTTCCAACAGTTTTTATTATTCTAATAAATATTCCGTTATTTCGTAGTCTTTTTCTTTTGCTGAATTTTTATTTATTATTATTTTTTGAATGATTTTTTTCTTTTATTTCTCTAGTAATTCTTGAAAGGCGTCGGAATATAATGATGTCTCCTAGTGCTATCGCTACAGCCATTTGTCTTGAAATATATGTTTCGAAATCTAGATCAACGAGCTTTACAAATATAATAGTCTCCGTATTTCTGCTTTTTGGCGAAATATGCAGTTCGATAGGGAAACTTGAAAAGATGCCATGATTTCCCCACTTAAGAATGATTCTTCCTAATTTTTTTTTATTGGATAGCGATGAAATGTTTTATTCGTGGGTAGAATGGTAGCTTATTTATATAGCAACGCTCATTTAGAAGGCTATGCTAAATGTGCAAATTCATAACTCTTCCGATACGCCTAAAAGCGTTTTGATTAATGACTCATATTGTTTATGCTTTAGCGACGAAGTAATGACCGCTTCTGCAAGACAAAGATGTTAGCGATAATGGTAATTAAACGTATTCTTACACTGAATTTTGAAGAAATCATTTTATAATACTTTATTACATTATGCCTAAAAATACAAAAACCACTACTCGTATTTTTTATTTTTTTATTTTTGAGCATTTTCGTAAAAACAAATTCTGTAAGACTATTACAGAAAAAAAAATTAACAAAATGTTCGTGTCAAAGCTATTTGTACATTCTATAAATGTTCTAAAAATTATATAAATTATCATTTTTAATACTTTGTAGGATACCCTTTTAGCTTTAATAATTGCTTTCATTCGATTTGGCATTGATTCATGACTTCCTTGTAATGATTAGTGAAATAGATGCTTTTTCTTCCAAAACAGCAGTTTTCAGCTTATTTTTGTATTTCATATGTCAGTGTTTGATTTTCTCTTCTAAACTAATGCACAAATGTTTAATAGTATTCATATGTTTTGATTGTGGAGATATGTTAAGTTTTTCATGAGTGTTATATAATCCCCAGAGCTTAGTATCATGAGCGTACATACTTGGGGTTGTTTTCTTATAGAAATATGTAGTTATTTTGCAGACACATTTGTGCAGCTCTAGAATTTAAATTATTTTTCAGAATGTCAATATACATTTGATGATCCATAGTTTCATCAATGATGTTCAATTTATCCACTCCACGTGCGCCCCCAAACAAATACCGAATCGTCTCGCAGACAATATTTGATGCCAAATTGTCTCAATTTTTTTGGTTTGCAAAGTGAAATGTGAATGTACGAATACATTTGAAGCACGAGCTTAGTGGCGAGTTTCAAATTGTTCCTTTGAAATTGTGCAATTCTTTGTGATCATATTTTAAGAGTTTTCCTCTCAAAAATATAAATAACTTTCGCGACTATTTGAATGAAATTAAAGCCTTTTAAGAACTTTTATTAGTTAGTACGCAATTTAAATTTTTATACTTTTATGAGTGTACGAATATTTTTAACTGCCACTGTATTTTACCAAACATTAAAAGTCGAAACATAATGGAATTACCATTTTTCAAAAGGCAGCAGAGTTTTTTTATTAGTTACATCGCTTTTGCGTAAAGAAACACCTATGGGTGGGTTGGGCCGTGACTGATTTCTTTACCCAGTTTCCACTAAAACTGTTGTACATAAATAGCATGAGATATGTAATACATTCCTTTAATAAAAAAAATAATAATAGTAAAACAGGTCAATGAACAAATGAAAATAACAAAAGGTCACTCAGGAAATAACTTTCGAATCGTGATCACATAGGTTGATTATATTCTGGATGCAACAGAAGTTGCTTTCAGTAACAACTGGTACTACAAACTGCCATTAACAGAAACAGGAAGAGTTATCAAGAATAGGAGAAGTTTTTAACAGAGGAAGAATCATGGGAAACCGGGAGAAACAAATGCTGAAATTCATTTTTCGAACTAGAACTTAAAATTGTAGCTGAAACTGCATAAATACGTCATGAAGACTTCCATTACTAGTTCAGATGCGACACTTTAATTTACATCTTGCTGAAGAATAGACCCTCTCACAATCATCACATAACTAATAAAGCTCTCATGCAATAATATGCTCTCATGGACGAAGAAAAATCAACGAGAATGACCTTCGAGAACTTTCTCCCATTTGTTCTAATAACGATATTACCATCCTTCACCCACATAACCTTGTGGACCTTGAACGTCTCGAATATAGAGATTTGTTTTCAGGACCCATGTATATATATAAGTTTTGTGCATCGTATTCTATAGAAAAGAAAAACGAATTGCCATTTTGGATGTCTTTATTGTTGTTGCTCTCTAAATCTGTCATAGAATTATCATATGAAGTATGCGAAATTTTATTTACTAATCCATAATATATATATTTTTTATTAATTGCTTCAACATGTATTGGAAAAAAAACAATACAATAAGACGACAACTGTTAAAAGGATTTGATTCAAGATATGATAAGAATCTAGAAGTACACACATCTAAATGTTCAATGTGTGCACCAAACTTCATTTATCTTAATCGTTGCAGTTTTAATGTATCGTCTTTCATCGAATACGAAAATACAGAATGATAAGTGGTTATTCGTGGACGGATTTTGACTCAAGATTTAACATGAATCTAGATTTTGAATGCTAAATCTATACACCAATTTTTTTCCATCAAACCCTTTTTGCTTTGTAATCATACAGTTCACTTACACTCCAACAGCCAAACTGGCAGACTTTCTATGAAGGATTTCGTTCAAAATTTGATAGAAATCAACAATTTTAGTGTAAAGTCTATATACAAAATTTCACCTATCCAGCTTAAAGTATTTTTGATTCATAATATTCAGAGATAGACAGAAGTCATTCCAGAAATGAGATTATCCCCCTTGGGGATGCCTCATACCTAAAGATTCATCAAAATTTAGAAATTGAATTTTTTGAAAATTAGTTTGTTACTTTGTTTTTTATATACTTCTTATATGAAAACGTATATGCAAAACCACAAGCAACTAATGCGCTTTGAACTCTTATTTCCAATAATGATAAAAATTTATCATTTTATTCAAAAACTCGTTTCTCTTATACAGTTTCGAATATATCTAACTTTATTAAATAAGAAATATTGTCAACAAATTAAACTTTATTTGGACGAAAAGGGAAATGGTTTCTAAGGATATTATATTTTCATTTTTTGTTGCCATATTACATTTAAAAAATTTTTTTTTAACCTTACGATAAATTGAGAGTTAAATTTGAACCCATTTCCAAATGATTCTCCATTTTGTATATTATACATTCTTTTCAAAATATTTTAAATTGAAGATGAAAGGACCATTAGAAAATTACAGATTAAGCTTTTGAAATGGAAGATAAAATGAAAGAAAGAGAAATAAATATTAATAGAACTTAAATATCTTCATTTATGACAAAAATATTTTTCCTCCGACATTTTTTTGAAATAATCCTTGGGGGTTATGGTTTTTCAAGTAACTTATATTTTATTTTTTTCGATTCATTAGTAGAATTTTGGTGTTTTCTGAAGAGAAAGAGATTAAGATCCATGCATTAAAAAGCTTTCATTTCTAAAATATTTCATTCAGTAGTGAATATAGTTTGTTTTTGTTTAGTAATGCATTTTCAAATTGAACCAAATGCTTTCAAGCTAATGAATATTCAAACTAATCAATTGAAATGACATTTCTGAATGGTAAAAAAATGGCGGAGTTGAAATTTCAAATATAAATTCTTGCAATAATTATTAATAACACGCTTTAATACTTCTACAAATATAAAAATATCGAAAATTACTGAAACTCTAAAATATAAAATAAAGTTAACATGCCTGACTTTTTCTTTTTATTAAAATATTAGCTTTATTTATTAATATATAAATGACACTAATAAGACTAGTACTATTTATTAATATACTAAAACGCCTTCTTACACTAACAATGGATTCGCCAAGATTAAAAGTTTTCATTTAAATATTTTATTTAACGATATTTTAATGGCTTTCCTGCAAAATAGTTTTAAACCTCAAAGTTTCAAAAATATATTATTCGTATTAATTTAAAAATCTTGTATTGTTCTATTCAATGAAATATGTATTCCCCTAATTTTCTGCACATATCTTTATACATCCAATTATATTACAGGTAAACGCAGCATTATTTTTTTAAAAAAATGGGCACACTTTAAAAGATTTACCATTGCTTGATTTTGAAGTCAAAACTTAATTAAGAGTATAACAAAATTAAAACCATTCTTATAATAAAACCTCAACAGGGACAAATAAATTGAATTTTCCATATTTCTATCATCAACAATGGAATAAATCCAGAATGAAGTACAGGGTGGTCAAAAAAAAAACTCCCCCTATATATGAAATCCTAACGGCCTATCCGTTCAACCAATCGAATCAAAATTTCAGACATGGTTGTTTGAAGATATGCGCTGGAGATTGTGATGATTCTAAACAACGCAGCAGAGCTCACGGTTACGGTTACAGTGAGAGAATTTCGAAATTTTCGAATGGCAATACCTACTTTTTCCTTGCACAAATTGATCAGCGTATTGAAAAACTACAAATGGCGTTGGAACGATTAGCGTGTGACGAAAATTGCCGGCGTACAGCATTTGCAAAGAAGATCATTATAAAGAACTAATGACAACACAGAGAGAAGGAGCTTTGACGCACATTGCATAATTCACAAAGATAGACAGTAGAAGCACCAGTCGCAGAACACCACGTGCAAAGCAGTGTGGGAAGAGTGTTTCTTCAGTCAGATGTTCAATTGTGCCAACAAGATGACGCTTACAAAGAAACAACGAGGTGAATTGATAAAGCTGTTTTATCTGAACGGGGAAAATGCTGCCGAAGCAGTCATCGGCGAAATCACAAGCTAAGGCGAGGCCCATGTTCCGTAAGAAGTGTACGTGATTTGATAAGAAAATTTGAAGAAACTGGATGCACTTGCTATCGACCTCAATCCGGACGACCATCTGTTCCAGTTGAAGTTGTTGCGGAAGTGCATAACACGATTACTGCAGGTCCATCGGATACTGCAAGAACTGTTGCTCGCAATTTGGATTTACCGAAAACCACAATTCTCAGGATTCTGCGCTCTGTTCTGCGGATGTTTCCTTATCGGTTTCAGCGCGTCCAGATGTTGCAGTCTGGAGATGAGGAACTGCGTGAGGACCACGCAATTTTTTTCCTTATCAGATATGATGAAGATGATAGATGGCCGCTGAGGATAATATGGGCGGATGAGACACACTTCTCTTTAACTGGAAACGTTAACACCAAGAACTGTGTTCACTGGGCTGACAAAGACCCTGAATATGTGGCCCCAGTGCCTTTACACGAAGCCAAAGTGACTGTGTGGTGCCGCATCGCTAGCACATTTGTTCTCGGTCCGTACTTCTTCGAAGAGGTCACTACCACGGATTAGAAATCGTGCTCTGTCACAAGTGCACGGTATAAATCATTGTTGCAGAATTACGATATAAATATTTAGATTGAAAAACGATATAAATATTTAGATTTTAGAAATTTGCATGCGATAGATTCATAGAATAACAAAGTATATTTCTTGAAGTCATTTATCATATATTTCTGAATTTTTGGATAAATGTGCGGCAGCAATATCCAGCAACTGCTTGTACAGAGACATTTGTTCTCTATAATTTATGTGTGCGAATGTGCTTTCTCAATTCCTGTTGATTTTTGAAGCATAAGTACAGAAACAAATGAAGTGTTGAAAGTGACTTCACGTTGAAACTGAATCCAAATATTGACTCGTTTATGAAGAACAAGCAATATCAAATATTCTTGTGTGTGTGTGCGTTTTGCACTTTGATATATTACTTTTTAAATATATTGCTATAGTGCTTCATAAGCAATATATTTTTTATCCTTTCATAATAGGTTTTGCTAATTATTGACATATACTTAACATATACGCTTGCATTTTTTCTCACCTGTATATTTAGTTATAGTTATGGGCCTCAAAAATTTATTTGCACTCGTGGTCGGCACAGCCAAGTAAGTTGGGAAATTAAAAAAAAATCCAGTGGGTAAAATTACATATATCATACAATTAGAACTTTTCTGACGAGCATTTGGAAATGAATTAGTACTTGCGAAACAGAGATCTAGAGATATATTGCTGAGCAATTGAAAATGAAAAATAAGTTTTAAATAGGAAATAAAAATGAGAATTTATAATACTGAATAAATTATTGGACAACGCAGTTTTGACGTTCTTTCATTGACTCCACTCCATTAGAGAAGTTCATACACTATAGACAAATAGAAATTGAAATGACAATTTAATGTTTATCACAAATTTATTTTTGAAAATAATTCGCTTGGGAAGCCACGAAGGCCGAATTTATTCATAAGAGATTAAACTGAAATGGGAAAAACTATCAATATTCCTAGTTTGCCAGCTGATCGTCAGATTTTGCTAATGCCTGGCAAAAGTATTTACAATTTGTGATCAAAATTTTCTATTTAACAATAATTTTTTATTTAATTTCATCTCATTGAAGAAAAATGCTTCAGAATAAGAAATTATGAACTTCCATCGGTTCTCTCAAACAATGATGGACCGCGGTGACCAGATGGTAAGGTTTCAGGTTCGATACCAGATTCCCCCGAAGACCTGACCGTAAATGGGTCTGATGCATGCTAAATCCGTCCAGGCCAAACGTCCTTCGTCTGTTGTGATGTGGAAGTTTGGAGGTGACAGCTCAGGTAACATCCTCACCATCTCACCGTGGTTTAAAATTTTCAGGTCCCTCCCAAAATAGTCCTAGTGTTGCTTTAAAACGGGACATTAATATAATTAAAACTAAAAACCCAAATATTGGTTTAAGGGCTCATTTGTTATTTTAATATGTTAGTGAGGTAATTATTTTGAAGTAGTGTTATTATTTAGTACCATATTTTACGATTGAGCGATTTAATATTGACAACATCAAAATTTATTTATATTTCTGTTATATCTCAATTATTTTGTTTAGTTTTCATTTTGCCGCTTTTTAATAGAATACATTCTTGAAAAGTGTTTTTGGAACATGCAAATAAAACCTTGATATTAACATTTCAAAAATATTTGAATTAAATAAAAATATCTTATAATTTTGATAATCTTAATGCGCAAACATCATAAATAGGAGTTTGTTATAAACTGACAAAACGAAATACGTTGTTATAGACTAAACGTCTTGCACTAGTTTCTTTAACATAAACTTAAAAGAAATCAGATGAGTCTGCGTTATGTAAAAATTTATTTAATTTGCAAAATTACCTTATCTTTCTGATCCGATCATTCATTTAAATCTCCTTTATTTAAAATTCTGTGGAATCGCAGACCGTTTTGTTGTTTCTTCCTTTATTTTCATGGATGATATAGATTGAAGAGGTTTGAGTATGAGAAGTGAAAAAAAGTAGTTGATTTTTTTTACTAGGCTTGTAATCATATATATATATATCTTCAATTTAAAAACGTTTTCCATCCCTTTAATGTTTATTTTTGGTTAAAAATGTAATATAAATACTTTGCATGCAAAAATAATCCACTGATAAAAATGTGTTATTTAGTATATGAATAAAAAGAAAAAAAAACTTGAATGTCGATTTTTTTTTTTTTTTGTTAAAAACCAGTGAAAGTTATTTTTTATTCTCATTGAAAGTCATATTTGTAACTTAAATACAAGTAATATGTACGAAACAAATATTAATATATGAACAGCAACGAATGATGCTTTTTTTAATGGTTGTGTGAGCAAAAGGGTTAAAATTCCACTTTGTTATCGTAAAGCTAAATTATTTGTTTGACATATTCTGAAATGAACAGCTTCAAATTTATGAATATTCAAATTGCTAAACTGAACTGAGCAATTTTGGTAGGCAAGATAGGAAACATAAAAGTAACGAATTAAATTTTTCAATGCAAATCCCTGTTCTAATCAACCGTTACGCCGTTTATTACTTTCACAAGCATAAAAAAAAAGGTTAAAAAATTATAATGAAACTTTCTGCAAAGCGAAAGCTAATCTTTTCAGCGTTAGAAAGTCAAAGGAAGCAAATACGTCTTTCTGCTTTTATTTTATTACTCCCCTCCCCCCCAAAAAAACTGTTGTTTTCTAAAATGACATTCCTCTACAATTTTACTATTCTATTAACTTTTTCATCCACTACTCATTTGCTTTCACATCTTTTTTTTTCTTTTTCGAAATTCGTCTTTTTCTGTAGTTGTTTTATTTCCTTCATCTTAGTAGCTCATAAAACGGAGTAAATATAAAACCCTCCCATTTATAATGCTTTCACAAAAGTCACTTGTTTTGAAGTATGTGTCCAGCCATTTTATTGATATTTATCTTTATTAATAATAAAGATGAATATGTGTTTGTGTTTGCGTGTGTGTATGTTGGCGCCTTAAACTTTGGTTGGCCGTTTGACTTTAAGCTACCAAAGTGTGCACGGATATACTTTGGAGGATAGAAATGTGCATCTTGGAGTTATTTTTTTAACTTTAATTAGAATTTTAATTAAAATTAAACCGAATTTTGGCATTTTTCTGTGATAAGTTTCGAAAATATTAAGGTGCAAAAATATAACAATCTTAAAGTTCGAAACATGTTTTCAATTACACCGATTTTTCATAAAGTATAAATGTTTTTTATATGCCATCAATGTTTAAAAAAATATTTAAATCGTGTATTCCAAAAATAATCAGAAGAATTCTAACGAATATTAAACGCATCACAAACAAAAAAAAATTATACAAAAAAACTAAGAATTTTGAACGAATGCCATGAATATTTCATGAAATCTCTGAAGAATCTGAAAAATATTTAAATTGATGTATAAAATAATATTAACATGATGAAAAAATGACACATTTTATATTGTTTTATGTTAGAAATTAGATAGAAATAATAAAGTACATCCATTTTTTATGCATATCTGAGGGAACTGATAAGAAATAAGGGAAATAAATGCATGGTGTAAAGACCAGAAAGACGTAAGACTTCTAAATTATATATCTAAACAAAATTTGAAGTTCAAAATATCCTTCTGAAGAAGTCATTAAGACTAAATGACATAAAATATTTAATTACAAATTTCTACCGCCTTTAGTCAGGACAAGTCGCCAAAAGCAGCTAATTAGATAAGAAAGCAAGGAAAATTTCTACATATCTCTATCTTCAGGAAATTGGGAGCTCTACAGAAAGCTTGTCTTGTCACAATCATCCTTCCTGTATTCTTCATTTTTATAACTTTCTTTCAAAGTTTCTGAAACTGTCGCATGTGTACAATGATTGTTTTATAACTTGCGGTTGTAAAAACTTTAAAGAAAATTGAACTATGCATTTTATCTATTTTTGGCTTTATTGTCTCAAATTGGTGCCCGCGATGATGCATTTATTTGAAGATATAGAAAATTATAGAATAAGTAATTAAAGCTGTATATGATCTGTTAATTCCATTTTTCTTTTTTGAATTTGCAAAAAAAAGTCGGTTAAGATATTCATTTTTATCATTGTGTAAGATAATGATCCCATTCATCTAAGACACATTTTTGTTATTAAGATAAGTTTTTTTTTTATTTTTTATAAAATATCGTATTTTTATATTTATATGAGAAATATATTTCCGACAAAGAGAATTTTTTTTCCGTTTTCAACTCATATCTTTGCAACATATCTTTCCAGTAATTAAATATAAATATTTAGAACATGGATGCAACTTGAACCATTCTAAATTAACAAAAATGAAATCCGATATATGGAAATTAGTTTCGTTTAAATATTCATTCAAATAAATTAATCAAAAATGAATTGCAATACTTACTAATCTGCATTATTACTATTTATTTCAATAAATATTATAATTTTAATTTATCATGGTAAATATGTTTTATTAAATGATATAAGTTTAAACTGATTATTCTGATATAACAAATTCAATTTACAAAATATTAATTATTAATCGGAATATGCTTTAATAATGATACGTGTGCTTTGGATTCTGATTGTTGTGATGTAGAGTAAGTAAAAAGTTTGAAAATTTCTATGTTATAAATTTTAGAATGTCATAAATATAGATATCAATCGCTACTAAGGAAAAGAACGAATTTATGGGAATTAGCGTATCGCAGATATTATTTAGAAATCTTTGCTAAACTTGTAAACCATTAAATCTTTCGTCCATTACAAGTAACACGTGCTTTGATTAATAGCATACCAAAGCTGACATGTTTTCGACAAATTAATAACTTCTTGGCTGTAACAGAAGTTTAGAATTGTGTTGATTAATATTTTAAAAAATTAAATACTGTGCATATTTCTATGAATAAAATATCATACATTGCATAGGTTTTTACAATTACATAGATTTAATGTCAACTTACACATGGCTCTGTATTTCTTTACAGTGTTTTCTATCAATAAAATTTTCTATTAATAACATCTCGTACATCGTAGAGGCCTTTATTATTATCTAGATTTAAAGTTAACTAACTGCAAATGGCTCTGAATTTCTTTACAATATTTTCTATCAAATGTAATTAAATTTAGTACAAATCGTTTTTTACTTTTTCATATACGAGTTGTAGATAAAGTATAGTAATCATTAAAAAATACGAACTCGAGATTTTGAAGGCTACCCACGTTTTAGACCCCCCCCCCCCCCCCCCCCCCCCACAACCCATTTTTGGAAAAAGTCCGTCTATCTGTCTATGACAAAGAATGAAAATCTTTGAACTAGATTAATGGAATTTGGTGTATGACCTTTATACCAAATTTGTTTGTTTCTATCAAATTTTGAGCTAAATCCCAACTGTCGGTTGACCGTCTGTCGATCTGTAACTTCAGGAACATGTAAACGTGATTACTCAAAAAAGCTGTAGCTTAAATAAATGAAATTTGGTATATGGATTTGTGACTTCAAGTATAGTTTTGTGCTACATTTTTGTTTCATTCAGTTGGTAAACGTATCTACAACTCAAAGCCGTCTATTTACCGTATACCAGAGATAAAACGCCAAAAAACTCGCCAAGGATGATGTAATATTCATTAATAATGCTAAACTCACATCAAAGGTTAATATTTCGTAACTATTGCTCACGAATGCCGTGTAAGCTTTCTCTGGGATAAAACATTTATTAAGGATTATGTGGGATTATTTTGGAGAGACTACTGCAACTGGTTTCCTGTTATGGCCCTGATTATTAAAAGATATTGACTCTTTTTTTTTCTGAATTTATTTAAATGTTGATGGTGTTCATGATCTTGCCCACAGTCCACGTTTCTCTTTTTTCAAAATGTGCCATATTATATTACTCTTTTATATTCATTGTCTTTAAAACTCTTAATATCATTTAGAGTGTGGCGCTTCCTTCTATATGCTCGACGACAAGCACTTGTTTTGAAATATGCCTTTCGAAATCTAAACCAGCCAACCGTTCATATTTAATAGTTCAACTTGTCTGCTTTTTACAGAAATATACATATTTCCTATGGAGAATTTGGCATGGTGCCATTATATCCTCTTATAGTTCCACAACTTTAATGCTCTCTTTTGTAATTTTTAAAGTAGCGTATGATTTGAATGTCATACCATTCGTGAGTGCGACAGTGAAACAATGACAAGGTTTTTCATTCATCACAGCCGGCATTGTTGACTGTGCCAGATTTTAAAATTAATAAACTTTTCGGCAATTTAAATGCTTTATGTGTTGTGATGATTACCGTCATTTTGGCAACTTGTTACCGAATAATTAATGACGTTTCTTCAGGAAAACATGTAAAGTTTTGATTGTGAATACTAAAATTTCTGACAAATGTTCTTGTGCACGTATAAAATTTATATAACTAAAAGTATAGTGAAAATTTTACAATTTATCTCTAATAATAAAACACAATATATGGTTATTGACCCGACGCTCTACAGTGCAGTTGTGCTAAACATAGAGCTTAAAATTTTAACACAAATATACTTTGGAGGGAGAGAATGTGCATATCTAAGCGATTTTTAAAATTTTAGAATTTTAACTAAGTAAAATTGAGGCGTTTCTTTGACAATTGTTTCTCAGAGCTCTCAAAAATATTAAAGAACAAAATTGAATTTTTCATTTTTTTTCATCTTTAAAGTGCAAATAATTATCTTTTCAATGATGCACATTTAAATGGTGCGCAGCTTTAAGTTTTGAATATTTTTAAAAACATTTTAATGCTATTTTACAGCAATAATTTTCAGTTTTATATATATATAAACCTCAAATCACCTTCTTTGTTGCTATATATTTCATCCTTAATATTTCTCCCATTCTTGAAGATGAAGTCAGGGAGATGAGGACTCATTTCTAAATGAAACAGACAATTAAAGATTAATTCCATAAGTAAGCAATGACGAAAATCTTTTGAAGTACTTTCATTTGAAGATTAATAACTTCCGTTTTAATCAAAAATTCAAATTCACTTTTTGGATGACATGGTAGAAAATGAGGAAGATAGAATGAGGAACAGAACGATTGCAGACTTATAAAATGGTTCATATTACCGATTTATCAAAATGAAGAAATTAAAATGCCTTGGATGAATGAACCGACAAATTCAACCGATGTAAAACATTCAGATGGAAATATGAAGAGTCATCAATTCCAATGAACCAACTGGTCTTCAAAGGCGACAAATATTGAATAAGTTATTTGTTTAATATTTTCATTATGAATTAGAAAATACTGTTAGAAAAAAAATTGTCGTGCACCAAAAATATAATCATATAAAAATATATACATAGACTATTATGTATACTATAATCAACGTATACTGTATAATAATGTATACTTAGACTATTCTAAATATTTGTTGAATCCAATTTCTATCTTAAAACTGATGTGAAACTGTTTAAAATTTATATTCTTTAAATTAAAATAAATCTGCTTTTAATAACTCGAATACTAATTTTATTAATCATGTTTTTTCTTCTCACTCTCTTTTTAGGTAAGTAATGGATTTCTTGCAAAATGCTGTCCTTATGATAAAAGTGTTTAAACTTCATTCGAATCTCACTTTTTAGGTAAGTTTAAAATTTGAAAATGATCTAAAGATTATATGAAGGCGATAATGAAAATATTTGTTGCTACAGATCTATAATTATGATTCTATTAATAAAGGAAAGACAGTTTTTATAATTTCGCGCATTGTAATTAAATTGATATGATTTAAGTCAATTTTAAAGCATGTCATGAATACGTTTTGATCCGTTTAATGCGTACCCAGTGCTTTAATTTAGCATTAGATATTTTCCCTTTATTGGACATAATTCCGTGTTATCTCCAAATAAAACATTTTGTGTTATGTTATGATCAAATGACGTAAATAGAAAAAAATCAACATTTTGGTGGTTACAAATTTATTTCTGAAATATGATTTTTAAATATAAAATTACCTGTGATTATTCAGGTGTAATCTAAAGTTCTAAGCATACTTGCCACCTAGCGTCACAAATAATATATTTGAATGTTCACTGATAAGTTAGTTGCTACTTAATTTCAAGAAATTTAAAGCGGTTTACTAGATTTTTTTTTTCAGTTTGAAACAATATCAGATCTTCAAATTGAATGTTGAATTAGAGTGAATTTTGAAATTCATTTTGTATTTCTTGAGACATATTAGTCGGTTGCTATTTTGCATTAAAATAAAGCGGTGCCTCCCAAATAATTTTACTAACACAATCTTAAGAGCATTATCTGTCTAAAAACAAATTAAAAATATAAACTATAAAATTATAAAATTTAGATAATTAATGAGCCAAAATTGAATTCGAAATATTTGTGATCTTAAACAGGAAGGTCTTGAATTTGAAGAAACACATACTGCATTGACAGTTTTTATTGCATTCGAAAAATTACAATTGAATTTAGATGGCAAATGCAATAAAAATAGATAATTAAATATAAAAATATTTTAGACATGTAGAACATAAAACGAATTTCATTATTTTTGAAAATTGATGTCAAGCGCTGGAACTGTTACACTCATGAACGGACAGTGGCATTATCCTTGCCACTTTTGAAATTAAGATTAAAAGACGGAATAAATATTTTTCCTGGGCTGTTATTATAGCTCCGTCCAATGCTAAACATCAATCTATTCTCTTTTTCATTTTACTATACTTTCCGCGACATCAGATGGAAAGTGTTTATACCAAAAGATCTATGTGTAAAAAAACTTTTTTAATTTCTGATTTTTATAAATATTCACGCCATTAAAATAAATTTTTAAAATATAAACTCTAAATTTAACTCAAAATTCGCCATTTGAAACCATTTCAATATAATTAATTTTTGTCTTTATGAATTCTACTTACTAAACTGTATGTCCGATCGATAAAAGAAGATATATATATTAGAGTTAGATGTCGGAATTTTGTAAAAAAAAATTCTGATACTACCATAGAAACGCTCTTAAATTTATAGAATTGTTATTTATTAGAATGACACGAAATCATATTATTACATAAGAAGCCATAAACAAACAAGCTTTTATACGAACATCAGGAAATCGTATTTTAATCAAATTTTGCTGGTTCAAAATATAGTAATTTTTTACCTGCCATTCTTTAAAAAAAATTATAATTCCTTAAGTAATATAATTTCTCTCTGCAGTAGAATCTTTCCTATCCTTATGGTACATATTTAACAATTTTCAAACATTCCCCTGTCAATACAACGGTTAAATATCAAAATTTCTAATTTGATAAGCTGTAAGTATCTTTCCAGTGTGTAGTCTGCCCTTCACATGCTTAATTAGATATTTTGCTTCGCTTTATTTCTCTTTTAGTAGAATGCATTTTCCTGTTCAATTTTTGAACCGTTTGATCGTTACTCATCTTGGCTGTTGTAGCGTTAGGAACGAAAGCAGTGTTCTTTTCGCTATATCGGCCAGCACTGTCTGCAGAAAACGCTATATATCTATGATGCAGCTCGCATTGATTTCGTTCCCTGATGAAGCATTAATGCCTTTTAACTGCATTTTATCTACTATTTCAATCTCCGTTTTCTATTCATTTCGGATATATTTCCATTGTCGTACAACTTTAAAAATTTATTGTACATTCTTAACTTTTATTTTCTGTTTATTTTTAAAACATATATTTACTATTTTAATATACATGTTACCATTTATAGTACACATGTAAAATTTGTTTGTCATTTTATATTATTTAAAGTTTTTAGCGTCTTTATCTTCTATTCATTTGGGATATACACTAGTGTGCAAAACTTAGGCGACATTGTAAATTTTAAGCAGGTATCCATGAAATTGCAGAAAAGGCGTTATTGTGATCATTACAACGAATATGCAATTCAGAAAGATGATGCGTATGCAAATATTAGGAAAAAAACATCATAGGCGACGTGAAGGTTCGCAAAACGCGTACAGTTCGACGCGCGCAGTTCAAGATTACAAGGAAAGGAAGAACGGAGGAGCAATTAAATACATTCGCTGCAAGTGCAAGCGAATCCCTTCTTGAAATATGGCTAGAAGAAATCACCTGGACGACGTTATACGTGAAAGGATGATCGGAAAGCTGGAGGAGGGGTGCAGTTTGACCAGGGTAGTTGAAGAGTTTAGAATGAACAAAAGGAACCTATGGTTTGGAAGGCATTCCAAACCATAGGTATAGTTGTTAGAAAGGTCGGTGGTGGCCGCCCTAGGGAAACAACCGTAGCAGAGGACCGATATATTATTCTAAAGGCGAAATGAGCCCGATACCAGACAGCAAGCGCCACTTCTCATCAACTGTGTACAGCAACAAGGCGACAAGTGTTGCCGTGTACTGTGACCAGACGCCTTCAGGAAAGTGGCCTTTCCGCCCATCGTCCTGAACGCTGCATCCCTTTGAAAGTTGGCCATCGGTGGCACAGTTTAGAGTGGTGTAACAAGCAAAAATCTGGACATCTCATCAATGGAGTCGTGTCCTATTTACAGACGAAAATCGTTTCAGTGCCACAAGTGATTCTCAACGCCAGTTGATTTGCAGAGAAGTCTGGACACGGATTCGTCCCAGTAACATCACGGAAAGAGACCGCTACGGTAGTTCTGGAGTTGTTGTTCGGGGTGGCATTATTCTGAAAGGGCAGTCAAAGCGCCACGTTATCGACAGAGGCTCTATAACTGGAGATCACTAGTGTAAGAAGCTGATCCTTCCCCACGTGCGTTTGTTCCGAGGTACTATTGGACCAGACTTTGTTTTTATGGATGACATACACAGCCACATCGGACTACTGATGTTCAACAGCTACTGGAAAGGGAAGATATTATTCGAAAGGATTGGCCAGCGTTCTCTCCTGATTTAAATCTCATAGAACATGTGTGGGATGATTTGGAGAGATACCTTGCGACATGATTACATACTACGGGGAGCACCCAACAACTGAAACAGATGCTAATTGAGGAATGGTCACTCTTACCTCAAGAACTGTTGGACAATCTAGTGCTTAGTATAAAGACGAGGCGAAGCAACCAACCATTGCAGTAACGGGAGTGCATATTCCATACTAAGGAACATCTGCTTGTTTTTTTCGTGATGTACAGACAATCATATGTAATGACGCTATGAATTCAATTAAGTCTTTTCTGTTTGACTCCAAATAATATGTATTGTATTCATTTTTGTGCAACTGCGCTTTCGTCATCGTTTAAGTCCATAATGATGTCCCTTATTTCTGTCTCTCGGATGATTTCTCGTGGATTTATGGCAAATAAAGCACAAGTTGCTAAAATTTTGCACATCAGAGTATTTTCATGGTTGCCATACAATTTTAGACATCCGATATTTGCAGCCTTTATTTTGTATATTTTTAAAACATGTTTACTATTTTAACATACATTACTATTTATAGTATATACTAGCTGACCCGGCAAACGTTGTTCTGCCTTATAAATTATTTCTATTTAATATTTTGGTTGTTAACGAAGCATTGTGTGTGTGGATGGGATCTATGAGCGAAAGAGAAATGGAGCGCTGTACACGATGATCGCAGATAAAAACAAATACCAATCATTCATTTTCTCAATGCAATGTATTTCATTAACGTAACGAACATATACATTGTTTGATCTCTTAAAGGTTCAACGTAAAGTAAAAAAAAGTAATATATTTTTTGTCCTAAAGTATAAAAATGAAATAAAGAACCTCAATATTCATTTCGAAGAGCAATTGAGTGTACGACATTTTTTCTCAGTTCGTCTTTAACCAACACAAATAAGCTCGATAGTTTGCCCACGCGAGAACATGCCACGTGTGAAAAACATGGTGTGCCCAAATCTAAGCCGCAAACAGACATTGTTTGGCCTTGCGACTTATTGATTGTCATTGCCAATACCAATCTAATAGGAAATTGAACGCGTTTGAATTCGATTGGCACGTCTGTGAAAATTATTGGAATTCATGGCAGCAAAACATTTTCGGCTCTGAATTTGCCATTCAAAAGGGCGGCTTCGATGACGTTTTTCATCAATTTTTTAATGACCGATCGCGTGTCATTGCACAGCCATGGTGGGTTCAAATTCCGAAGTAAATTATCCGGGGATCCAACTTTCAGTCGTAGAAGCTGTGGTGACATGCCTGGCAAATCTAGTGAGTTCAAAAACTCTGTTGGATAATTTACAGCTTCGTTAGCATCGCAAACTGTATAGATCAATTTGTATGATACCAACTAGCCTGGAAACGACTTCTGTATCTTGAAATTTAAATCGTCGACGTCCATATTTTTTGCTGCCAAAATGACTCTTTCTGCTAATCACGCTTGATTTATGTATTATGTGCGTACATCGGGAAATATGCGGTCAATGAGAGCATTTTGCGAATCAACGATAGTGCAGAAATTACTGGGCAATTTTATGCATTCAGTATTTTATTAGACAGAAACTTTTCCATTGCCGATATCTAACGACTGGTCCGAGAATGTGTCAGCAGATGGATCTTGTAGCATTTGGTCGCGCGTGTTTATTTTTAGCTGGACGTTTTCAACGTTACGTCACAGTGGTGGTGATTTCAAGCAAGCGTTGATCTCATCTGAGTACGGTGAACGTGGATAGGAGCACCCTAATTACCTAGGGTTATGAAATATACTTTACGACCTATTCTCATACCTACCAAATACACATAAAAAATTTCATAAAACTCGTGCGAGCCGTTTCGGAGGATTATGAACACAAACACGGTGACATGAGATTTTTATATATTAGATGTATAATTTGTTTTTCACTTGATATTTTTCTATATTTATTTCATCTACATCTTCTATTCATTTGAGATATATTTCCATTGTTGTCGTACAATTTTAAACATAATCCATAATCGTAGCTTTTATTTTGCGTATTTTTAATATATATATTTACTATTTAATAATTGTTTTACTATTTATAGTTCATTCATATAAATTGTTTCTGATTTGGCATTTTTTCCCCAAAATTTTCTTTTTAACACCATTGTTTATTTTAGGTATTCTCCTGTATTTTACTATAGATCATGTTACATATTTATTTATGTTGAATTTGTCTTCATCAAGACAATGGAAAAGACTTTTTAAAATTATTATGAAGTTCGTTGCTAGAGAATGTCAGTATTCTCCGTCGATATTTTTGTATACGTCGACGTAATGTCGGCATATACAAAATAAATTGCTGAAAGACCGAACGTTTTGTTAAATTTTCATACATTCTGACCATCGCCGACAAGTGAAAATAAGCTCTGGTGGAAGTCGAAACAAGAAACAGGTAATAACAGTCAGACAGGCAGAAATTATACTCATACCGTTCAACTATAAGACCCTATTGTTGACCATACATGAACAGATGACCAAAATGGTTCAACGGTTGTTGCGAGAATAGTAGAATCCGACTTTTATAAGTGAGCATACAAAAATAATATCCTCAAGCAGGTTTATACCCTTACTCAGTTCATAGCTTATAATTTTCGTAGAATTTTCTGAATTCCCTTATTGAATTTCCCCCAAATACTTGACTTTCAAATTTCCTAAAAATGAATCAATCATTGAATAAAGATAATTTTATACAATTTCTCTACATTTCACAATTCTTAAAATTATTAAACGTTGGTCTCACAACTGAAAAAATTAATAAATGAATAAGGATTATGAAAGAAAATAAGTAAATATATGAATATGAATAATGAATGAATATAAGTAAATGTATGAATAATGAATGAATATATGAATATGATTAATGAAGAGGAATACGAATATTGAATGAATATAATGTGTATAATTTCATTTATTTATTTTATTTCATTTCCCAAACTGTCACAAATTATTTAAATAATTCTTGGTATCAAAAAGTAAATAAGTAAACAATAATAAAAATCTCAACTCTTGAATTTCATCTAAAATCTAAACATCATAAATGAATGATTTTTCTAAAACCTCTCTATACCGAGAGGGATTTTTAGTCCCGAAACACCTCGCCTACACTATCCTAAATCACTTAACTCACTCTCCGAATCACGAGTGAAAAATGTTCTCAGTTGTTTCCCTCCTCCGCGAGTAGCAGTTATTAAATGTGACAGAACTAAAATATCTCTGAACTCCCCCAAATGCATGTTTCTATTTTCAGAGCATAACTCACTGAGTGTAATTTTTTGACTGCTGACGACATGAAACTCTTATTGATATTTGTGCGTACACAGGGGTCAGAAAGTTATAAAGCACAAACATTAACCTTTATGGCAATGTTTGGCCTAGTGCAGGCTGTGAAAAAAAAGATTAATAAATGTCGAATGGAAGTAAAAAGAATTTTAGAGATGAAAGTCAGCCAAGAAAATGTCAACATGAAGTATTTATTTTTATTTTCCACTTAGATAGCAAATTAGGAAGAAAAATTAGAGAATGTTCGCAATATTTTGACACTATTTGTTTAGGTCCATTTTAGGAAAAGTCTGCCATGAAATTACATGGTTGTAATGTTGTCCATTGTTATTTATAGTGATTATATGAGTAACCTTGATGTCACTGTGGATTCTTTTTTACTTTATATAAATTAAAAAATATTAATGTTTGGGTTACCAAACAGTGCTATTAAATTTATTAAAAAATGTATTGTGCGATACAAAATACATGTTTCATATTGTAAAAATTTTTAATTTTTTTTTATCGCGTTTTCCTTTGTTTTATTGTTTTTTACATCGTAACCTTTTCGCATACAATGACATTTGAATTACTGAATACTTAGTTTTAGTCTGCAATTAAGTCTCAGAATTAAATATTTTAAAAATGCAAAAATCATTTGGAAACGCTTTAATATCTCAAATGCTCCTTTATAATTATAAGAATCAAAATAATAAATGTCCGAAATAGATTGTCATCTAATTAAGTAGTTAAATAAATTCGAAATGTCAAGGGATTAATTCTAAACCTTTGTGAGTAATCTCTCTAAAACTTCTTATGCCCACATCTATCTGCCCTCCAACACCTCGCGTGAAAGTCTTAAAGTGCTCAGATTTTTATTTTCAGAATCTTACACATGAACGTTTTGTGATTCGTAGAATAGAGAATTAAAATTAGCATGCATTGTTGAGGGTTTTCGGTCGATTCGGACAAAGATTTAGCACATAATTAAAATTTTAGTAAGATGATCAGATCCCAAATCTTATTTATTTAAATCTTTGCATCTTGCAGGTGCCACTTTTCCATGTATCAGAAATGATGGACCAAAAGATGTTTGACGTATGATTAAAATTCAATAATAGCTTATCATTTCGATTCTAAAAACTGTGTACCAATTCTATTTATTTAAATAGTTGCAGCCTCTAGTTATCGTGTCTGCATACATGTGAGTGAACAGATCGACTCATAAATGTATTCATTTCAGCACAGTGATTTAGATCATAATTGATTGGGCCTGTGATTTAGATCATAAAAACATATACCAAATTTTAGTGCACATTTAGTAGTTTTTAATATATGTACCACAAAAAAAATCCATCTAGCTCATGAGTTGTGTAGTTTTTGTTTTTACTTGAACACGGAGAAATGGGCAAATTTGTTAAAAATGGATTTCGTTCAAAATTTGCTAAATCTAAAATTTAGGTGAAAGATTACATACCAAATTTGTGCTATCTAATTCACAGTGTTTGTGTTATGTTTACAGGCAGATGGAATTATTTTCGGACTCGGAAGTTCTTAAGAGGAACAATTCATCGATATGTTGATCATGTTTTGACAATTACATTTTCTCCGCTTTATGTATACTTAATATATAGGAAAGATAAACAAAGTAAAGATTGAATTTACCATACTCAAAAGTGATTTGAATGATTCATGCCTTTTTTTTCTGGACAATTTTTAGATAACTTAATAATTGTGAAAAGTGTATGCCTAAAACATTATTCTATTAATCATTGATTTTTTTTTTATTTTCTCGTATATGATGTATAGAAAAAGTATTGTCATTGTTAAAAAATTTCAAACTCAGATTTTAATGGATTTCCATGTTTTAGAGCTTCCTGAGTCTAATTCTGACATTGTTTGTCTATGAAAACGATAATTCAAAACCACTTTGATCAAGACCGATGAAATTTGGTGCATGATCTTACAGCTACATTCTTAGATTTCTGTCGAATTTCGAACGACATTCTCAAAAAGTTTGCGTGGTTGACTGTGATTGCAAGTGCATTGATTACCCTAAAAATGCAAATAGCTAGGTAGATATATTTTGTTAAATAAATTTATTATATAAAATAATTTATCAAATTTTGAACCAAATAAGTCAAAGCATACACCGTTTGTCGGTCTGATTTTTATATGCATATAAATGGAACAACTCATAAACGCAATGACTTGAAACGAACTTCAAACATGGCTTGAAACGCAATGACTTGAAACATGGCCAATGAAATTCGGTATGTTATCTAGTGACTACATCTGTATATTCTTGTTAAATTTCAGTTTCACTCGATCGGAAAAAAGGTCCAAAATACAAATTCACGGAATAGATTCAGTAAAACAAATTTAATAAAGAAAGCTAGTTAGATTCAGTAAAAATGTATTATAAAAAATAAATTATCAAATTTTGAATCAAACAAGCCAAAGTATACACCGTTTGTCGGTTTGATTTTATATACATATAAACGGAACAACTCATAAACGCAATGACTTGAAACGAACTTGAAACATGGCTAATAAAATGCGGTATGTTATCTAGTGACTACATCTGTATATTCTTGTTAAATTTCTATTTCACTCAATCGGAAAAAAAGGTTTAAAATGCATATTTACGGAATAAATTCAGTAAAAAGGCAAATTGAATAAATAAGGCTAGTTAGATTCAGTAAAAATGTTATTCTGTTTTTCGTAACTGTTCGCTAAAGCCATGCAAAGCATTTGCATCTCTATTCAAGTTCAATAATTTTAAGGTCTGTTGGGTGGGAGTCAAGACCTTAATTGGAAAGTATGCGAGAAGGTTTCAGGAAGACCTGGTTTAAATTGCATATTTGCATAGAAATTCTGCAATACAAAATTAATTATATTTTGGTACTAACTGGGAGAAAAACGCGTGTATATTAACCGCTTAAAGATATAACCTGAGAAAATTCATTGTCTATAATGTTAGAAATTTCCCCTATCCCCAGATAATTGGGACCGATAAAGTTATCAATCTCTTCTGCTGAATTAGTTTCCCTATGTGTAATCTAAAAAAAGGACTTTTCAAATGGTCATTAAAAGTAATTTAGGTAAAATTTAGCAGTTTGCTCTTCAAAATAATTACGTTTTTGAATTAAATATGAAAATTCGGCGTGTCTTAACTGATTAGAGATATAACGTGGGATAATTAATTCTCGATAATGTATGGAATTTCCTTTATTCTTAGATAATTGGGACGAATTACCATTATCAATCACATCTACAGAATTAATTTGACCTATGTAATGGAACGAAAATATTTTCAACAAACAATTAAAAACTAATTTATGCCATAATTGATTAAATATTCCTTTTGCTTTATTAATTCATTATAAATTTAATTATTTAACACAATAGTTAACATTGAATATCGTGCAAAAGATAGTTGGAAGCGAATTGAAAGTAATAAATAGACAAAATAGTAATTATTTTAACCGAGAACTCAAGATTACTGAAAGAAATTGATTAGATTTCTTTAAAAAAAGCATAGTAATAAAATGCTAAAAAATTCTTCGCTACATCAATTTCTCATTGTGCCAACTTTATGAAAAATGATAGTAGTGATATTAGTCGTCAGGAAATCAATTTCGTGCTCTGTCTTTTCAAATTAATTTATCATATTCGAACCGCAGCACGGAAAACCAGCTTTTATGCAAGAATGACAAACAGAATAATTGAATTTTATTTTGACGTCGGAGTAATCACTACACCATATCGATGGTATTTCAATGTATTATTCGAAATTTAATCAGCATTTTTAACGATGGTCGTGGAACTTGCATCAGGGTTGTCGTAAAATGGGACACGTCTCCTCCTTGAAACAAGCAGCCCCTAATCGCATTTTCATTTTAATGACAACATTAAAGACGGAGAATCGTATATCAAGAATGGATTTCGTCGTGGTTTCCTTTTTTCGCGTATGGATGCGTCAGTTAGCGTAAAATTTTATTGGTGTATACTAACTGATTAGTCATTTTTTTTTGTTCAATTCTAAATGAAGAACTGTATTTATGTAATAAATTTTTCATTTGTGTATAATATACGATATACACTTCAGTGTCTGCAATTTTGAAATCAATATATTTAAAATAATTAAGAAAATCAGTAAACCAGTCACCCACCCTTATCCATTGGTCCGATTTTGCTAGTTTCTGTTTCAATTGAAAGCTTATGAACCTTAGATGAGTCATTAACGTTCGCCTATATATTTCATCTTACTCCATTTTTTAAAAATAAAATAAAAAACAAACTAATTTAATGTTCTTTGCCTTCGCAAAAAATCCCTCGACAGAATTCCCAACAGATTTTGATTTTTTTTTTTCACATAGAAACTTTTGTTCTCTCGATACGGTCGTCTGTCTACTTTCCTGCTCGTTTTGAGAAGCACTTCAAAGTAAATCTTTCACTCAACTCTTAGCTTCAAAAACTGGAACAATTTCGTGAATTTTACAGTTTTATTAGTAAATTGCGCCAATTTCTCAATTTCGCCATTTTGAAATTTAATCAATGATGCGTACAAAGTGGCAAAATTAATTGGTAAACAATTGCGGATATCGAACCAAGTTTTAGAGGTTGTGTGTTCTGCATAAGATTTATTTCATATTATCTTTAGAAATTTAAGTTGGGAAGGGCAAGCGACTGTTGATGAAGAAAGTAGGAATCGTGAGATTTTATAAGAAATAAAAATTTGTAAAATCGGAATTGAAATATTTTATTTATTGGATTTTTTCTCCATAAAGGATGTAAAGTGAAGCAAAGTTTTCGAAATATATCTCGGAAAAGGATTATTCAGAGAAGGGCGCCAATGATTCGATGTATAATTCATATAAAAGTTTTGGTTTTAATGATATTTAAAATACGAAAAAAATTACGATATCTCTTTAGAGACTAAGAAATTTACTGTTTGGTTTTTCCAATTTTTTAACATATGAATGGAAACTTAGTGCGTGAAAGGAACTGAAGTGCTAGAAGATCCAGAGCACTTTCATTTTAAAGCAGCGATGCATATCGCTGCCCAAGGATAAAATGTTACTAGACCTCTTGCACTTAATTCCTTGAAGAAATACGGGGCATGACTAAATGGTATTGGAAACTCGCAACACACAGTAATGTTTGGTTACAGCAATGGAGCCTGTAAGATGGAATGCAGATTTTCTGGTTCCCAAACTGAGCAGCTGTGAATATTCAAGGGACAGAGCAAATTAAAGTGCGCTTCATCTATCCAAAGTGAAGTGAGTCAAAATCGTGGGGAAGCAACAAGGGTCCACGTTGATTCTTGTGCAGATAATATAGGAGGATACTTTTCATAATCTTCAGGACAGTCGAATGGACCAAGTCGAGTGGCAGGACCACGATGGTTCTGCCACTCGATAGACATTGCTATTAACCTGTACGTTAAAAGCTTTGTCTTCCATTTGAAGCTCAATATTCCTTATTGTTTTTATGGAAACATATTTTCTTCTACGGCGAACATTAAACTAATCTGTTTCATCAAATTTATTGCCATTAATTAATTACTGCTAAATTCTTGTTTTAGTAAAACAACTTAACTAACAAAACTCGATCTCTTTAACATATCCGTTAACATATCTTATCCGTCCGTTTAAATCTTTTATTATAAAATAAGTTATCAAAGTAGTTTTCTATGGAGAGCAATTATCGTACGACACTTCATTAAGATGTCTTGTGCTTCACAAGTGCTCGTGCATTTGATGATAAATTTCATAAAGAAACTCGAGTTCTTGCTTTGAACGACATTTTGCCGCTTGAATGTTTTGTTTTTTTCCTATTAACTGCCAAAGGGATTTTTTTTGTAAGTTTCAGTTGGGAGTACCGAGTTTGAGTGTCTTCAATGGCAGTTGTTGTTGAAGGTGTAACCATGAGTGCTTCTAAAGATTTTCAAATGTTCTCATTGGAAATCGTGTATTTTAATAAACATGAGTTATTGTGTTACAGCGAAATATGGATAAACGGAAAGGGAAATCGAAAAAGAACCAATCGAGAGTGCGCAATTCAGAACCAAAATACCCTCTGGTGGCAAAAGTTTGAACTAATTTTTTATTTACTATAGTTTTTTGTATTTTCTAGATCTTAATTTTGTTGCCAAATGGTCGTCACTTTCGCGGTCATTGACTTTCTGTCCTTTCAGAAACCATTAAAATATCTGTAATGCTCTTCTTTACTACGAAACTAGTTATGTATTAAATTTTTAACATTACATCCAGTACGGTTTCAGATTAAAATGACTTCTAAAGGAAAGAATGAAAATTATATCTCCAGGAGGTCATTATGGAGATTGTAATATAAACCATTTGAATATGAGATTTCTATAAGCATATCGTGCTGTGTACGTGCTCTTTATTTAAGATAGAATAATTTCTATTGTCTCTCATTATTAAACTGGAATACGAAATAAGCGAATATGTAAAAGAAAGCGGACTCCCTTGGGAAGAGGATTTCATCATAAAGAGTAATATTTACAATTCCTTTCTGTTCTTCAAATCTTCATTTTGTTAGAAGTGTCTTTTCGGTAGTTAGAATATTTGCTGATTTTGAGTTTTACACGAGTTCATAAACAAGTTAAATAAAGTTAAGTGAGTTTACAAGTTAAATAAAGTTAATTGTTTACAATATTAGTACAATTATTTTTTAAACAAAAATATACTGAAATTTGTAATTTTATTGAAAAGTATATAAAAAAATTAAACAAACGAAAAAAAACGATTAATTTTAGTAATATTGATGATTATTCTGATGCAAAAAAGATATAATCTACGGTATTTAATTTAAATGTCAATTGTATAAATTCTGAATTTTTCTTATCATTTCTCTGCAAGTATAAATTCCCATTTTTATTAATATACTTTCAGGTTATTATATTATTCAAGAATTGGAGGAAATTTGTAACTTTATAAAATTTTATTAAACTAAATACTGATTAATTTTAGTAATAGTGATCATCATTATGATACAAAAGCCATATTCATTTAAATATAACAAGATATTTCATTTAAATATAAATTGCACAAATACTGTTTTTTTTTTTTTTTTTTTTTTGCTCTTCTCTAAAAATCTAAAATTCGATTCTAACCATTCTCTAATATTTGCATTTTGATCAACAAATCATAAAATTCTGTCTACCTATTATAATCCATTGAAAGAAACTACAGCATTTATTCTATTAAATTACATGCCTGACCTGTCTTTCAAAATCAAATATAATTAATCTTTCCTGCTGTTATTTTTCTTGATTGAAAGTATGGACCCCTTTTCCTTGGCACAAAGAAGTGACTCTTCAAATTCCCATCCCTGCCAGCATATTCAAACAATTACTCCGCCCACCCTTTTCTTTTCACTCCCCCCCACCTCCTTTGAAGCTGTTGTCATAACTACGAAATGGACAACACAACTTCGAGCAGAAGCGCTATGGATCTCGTTTTCTGCCGTAACGTCATTTGCCTGTAAATGATACTTTCCCTAGTGGCTGCTGCCCCTTTTTCTTGCCTTTACTGTCTGATTTTTTACTTTTGCTGTTCCTGTCTTGTCGATTTCTTGGGGAATTTCAATTTCGCTTGACCTTAGGAACCGAATGAAATTTTGAGACGAGGAATTCCCTTTTTAGGAATGGATGGAAGGAAGTTCGATCAAAATTCTTACTGCGGGAAGTGATTTTTTTTATTGCAATAAAAATATTCTTTTCTTTTTTTTTTCTAAAGAAAATAAGAAAAGAGACATGTGATATATGAAAAAAACACAATTTTTAGAGGAATATTTTAAATTTAAATTTAAAATAGTTGCAGAATGTGGTGATTATGTTCTTAATGTGTCTGAAATTTCGGGCTTATTAAATTTCTTAAATATTGCAATATTGATTCATTACCTGTCTAAAATTTGTTTTGTAACAGCGATAAGATTACATCTTTATACATGAAGGTTGTATTTGAAAATAAATTTAAATTATTTAGACTTAATAAAATATTTATTTCTTAAGTGAACGAGTTGTGGAATTTTTTCTGAAAAACATAGATAAAAATAAAGATAATAATTTAATGATTATATGATTAGCCTACAAAAATTATTTACAATTCATTAACCATTCTGTTTTTTGAAACTTCCTCAACTTCAACAGCTTATCGCATATATATTAAGGTTCCTATCTTATACTGAATTTTAAAATGCATTGCGTATATTAAAATACTTGGATGATCACAATAAACTTTTAATTTCTTATAAAGATTCAAAAGTAAAAATATTTATTAAAAGAAATATTTAAGCATTAAAGATGTAAAACTTTATTAAATTATATTGTAAAATGAACATTTTTATAAAGGGTTACTTAATTACAACCTGAATTGTAATTACAAAGTTACCCTAACACAGGATTATTACAAGTTGATCACATATGTTTAATCACAGATTAAATTAAAATTGTATCTAAATTACCCACCTAAAGACTGAGTCAATTTATTTACAGAATTCCGATACAATCTAATATACCTATATTATATATTGGTTTTCACTCAATTTTGCATCGATAGCTTAAAATATATTAGGTACATAAATATATATCATATTTTACATTTTCATCATACAGAGTGTTTGTACTTATCGTTCCTAGTATCTAAATTCTATACAGCTAGAAAAGACATATAATTCTAATTGGAAATATTCTTTAAACGACACGAAGAATTATATATTAATTTATTTGAGTCAATAAATATATTTTATGCAGTCAATATATTTATTGAACATAATAATATTAATAAATAGATTTTATAGTCGGTAATATATTTTCGAACCAATGTTTTATACAATTTCAGGGCCCTATAGGTCATATTTGTAAAATATTATTAACATTGTAATATTTTAAAATCCGTATTTCTATGGATAAAACTATAAAACTAATCGAGTTATGAAACGTTGAAAATAACTCTTTCAGACTAGCTCTACAACTAAATTTCTGACAAACAACATTTTAATCGTTATGCTAGTTGATTTTGGCGTCCAGCTCGTTCGCTTGGGAATACTGATTAAATATTTGCCAAACTTCAGACATTAAAATCGTGTTATTTTAATATTTTTTCACGTGTTTTTACATTTTGTCCGTGAAATTTCTCATCATAGCGCTATTCAAGACATAAATGTCCAATTCATCTGCGTTTTAACTTACACGGTATTGCAACTTCGAATTTTCCTTCGTTTTGTAAACAAGATATTAAACAAAATCATTTTGCTTTAACATTTAGCAATGAAAGAAAATCGCATGATAATATATTTGATGGATCTATGAAGATGGCCCGAACTTGAGTGGCAGCGTTATTACTGTTGGAAATGAAGGCCAATGACAATTTTTAAAAAAATTATCGCTATTTGGGAAAAGTTTGCACATCTGCTAAATTGATATTTGTTTTTTTAATTTATTACAAATGCCCAGAAGATTGGCTCGGACACCATTAAATCTCTGGCCTTCCAATAATGTCAGAGACACAAAGAAGGAAGCAAATTTAGTGTTAACCAGGGAGGCCTGCTACATGACGCCCCCTAAATCGATATTATTGAAATCAATTTTTTTAATTCTATCATTTTATTAAATTTGTTTTTGAGCTGCAATGCTTTCGGAAGTCATCGAGGAAAACACCCAAATTAACAATTTTTAGGTAATTAAAATTTCAAAACAACCGTTTCAAAGCGAACATGAGGCGATATTAACACTGTTATAAAATATTTTTCACACATAATTATTTGCTATTAAAGAAATTAAAACTTAAGATGCGAGAGGTTTAAAAAAATGTTAAAAGGCGAAGATTTATCTACAAGTAACCTCCTAACCACTTGTATAATAGCAGTACTCCCGATTTTTTATGAAGCGATTGTAATTTTGTAGGTAGAGCTACTTTACCTATAAGTAGCCTAAATTTTCAATTTCAAAGAAACGTATAAAGTTTTTTGCATTAATAAACGATTTATGCTATAAATTTCTTGTAGTTTTATAGTTTTAGCAATAGGAATTTATTTGAAAAGATAATTCAGCTGATTAAATTGGAATCTCCTCTCTCTGTCTCTAGCTTCAGTTTCAAAATTTTTAACTGAATGAAATTTTAGGACACTATCACCGTGTCGTTTTTTTTTTTTTTTTCTTAAAAGGAAGAAACCAAAGCTCATAAACAGCCAAGGAATGTATATTTTAAGCAACATGTCGATAAAATTGTTGTACAAGAAAAAAATAAAAAATGTGAAAAAGTATTGCGAATAAAAATTTGTTTTGTGTGCGTTTAATTAAATTTAGAAAATCGAAAGTGATTTTATAATTAATTCGACTATTTACATATTTAACGTAACAGAAATTTAAAAAATATTCGCGTCCTATGAAATGAAATTTCAAAATGAGGCCTATCTTTCATTCGATAGAAATGTAAACATCCCAGTAAATATTTTCAAAATTAATCCGCTTTATTCTCTTGTTATGCATTCCACAAATGGGAAACACCGTCGTTAACTTGCGGTTGTTGCTAGATATTTAGCATTCAACCACAACCGTTGAAGTTCTCAAAAATAACGCACGGATTTTTTTAAACTTTGCCTTTTTTTCCCAGTAGATCGTTTTTACATACATGGTTTGTATTCAATCATTATAAATAAAAGAATTTTTTTTGTTCAATGCTTTTTGCAAATTTTAGGAAATGAAATTACATTGCAGGAAAAAGGAGTCTCGATTATTACTTCGTTGTTCTTATTACAATTTTATCTGCTTTAATAAAAGCTCTGCATTGCATCTGCATGATTAAAAATAATGTAATCAATTTTATCCAAGCTGAATTATTAAGAAGAAAAATGGTTTTCAATTAACTACTAATATAATAATGCGATTCTCTTATATAATATTATTTAATGCTTCCTTAAACATGTTTATTTCTGACATTTTCAGATTTTGTTTACTATAAAAGGCCTTACTGAATATCTACTGCTAGATTCTAAAACTATGGAATAATTAGACAAATTTGCAATAAGAAATAAGCTATCACTTTCAATATTTCTGGTTCACCATTCGATCTGCTCATAAGAACGATTAATTTGTTATTCAGACTTCATTAATTTCTAAAATTATGCAGGATAACTTATGATGGAATAATTAACTTTTAAACAAAGTCACAGTTTTAGTTTTACATTTTAGTGTTCAAAAGAAAAAGAGAAATATTGCAATCATGAAAAGCACGAACTCGAAATCTTGTATATCTTAACATTTCAGACCTCCATTAATTTAAACACACACACATTTTGAGAATGTCTATCTACTATTACTGTGAACTCAATAACTCAAGAACATTTTGAGATAAACAAATGAAATTTGGTATATGGAATTAACACCAAATATGTAGGGGTTTATCTAATTTTCAACGAAATCCTTTCAAAGGAAGTCTGTACATCTGACTGTCCGATTACTTGTAAACACAATAATTGTAAATCGAAGGGGGCTAGATAGATAAGATTTACTAAACAGATTTAACATTTGAAATTCATATTTGAAATTTGCACCAGCGTTTAATTGTCAGATTCACACGGGTTTGACATGCACGGGTTTGATTGTACATGCATGCAACTTCACGTGCATGTAAACGTAGCAACTCAAAATTATTTCATTTTTATTTTACAAAAACATAAATTTATAAAGGAAATTAGGTATGTAAGTATGTAATTTCAATTGTAGTTCTATATTAAATTTCAGTTTTAGTCGGTTGAGAAAAAGGCATTCAAACACATATGAATGGGGTCTAAACCTTGTTAGACAGCACGCTGATTGACTCTTTCATAATAATTATTCGTCAGTTAATTATACACAAATGCATTGATTAGAAGACTATTCCCTTTGGTCATAATTATGTCTACATTTCTGTGAAGTCAATATCTTAAAATTGCATGGAGTTAGACGGATAAAATTTGATGTGTATTTTTTTTTCTTCGTTCAGTTCGTAGATTTCTCTCAAATTTTGAACGAAATGGATTCACAGAAAGTGCGCCTATCTATACTAGTGTATGTGAACTAGGTAATAATAAAACGTAAAGAGCTAGATAAATAAAATTTGGTATACGTTTTATAATCTAAAGTATATAACCTTATCAATCTTAAATGTCATAAAGTTGCCAACTGGATATCAAAGAGTTGACAGTCTGTTGGTCTCTCCTTTCTAGTTAATCATGCAAGCACGATAATTCAAAACCGCGATGACTCTGATAAATGAAATGTAGTGTTTCACCTTTTATTAAAAGTGCCTTCTTTTATTCTGAGTCAGATTTTGATTTCAATTGGCCAAAAAAAGGTATTACTTTTATTGCAGTGAACAAGAGGGATTATTTTCCTTTAATATTTTCTTCCCGAATTTCTCTTACATTTCGAAAACAAGGCACATTTAGTTTTTATTCTCATTATATACTGAAGGAAATCGAATAAGCACGTTCGATAAAAATATCTTTCTGCTGACATGTTTTCCATGAAATTTCATCAACATCCAGAATTAGTACATAAATAGCAGATTGATTTTCACTCGCCTACTAAGAACCCTTTTATGTTATCGTTTTCCCATTCTCACGAGTAGATAAATAGAAGGCCTATACTTTGCCGAATCTGATCGGAAATTTATTATTTATCTGTAAATTTGGTTTAATTTATTGGCGCCATTTGTTGGCACTAGTCTAAATACTTTCTTCTTGTCTATCTGTATCTCTAAAAATAATAAATATGAATACGTGAGTGTGTGTCCGGCCGTTTAATCTGCAACTGGCAAGTCTGGCACATATGTTTTTGAAGGGCGGGAATGTGTACAACATTAATGTTAATTAAAAATTTAGTGAGATTTCGAAGATTTCAAGATTGTCATGCAAAGAGTTATCATAGAGAACACTTTACATGGCAATGACGTACAATAATTAGGAAATATTAGTCTTAAATGTGAATTTAGCATTTTTAATGAAACTACCGCGTCATCCTTGGCGAGGTTTGGGTGATTAATAAATGACATGCGGTTTATAGTATATGAAAATCGAATTTGTCTTTTAGGTATGTTTTCCCCAACCGTTTGAAACAAATTTCATCCAAAACTGCACGTATAGTCACAAAATCTCACGCCAAATTTGATATATTTAAGTCATTGCTTTTTTGAGTTATCGCGTTTGCATGTTTGTGAAAATGCAGGTTAAATTTTGGAAATTGCAGATTTTTTATTATAAATTCATAAGCACTCACATTTTTACAATTATTTTGAAAAACATAAAGATTTGAATAATATGTTAGCTCCCAAATTTGTCAAATATAATTTCTCTTCACACTGTATATTCTTCTGTATATACATATATTTTGGATTCTACACATTTATTTTTTTAAATAGTTTTTGATTAATTAACCATTTCAATAAATGGTTTTAAAACATAAACTAATGTATTTGTATTTTTCTTTTTAAAGAATAATTTTTTATTAATGAAATTTTATTAGTAATTATTTTAATTAGGTAGAAATCATTAGAATTAACAGAAATTATTCAAATAAAAATTGTATGACTTATTTTTCTTGCATTCCGTGTTCTCATTTGTATAGATTTACACATTTTTTTAAATGCAAGAAAATTATGCTTTGCAGATTTAAGATCAAGCTTTGAAAACATTGAAAAATTTTTTCATCAACAGTAACTAGATACTTAAGATAAATTTAAAATACTTAATAGTTTCATCATATTTCTTTTTTTTTCTCAAATCTTATAGTTTACTTCCGACTGAAATCTATTTCATAATTCATTTCTGCCTTATTTAATCAGTGCTCTGCAGACATCTGTGTTTGAAAAAAAAATCATGAAAAAATATTTTTACAACGGAGAGGAAGATTTTAATATTTTCTTTGATTATAATATAAATAAAAGATTTCAACATTAAATTATTTACCGCAGCATCTGCGGTTTTCATTATTTTATTGTACTAAGTTTCTCAAAGACGAAACTGAATCACAGATATTGTATTAAAAAATTCAACTATGAATATGAAGCTAAGTTTTGAAGAAGTTTTAAAAACTGAATATTAATTCTCTTGAGAATATATTATTCAAGTGCGTTTTTAGAAAAGAACGAAAACAATTACTGAAACGAATAAACAAATTTAAATATTCATGCATTTTATTTTTGTATATCTTTCACACATTTTAGAGAAAGCATGGTGCATTGAAATAATGAGTCCTGTTAAATTGTTAAAATATTCTTGCGCATATTTATATTATTTACCCGTTTTTCCATTTTTGATTATGATATTTCGATACCTTTTAGAAAATGAATAAATTCTTTAAGAAAATGTCAAATCTTGGTTGAAGGTAAGTGTTGAAAAAGAAGCCATGTATGAGATGGATATTATGCATAATTTATATGAAATATAAAGTTAGTTTTATATATTATATGTTTAGTTATTGAAATGCATATACATTTTTAGATATCCAGATTTACATTTAATTGAACTGTGACTTTGAAGATAAATAACTTGACATTACTTTTATTATTTTTATTCTATCGTATGCGAAGTATATAAAGAGAAAATGTAATCTTCAAAAAAAATTGATCTAGAGATTTCGACGAATTTCCTCGTTTCAGAACTCTCAGGATCCAAAAAAAATAGACATTTAGACTCACATTCTAACAACAAGAAGCAGTTAGAAAATGATTAAAGCCCATTTTTTACTATCTAAAATGCAGATTCTTTTCAATATTTAAATCAAATCTTTTAAAACGTTGATTATCTATTTGTCTAGTATTTTCACATGCATATAGATGCGATTGCTAAATATGCAACGACTGAAATATATAAATTATTGTTTGCTGTTTTGTTTCTAAGATTGTATTTTTGTTCCGAATTTTGTTTTCGGTGGGAAAAGAAAGACCAAATTGCGTACTCGATTGTTTTTTATTGTACTACGAAGCACAATACTCTCATGAGGGAGATTCCGAAAAAGAAAATAAAAAGCATTTTTGTCGTTTGCGATCTTCTGTAAGTTCAATAATTTTATGCGTGAAGATGACGATAGAAATTTTATTAGAGAGTGTGCGAGAAAGTTTCGGAGAGACCATAAACCCTGTTTAAAAATGTGTTTCAACTTTACATTAAACCTAAATAAGTATTTTTAATTTTTTTTTTATTTGGAGAAAACGCAACAGTATTTGCGATAGTGTTCAATATTAATTGTTTTGGTTTAAACTAATTATGTGTTTGTAATATACGAGTTTTTGCTTAAAAATAATATTCAAGATTTCTAAATGTTCTTATTTGTCTTCAATATAGCATGAATAACTCATTTTTAAGCGTGAAAAAAGAACACTTAGGTTTCTATTTCTGGCATTTTTATTTATTTATTGTGACTAAATTTTACTACTGTTTCTTTTTTTACTTAGAAAAGATTAGCCCTTAAACAGATTCTCTATTCTTTTCTTTATAAAAGATTTTGAATTATTATCTGTAATGACTTCATATTTCTAAATTAAAACTGGCAATATGCACTAAAATAGGAATAGCAGCTGATAATTACTATACAGATTCGGGAAGTTATATCCGTAGCCACCAACAACAGTGGTTTTCATTTCAGCCCTTGTCTAATTAGATGAAGTTTCTATTTTGAGATTGTCTAGACGTTTTGATTTAATCAAGGACGGAAAGAATATTTTTTACGGCTTCCATTTTATATTAAGAACTAATTGTAACGTTTCATAATCGCATTTTATAGAAAAATTTTAATACAAGAATGATAGCTTGACCAAATGAGTTATTTATCAAGAATTACAAGAGATATCTAAAAGTAGGACGATAAAATAATTCTGAGAAGTTATGAACGTTTCATCATGATCTTCATATGATTATTTGGAAATTTCTAAATCAATTCAAAACTGTGAAGCTTTTATTCATTAGATATAAGCATAATTTTTGAAAGAGAAGCGGAAGACGACTTTGAATTTTTATCTTCGTTTTATTTCATCCCGGGAAACATGATTTATGAACAAACAGAAACGACGAGCATACACACAACACAGAACGGCACAAAAAGAAATGAGGAAAAGCTAATGAAAATTTTATCCCTGTGAGATTTTAATAGGGATTTCCAACACGTGTCAATCACAGGTAACGGAACCATAGGTATCTTTTAGAAGAAGGTGTTTAAGTCATCAATATTTTATCCCTTCACATGGAGTGTGGGAACTTATCGTCTTATAACCGATTCAGCAATTTTAGAACTCGTGTTGAATTAATTAAATAGAAAAAGTGGAATGAGATCAGGAAATAAGAGAATATTTTAGGATGAAGTTGATATGGGTTAATTAAGCTAAAAATTAGGAAATTAATTAAGTTTAAATTAGATTTTAAAGCATCATATATAATGTATTGCATCTAGTTAGGGAATGAGATATTTAAAAGCAGATTTTGTTTCTCTCTTATCTAAAAATATAAAATTTGTTGCCACTGAGTTTTACTTTTTATTCATTTACTACAAGATTTCCTAGCAATAGACAGCAGAAACTGAAAAATTTAATAGCTAAATACACAACAGTGTGTTAAAATTATAAGCAATAAGACTAGCTGATGTGGTCTCCCCGGTTTTTCGTATATTTTCTAAAGAATATGTTATTCCCATTTCCCAAAGCAAACAATTGTTAACTTTAAATTGAGCCTGAACTCCACGAGTGCTCAGGTTTTTATTTTCAGTATCCCATACATGAGAATTTTGTCTTTATACAACGAAGAAAACCGAATTTAGATGTATCTTTTCCGATCGATTCAAATTAAAATTTGGACACATTTTAACAAAAACAAATTGCATACCAAATTTCGTTTATCCAAATCGTTACGCTTTTAAGTTATAGCTTGTATCTGGAAGTACTGACTGACAGACTCATTAACTCATTTATAAATATTTTTCAAAACTCTATAAATATTTGCATTTTAGATTCAAAGTCTATGTACCAATTGTATTCAGCCGGCAACTCTTCCCGTTTTGTAGCTATCATATTCACTTGCACTCGGACCAACAAAAACATTTATTCCGCTCAAAATTTGACTGAAATCTACAAATGTAGTGTAAAAATTCTATATCGAATTTTATACGTCCAGCTCAAAACCTTCTTGAGTTAGAATGTTTCAAGACAAAGATATAATTCCATAAAATGTGTTTTTCAAATTCGGAAGGTCTGAAACGTATTAATACGTCAGGATCTCGAATATATTAAAGAAATAATTGTTTGTATACATCCTAAAGATATTTAAATTCATTTCAGAAATTATGATTGAATTGGAGCCATTTGGTATGGTATACGTGCAGACCATCGACATTCGTTTAGTACTGATACCTGATTCAATAAATGTGTTTTATAAGAAAGAATCAGTTGGTTGTTTCCATAAAAAAATTGTTGTTAATAAGTCGTTTTTACCGAACAGCTGATTCGTCGGGATATTGGTTATATTTAATACCAATTAAATGGTTTATATATATTTTCGTTCTCGTGATTCCGCCAAATTGACAGGCATCAAAGCCATGTTAATAATGATGATTATTGTTTTATTACTCTTGAAATCTACATATTTATTACAAAAAAAAATCCTTCTTTCATAGCTTTCGACAATGGAAGAAAATTATGTGAGTAAAAATTTTACAAAATAAATAAAAACATATAAATTTCAAGGCAACAATGTAATTTTGGGTTAAAAATTAGACAAGGCATTTTTTGATAATTATCGAATTTCGAAAAATTAGGACGACTCTTATACTGGTATAAAAAAGTTAATTTTATGAAATTTTGTCATGTTATGAAATTTATTTTTGTGTATTAAAATTATGATGAAGAAATTTCGAAATGTTTAATTAATTCATGTTCTAATTAAAACGTCAAAAGTTGTTGCACATACTCGCTCTCTAAAATATATCTTCGCCAAATTTGGTAAGTATAGATCAAACAAACTGACCTGTAGAGGGCGAATAGGAGAGCACAAACACACTCAAAGAGAAAAATAGAAACACACGCATTATTTTTTATTATTATTATTTGTTGATGTTATTCTTATTTTAGAAAACATATGCATTCATTATGCTACGGCAGGGTGTCCCAAACCTTTAAACATTACTATCCATTTATTAGAATCCAATATCGGCCTATTTCTTTTTCCTCAAAATTTTTTTTTAAAACCAACACACGTTATTTTTAAATGTTTTTTGAGAAAAAACGAATTTCTGAAAAGAAAGAAAAAACCTAACCTAAAACCTAGTCACCTTTGGTGACTAACTTGTTCGCCGGGAATATATAAGAGAAAGATTCAGGAAATAAATTGCCATTTTCCTTTATCTATCTTGTTGGACCTCTTCTGCCAAATGTCTACCTAACGAATTTTCTATAACAATAGAATTAAAAAAATTTCGGATTATTTTCTCTGAAACCGTCAGGACGCCTTGACATCACGGCAATCTCAAATTCCATGCTATTAATCCACAGCAAATCCGCCATGCATTATAACTTCATAAAAATTACGTTTTTCGAAGATGGACATCCTATAGTAAGTGAGGTGAGAAAGTAGGGGGAAGGTGTTGAGTGTTATATTCGTGATCCAAACAGAAATCAAAATTACATTTCCTTTCAGTAGCAGTTTGTTCAAAGGTTTTTCTACAGACAAAATTGAGTGAAACTATTTGGTAACACAGTCACATGACAAACGTAAAATTTCCGAAGTTGTGCTATCGGATACTTCAAGGAATAAAACTGTATTCCCCATTTTCCGAGCCTGTAAAGTATAAATTCTGCAATTTCTTTTCCCTCTCCCATGAGGTGATTTTAACTTACCATTCGAATTTAATCCAGCTTTTACCTGTGATATGATAAATGCATATGATTTAAGTGATATTGCAGTCAATTACAGGATTAAAATAATACATAAAAAGACAATCTTATTATCTATCTGCACATGATATATATAAATAATATATATCATACATATAGTCTTATTATCTATCTGCAGATTGTTTTGCAATATGACGCAATGCTCTCTTTTTTCCAATAAAATGCATCATAAATTCAAAATTGAACTGGCGACTTGCATTTGAAGCATATTAATGAAATATTCATGAAATAGGTAATTGGGTCAATTTAACCCTTTGCACTCGGAGAATTAATTCATCGCATGATTATTCACCAAATACAAGAACTTGTATACTGCTACCAAAAAATAAATATCTGAAATTGTTTTAGATAGAAGAATTCATTTTGGGGGAAATTCATCTTCTTACAACTCTGTAGGCATTCTGAACGATCTCAACATTAAAAAATAATGAAACAAAATGATGCACCGTCTTGAATAGTGCTCGAAAGAAAATATCAATGTGCAAAGAATTTACACCATTATCTTAACATTTTATTGTGGAAATATGATTGTAAACTTAAAATAGAAATTCTATAAAAATTAAAATATCTTAATCGGGCAATGTTTGTGAATGTTCTTGTGATATAATAATTTATTTATAAATTATGGATTGCCCTGTATTCAGGAACACTTACTTTACCTTTCTCCGACATTAATGATTACATTACCAAGATCAAGACATTGCCACATAATAACGAAATCAATGAATGCCGTCTTGCAAGTAAACGGTAAGTATTGAAAATATGCCATCAAATACTGAATGATAACGTTGTCACAAAAGGAGTCTTGCATATTTTGTCACTAATCCAGTTTGGATATTCCCCGCTTCATTATGCCGGCTGATGGATGAGTGACGCACTTGTTATGATCCTTATGTCGCTTGATTTGTCTCATGAAGAATTCATTAGCTTCTTCATTATCTAACCATGAATTCTAATTAGAATATTGTGCACTCTACAATCTGGGATATTATTATCAAGTATAAATCAAATCAAGATGGATGAGAAATAAGAAACAAGTAAATTTATGATGACATTCATAAGATAATAGTCATATATATAATTAAAAAAGTTGATTATTTACAATTTGCTCTATCGAGACACTGGTAAAAGAATAATTTCTATTACTTATAAAAGAACATTTGCTTGACCATCGGTGTATATGTCTACGTGTGTATGTGTGGTGGTATTCCACAGGAATACTGTTTGACCTAAAGATATAAAATTTAGCACAAATATACTTTGGAATGTCAGAATGTGCTTTCAGGAACGATCTTTTAAAATTTTCTTATTTTTCAATTGATTAAAAATGAAGCAAAATGTTGGCTTTTTAACAAGTTTTTATGAACTCGCTTCCTTGTTCGTCGGTTTGTTTGTTAATTTTGTAATGGACTTTAAACTAACTTTCCGATGAGCTAGACACTTGAAACTTTAGAAAAGGCTGAGATGCAATATTATATTTCTTGTCTGTTCAATACAAATTTTGACATCGAGAAGTTAGTTTAAAATCGATCGAAGGATTTCTCACTACAAGGACTAAAAAGCAGAAATTAATTGTTGGAATAAAAAATTAATTTATGATTTTTAGATCGGATTAAAAAGTATAAAATGATTTCTCTTTTCCCGATTTATAGCTCCATAAAAATTCTTAGATTTTTCTGAAAACTGTCATTGTGAATTTTAGATATTCACCCGTTCGATTTGTTTTTTGATTAAGCAGCTTCTTTCATTTAGGTACAAGTTCCATCACAGTTTTTTTAGAGAACATTAATTCAATCCATAAAAATTCTTCATTTCATTGATTTAGATATGCTATAAATTTTACAGAATTGGACTTACGTTTCTATAAAATTTGAAGATCAATATTTCTTTAGTTAGCAATCATTTTATGTTACAATTTCTGGGGAGTTCTTTTCTGTCAATATAGAATTCATAAAACTATTTCTAGAAACTTTTTTTTTGCATGAGCTTTTTTTTTTGGAAGTTGAGAAAGAATTCTTGAAAAAAGTGAAAACCTTCAATCTTAAGTTCTCAACTCCTGAGGCTAAAAATAAAATATTCATTTCGTTAGTGAGTCAATAATTATATCACGGAATCATTTGATGTATTTTTAGTCCGTCTTTGTGGTTAGCAACACTTATTGATTCGATATAGGTTATTTTTTTATATTGAGCAAAAATACATACAATATTAGATACAGAAAAATCTGTGTCCAGTTCATGTTACTTATGATATTTTAAGGAATTGACACGATTTGCATTTTAATAAAAGTCAAATTTATTATTTAATATACAAGTCATGCAACAATGGATGATGATTTTTGATTAATTACTTTAGTTTCTTTTACCTTTTCGTATCTCAAGTAGATAGTGAGAAAATATTGTAATAATCGAAAAATTCACCCTGGGGATTCTAACGAATCTCCATGTTTCTACCATCCCCGAGTCCGGAAAATACATTTTTGGAATTATGTCTGTCTGTCTATCACTGTTTTTATGTCTGTAACCAGAAAACAATTCAAGACGGGGGGAACAAATTCTATATGTTGTCACACTAAATTAGTGGTTAAATGTCGCATTTTGAATGAAATCCATTCACAGAACTTTTACGGATTGTCTTTTCAAGTGCAAATGGAGATAACTGCAAACCTTTAACAATTATTTAGATGGAAAAACTGGTACACATATTTTGTATCTTAAATGTAAAAGGGTTGAATATCTCTTGGTCTGCATTTTAACGTATATGTAATAATAACTGAAAAACAATCTAAGATGGCTGGAGGAAACTAAGTATGTCTTCATTATTATGTCAAATTTTGAAGGAAATTGATTCACAGAATTGTGCTCGCTGACTGTCTATATAAGTGCAAGAGGGCATAATTGCAAAAGTTTAACAACCGGATGGAAACATGTGGTGCACATATTTAGTATTTTAAGTGTGGATTTTTCTAAAATGTTGAATAAAAACCATCAAAGGTTTGATTTCTTTTAGTCTGCACATTTATATAAATACGCCATGCAAAAAACAAGGTTTAAATAAATGAAAATGAATTGACATTTAATTTTGCTATTGTCATTTTGGTTGTGTTTCGAAGCTGGTTTCAATCGGCCAATAGAGAAAGGCGCCCAATATGCATGTTCAATTTTCTTCACTATATCACTGAATCACAAGGCACGCATGGGTGGAACTCTGCAAATAATACTCGGAGCACTTGTGGCATTATCAGTCTTATGTGGGTATAGGAGGAATACTACTTTTATTTGGGAGTGTGCAAGAAATTTCGAGGAGACTATTTATGCTGATTAATTATTAGGGAATATCCTGAGATTTGAATGTCTTATTGAAAGGCATTAATGAGATAGTTTAATGTAAATTATATTGGTAAATGGTTTTTAAAATTTTTATATAATTTAGTAATATAATAAAAAATATCCACACAGGCACTAAAACATTTAGACACTAACCATTTTTTAGACGCTTTGATTTAACTTGATTCTCTTTTTGTTTAAGATAGAATTTTGTAATCCCATTTTCAATTCTTAATGTGTTAGAATCCTAAAATTTAATGCATTTCCATATTCTTGGTGCCAATATAGTACTTTAATAATTCCAAAACATTATTATGATTTAATTGATAAATTTGATTAAATGTTATTTTAAACTTGTTTTGATGTTATAAGGAATTGTATTCATATGTTATAAATTAAAAACTAAAATGTACGAATCAATTGGATTTAGTACACTGATAAAACGGTTTTTTAAATATGTTCATGAGGTTACTAGTAGCCTTTGGAGATCAGCAAGTTCACTGTAAACATTGGTTATATTCACTTTCGATCATGATTTAACTGGATATACTTAATAATCATGATTTTCACAGGCAATTGTGACATTTATGAAGACCAATTATTTTACTATGTGGCTTAAGTTTATTAAATAACCTTATGCCTTTTGTATTCATAATGTATCAAAGCCAATGATACATCAGTCCTTATAAAGCTAAAGCCCATTAGATTAAATGTGCAATAATCCAATTCATTAATTACGTAATTTGCATGGTATGATTTTAATTTTCATGATTTATAAAGACTAATTTCATACAAAGGTATGAAATAGAATCCTTCTTCCTTAGCTTTTAAAAATGGAAAAAGTCACGTGATTAAATATTTAAAGGTGAAATGAAAATGATTTGAATTTCAGTTGAACAATGATATATATTCTTTGAACACTAGCAAGAATTTTCTATTCGTATATTCTTTCGGACGTCATTTTGAGACAAAAGGCTTTTCATTTAATTTAATTGAACTATACAGAAACAAAATCATTTCATTTGTGTCTTGTTGGTGATATTCTGTTGAAACAAATGCATTTTATACATTTTAATTAGCTATTATGAAAAACAGTTTTATCCATACCTTGCTGATGTCATTCTAAGCTAAATATTTTTATATGTTTTTACTTAACTGTTGTAAGAAAGATCTTTTATCCATGTCTTTTCGTTCATGTACTTTTTTGAGATAAGCACTTTTTATATAGTTTTGTTTAACTAGATTGGTTCCATGTCTGTAAAGTTGGAATTAGTAATCAATTTTTCATTCAATTGTTCAAATAGTAGAAGTTTCAAATTTTAAATATTTGTGAATCTTTAACGAAACTACAATATCTTCAGGTCATAATTATGTGTTAAACTAGAAATATGAATTATATTTTGATATCAATGATATTATATTTCAGAAAGAATTGATTTACAAATTTCATAATTTTTATAAAATGGGGTTATAAAATAAAAGCTGGCAAAGACAAAGAAAGAAAAATAAAAAATAAATTTTTTGTTTTTAGTACATTTTTTTTTAATTTTAATTTTTCACATTTATTTCTACTTCCTTCTTAATGCTCAGTACATTTTTTGATTAATTTAATTTGTAACGATAAAATAATGTTTATTGACTTTTCTTTAACCAGTATATCGATTTTACCAATTCCTTTCTTTAAAATTAATCATATATTTTCTTTCTTTACAGGTGAGTACAACAATTATCTATATTCGGAACTTTTTTGTATGATGCTTGTGTATTTTGGGAAAAAGGATAATTCATGAATGGCAAACAGTAAGAATTCACCATCTATTTATCAGATCAAAAATAATTTTAAGATAATGGTTCTCATAATATTTACTATGCATATTTGATCTAAACTGAACTTTTCCTGACGTTATCTCATACACCCAACGTTTCTCGATTAAAAAATACTTTTAAATCTAATATTTTTAATGTAAAAAATACGTTTGTAAAATAAAAAAAATGTACAAAATTTCTTCATTATTTGAAGTATTTTTTTTAATTAAAATGAGAATATCATTTAAGTCAGACGACCTTTATGAAACTATCAATAGCTAATTTTCTTTATATATATATATATATAATATAATATAATATCAAATAAATAGTTATTCTTCATGAGAATTGTTGATTATCTCTCTGCTTTTGAATTTTTTTGGATTTTTACCTGGAATATGCCAATTTGTTTTGGCAGCAATTCTTTGTATACATTTTTGTTTTTCGACAATAAAAAAAATTTATGTTACAAATATTTTATAAATGTCTATTAAAACGAATTAAAAACTCTTGACAAAAATAATTTTAAAAATTAGAAGAATATCAAAACAGTAATGTTAAATTATTTCAAAATCTTATAAATGCCTAGCAATGAAATATTTGCAATTTCTTGATATTGAAATTATCTGAATTCATTAAATTATGTGTTAAATTTTGAAAAATTAATAAGAAATTTAAAAAAACAGTTTTCATGCAAATGAAACTGCTAATATCAATGAAAAAAAAATAAAACTTTGAATTTTAATATATAAAATAAATTAAAATACTCCTTTCGAACTAATTTGTACTGATGGTACTGCGGAAAGATGGCAAATTTTCAGATAATTCTTAATTAAATATTTGATTAATTGTTATACTTTAAAAGTTAACAGTATTCCGTCCTTTGTTTTAAATAATGTAAAAATTTTGGTTAACTTGTAAAGGAAGAGAAGTGAAACGTTCTTATAAACACTAATTATTTTATTTTTTTTAAAGATTAGATTGGATCAAATGAATATATCCGACATAATTTAATGGAACATTATACACAAAACATTTCTGAAAAGAAAAGATGTGAGATATTTCAATATGTGCGATGAATAACTGGAATATGTTTTATATACCATTTTAAATATTAAATACAATAACTAATTATGCCAGATATGCATTTATATGTATGAAACGTATATAGGGTTCTGTTCATATTTGTATGTTTTTATGGAATTGATTCAATAAACAAAGTTACATTTAAAACTTTATAATAATAATTTACGAAAATAATCTCAAATTAAATATTTATTTTACACAATGCAATTTAATACTCCAACTTATAGATTTGAAAAGTTATTTCCAGCATCTCTACATCTGCTGAATGGAATTCCTCATTTTGGTATTTTTGTGCTGATATCTTTTAGTCGCCTATGCCAACTTCTTTCGCCTCAAATCTTCAAATTATGTGTAAAAAGCTGCTCTCTTTTTCTCATTATTTGAATAAATCCAAATGGGTCCATTTTTTCATTGTTCTCTTCATTCGACGACAAATTAACAATAAAGATAGAAATCAATTAATTTCAAATTACTTAAAAACGATTTAGTTAAAATAACACTGTTAAAGTAAATTTGTTTTGTTGTTTAAATTTGTTGCTATAAATTTTTGGCCTTTTATTCGTCTTATTTAGGATTTTGCCTTTGGAAGCAAAGAACAGATCACATTCTGTTCCAAACTCTAGAGGTGTAAACCACTTCTGGTTTTGTCTAATATTGATATGAGTTCCTACTTCTTCCTCCAGAGTTAGGAATAATTTATCCGAAACCATCAATTGTTTTAGGATCTCGAATTCTGTTTCCCCTGTTAATTTTAAATGATATTCAAAACTCGCCATTAAGCTTGACGCGAATAGTACATGACTTTCGTTATCTCTAGAAGCATTTCTAAAATTTTCTAAAACCGCTTGCGCTGTCGGTTCGAATTATCTTAATACAATTGATTTAATTTCGCTATAATTATTTAAAACTTTCTCTGCAATATAAGTTAGGGTATTAGAAGCTCTTTCCCCTAATAAATTTAATAAAATCTGTTTTTAACTTCTCAGGTACCTTTTTAGAATTAAATGCTTTCTTTAAAGAAATTTAATAAAAGAAAAAAGAAAACCCAGTCGTGAGCTTTTTTCCGTGTTTAATACACAATATTCTCACAGAATTTTACAAGGTCTGCAGTGACTCTTCTGGTTCGGTTTTATACCCTTGATTAACGAAAGTCTCAGTACTATTTTCATTAGCCCTTAAATGTGCGAATTGTAATTGTATTTTAGTTATCTCCAATCTGAGACACTCTAGTTCTATTTCACTATCTTGCTGGAATTTTTGGTTTCTATTCCCTGTTTCTCGATCTACAGAATCTTTAACAACTTCGTTGTCATTTTTGAACACGTCACTCTCCTCACTTAAAAAATTTACTTCTCTCTTTTTCGTGCCTTCCGCTTCTACTAATCTTCTCTGCAACGAGTTTTAATTCATCTTTTTTTTTAATTTTTCTAAACCCACCATTTTAAATATGTAATTGAAAATAATTCAAGAGAACAACATTATCACAAACAATTTTATTCCAAACTCATGAAAACAAAATTAACTTCATCTCGAGAAATTAATTAATTAATAACTCAAAGCATAATATTACCCCTACCTGTTTGCTGGGACTGTTATCACATGAGACCAATTATCCATAACTGAATTATCAATCTTAGTATTTTCGCCCCAAGTTCGTCATCATTTACGATGTCATCTATCTATATATCTATGCTTATAATAGAGCTCAATGTGTGTGTGTGTGTTGGCGCTCTACAGGCCAGACCATTCAACTACAGCTACCACATTTTCCACGTATATAACTTGGAGATCGGGAATGTGCACCTGGGAGTTATTTTTTCTTGAAATTTTAATTAGAATTTTATTTTTTAAAAATTAAGCGAAATTTTGGCGTGTTTCTGCTATAACTTCCGAAAATATTAACGCACAAAAAAGATTTTTACATGCAGTTAAAGATCAAAAATTTATCTTTTAAATGATAACAATGTTTTAACCTTAAAATTAAATTTCTATTTTTAATGAATTTTTAAATAAATAATTTAACTATATTTTTCAACAATTTTTTTTTCGTACAAAATTAAAAAAATTTAAACTGCACGAGCACGTTTCGCATTTATGGGAAAAAATTAGCTTTTTTCAAAGTGTTGCCATCACATTGATTAAAGCTCCAATTAAAAATCAAATTAAATCTTTTTGGAAATGAAATCTGCAAAAATATAATTTTCGGCACGTGCCTGAAGGAAATGAAACAAATATGAAATATTATTTTTTCTAAAAAATAAATTCAAGAAAAAGTATTTTATGATCTTTTACATATTATAAATCCAATAAATCAGTTTTATTTTAAGACAAGTTTTGTTTAATATGAACAGGATATCCATTCAAATGAGGGCCACACAGCTAATTTGTAAACCTTTAATAAGACACAGATCTGCTAAAATGGTCTAAACGGAAAATGATTATATTTTGTGTAACTTGATTCAATAAATGCTCTAATAAATGCGAATTTTTGATTTTACATAAAGCTTCTGCTGTGGAAATCACGAATAACAAAATGTTCTTGAAACACTAATATTTTAAATAAAAAGAGTTAATTTCCAATCAACAAAATCAATCACTTAAACTGACGGATTTATGAAAATTTGAATATCACCATTCAATAAAAAAGGATAATTTTAGATTTTCCATCGATCGTTTCAAAGAAAATACTCCAATCAGTGCGCAGGTTTCTCAAGATTAATTGGTCTAAGATTATGAAAATGTTGAGTTTTTCTAAATTTTTAACATTTAAAACTTCATAAATAAGTCTTAGTTGATCGTGGAAAACAGAAACATTCATTCATTTATTTAAAATTTGGTGTGTCAAGAATATTTCTCAGAATATGATACCTTACTGCATTAAATGTAGACTTCATAATTTTTGAAATATATTTAAAGGCCGGAACAAAATATTATTATTGATTTCATTTCAATCCTCTTGAAAGCAAAACTAAAAACTGAATTTTATGCTGAATCTGAGAAATTTTTGGTGAATTATTCTTTGAGATATTACATAAATTATGAAAAATATTTTGTATTTCACATAAGATTTATATACCGAACGATTCTGTTTGCAATACTCATATTCAATAATAATAATAATAAATAAATAAATAACAATAAAGATGATAAATAAAATAAAATGCTTGGTTTTATTAAAAAAATATCTTTATATTAATGGCAATTTCATCATTTCCACTTTAAATTAAAGTTGAAGTTTTACCGGAAATGACAACAAATTAGCAAAATATATATAATAAATTGAACGAAACGATCTAAACAACAGCATACGTTTATTGTGACTATCAAAATTTGAAGATTAAAAATGTTTTGTTTGAGAATGTATTAAGAGACCAGTTACTTAAAATATTTAATTGAAAATTGTAGCGAGCGGTAATACTGGCGAACCGGCTGGTCGCCAAAGGCGGCTAGTAACAATATATATTATGTTGAAGCAACAACAATCTTATTAAAAACATAACTTTTAATGATGTTTCCATAATGATTATGAGAGGGTTTATCTTATCTTATCTTCTCTTCTAACTGATATTATAATATTTACAAAACGGAAGATATGCTTCCTAGTTTATTCTCTTTGGTTTTTATTTTTAACTTAATAGATGGCGCTAAAATGAATAATAGCGAACCGGCTGGTCGCTAAAGGCGGCTAATCACTAATAAATCAGACACATTTTAAATAATGATCACTATTCAATAGATGCATAGCCGTCTCCGGAGAACTGGACCAGTACCCATACTAAATAATTTAAGCATCCGTAATATTTATTTGTCATTTTTTGGTTTGAATTTTCTTTAAAATATCTTGATGTTCTCTCTATTTCTTCTCCTTGTGTTATTGTAATGGGGAGCAATTTAGTTTGAAGAAAGGCGAAATAGTAGTTTATCTTAAATAAGTAATAAATCTAATTTTTGTGTATAAATTAAACAAAGACTCTTTCAGAAACATACTATCATGAGTTGATTACTTTTATTTGATTTCCTTTCCTAAATGTATATTTTTTCATTATTTATTGACAATTTTTTGGAATCTTTGCATCGTCTATTTTTTTCTTATTCCACAACCTGGTAAATCTACTTATATCAAAACGAAATGTAGGTAAACTTGATAAATTAATTGATAGTTAAATTCTGAAATATTGAAATCGTATGTTTTCATGAAAACAAATAATTCAAAATTACAAAATTTTATTTTTAAAACATGAATCAAAATGAGTTAAATAAAAAATATTTAGTAAAAAAATGAATAAACGAATTGGAATCTTTGTGTTCGCTGTCTTCATCGTCCTTTCATAACGCCTTCATAATTATTTGAACAGTTTGAATTGAATACATTGGCTCATTTTGCTAATATTTGATTTTGCTTTGAAAATAATCGATTTTCTCTTATTTTTTGTTCATAATATTACTTTAAGAAGTAGTATAAGGCAATTTGCTAATCTATATTACATGATAGTCACATTTCTAAGTCATTCATTGGCTTTTACTGGATATTTTAATCATTGACAGATTTTTTTTTCTAAATTTAATATATATAACTGCTAGAAACGACGATGAGCTTCATGTGTCGGTGCATTTTCGGATTATCATTTGCCTATATTTACGATCAATATTATTGAAAAATCTAAATATCCGTCAGGACAGGTTGGTTAGGGAATCCATCAGGTTAAAAAAAAGTAACGACGATTTTTTTTGTATTCGAAGACGCAGTAGCAAAACACAGTCTGACAAAAGAACAGCAATTGAAGTAAATAGCAGCATACGAGCAGCAGATCACTATTAAACAATCGCAATAGCACAAAGCATTCAGAAAGAGCTCAGTTACGCTCTCTCTCTCTCTCTCTCTCTCTCGACTCTGTTGATTCTGTCCTTGAATGTTATCATGACAAGACTGTATGTTTCTAGGAAGATATTGTATCTTCGCTCCAAACCGAAATATCACCAGTTATTTCAAACCTTCTTGATTCTTTGTTAAATTAGCTTAAATCACCACATGAGTCTCAATTTACTCGCTAAGCTTTGGATCACCAAATCCGGAATTCATTAATATTCAATAGAGATTATAATACTCTTTCTTACTATGAAAGTTACTGAGCAGAGGATGCAATATTATAAAGTCGTCACTGATTTTCCATTAGAGATCGTTATTCAAATCCAGTGCACACCTATAAATTTGATGTTAATATTATAGTTTTACTTCCTTGTGTACAAAGAGTATCATATACATAATCAACTAAATATTCTCTGGATTTTTACGAATCTCCACGTTTCAGCCTTTATAAGTCAGAAAAATTCATTATGGGAATTGTGTCTATCGATCTGTGATAAGTGAAAAATGTCTAGATGTCGGCAAATGAAAATTTGCATAAGGTCTTTATACCAGGTTTATAAATTTATCTCAAGTTTTGAGCGAAATGGATTCGCAATGTGTCTGTCTGCCTGAATACAAGTGAACTCTCTAACTACAAATTCTAAACAGCTAGCTAAATAAAGTTTGGGTTCAGTTTTGGAATAGGAAGTAAAAAGCCTTATCATATCTTGAACCAAACCCATCTAGGAATGTATCGTCGGTCTGCCTGTATATTTTCATAGATATAAACCCAGTGATTCAAAAGCGCAACTGTTTAGATAAAGGGAATTTGATACGTGATCTTGTCACAAAAATGTGTAATTCTGTGTCATAATTTAATTTTAATAGGTGTAATGGGGGTTCTTTTGCTCATATCATATTTGTAAATTCTGTTCGGAAACAAGGAATAACGTTTTCAATCCCTATATTATTTGTTAACACATCTCTATAAGGAAACGCAACACAGTTAAACTTATAAACACATAAAATATATCAGATCCCTCTTTTTCGCTCCTCGCGGCTCCTCAACTCAGCCCTCCTGAATTCGCCCCTTTTCTACCTGTTTGGTGATATATTTTTTCACTAGACTTTCAGAAAGGTCGCCAACTCATATCGGTGCCTTACAATAGATTTAAAAAATATTGTGTCCAAAATACATATTCGGTTTTCTTCATTAAACTTTAAAATGCAAAACGTTCATGACGGGAATCTGAAAATAAAAATGTCAACTCATGGGATTAAAATTTTGCTTAAAATCCACAATCTTATTCGGAATAGAGGAATAGAAATAACATTAAAAAATTGAAATCTGCTATCGCAAATTTCAAGTTATGTGAGAGCATTCATATTTCGCAATCATTTAAAAAGATGATGGTGTTTGAATATCCCAAAATCAATCCATTTCTAATTTTTTTTCTCGAGGCCAGATATTTTTTCGAAAAAAAAAAACTCCACTTTAAATTGATTTGAAACAATCACGGGACCATCAGATTACTCATGCGTCGATATTTAGAAAAACGATGTTTTTTTTCCCATCTCGAAATTGTTTGAGCTGCAAAACTTTATCTCTGGGCTTTCATTTTGCCATAATCAGATTTGAATCAAGTGACTATTGAATTCGCTGTCGTCAGTTTTTAGAAAAGCGACGATTTTCGACGACGGCAAAATCATACAAGCTCCGATTCTTTTTTTTTTTTTTTTTTTGCTAGTTAGAAAAATTGAAAATATTTTTTTTAAATTAAATTATTATATATATAATATATATGTATATATTATAATAAGCAAAAGGCAAATTAAATATACCTTTCAAAACCCATCCTTCTCCGTGACGCGTTGATTCCCCTTTTCTTCTTTATGCATCTTCGAGCGATTATTTCTTATGACCCAAGTCCTTTATTTAATACCTACGCATTTTGAGGTTTCAAAAGCCCCACACCAAAACAAAATCATGTTCTTACATGATAAAACATCTTTATTGTTTGGGAGTATTCGTGGGAGATTTCAATATTCAACAAATTTCTATGGTCAAATGGAAACAATTCCAAAAACGCACTTTTGTGATTCAGGGGCGGTCTAAAACTTAAAAACTCATCAAAATCAAGAGCTTCCTACTTTTTACCATACATGATTTTGCTCATTATTTTCTTGATATATGTTTGGTAAATAAAAAAAAGTAAAGATGTTCTTTTAAGAAAGTCATTTAGTAAACCAAATGCATATAAATGTGATCACTCGAAATTTACTGATGATAATAAATCACTTCATTTTTATCTCTCGATGAGTTATCGAACGCTTGCAGCGGCAAATTCTAAAGTATCTTATCTGCATTCCGCATGATATGTAGAGATTAGAACGAAAGACAGAATCTTCCATCGAGAATATTCGATATCAGTTTCAATCACGGAGAGAGGCCCTTTTCTCATTGTTTACCCATTTAATGACATTATCCATTATCCCTTCGGGGACCGTGCAGTAATTGTTTGAATTTTTGATGCAGTATTAATTTTCTGGTGTTTTCTTTTATTTTTTTCTATTAATTTTAAACCAAGAAGGAAAAATTAAAGAAAAGTTGCATATATGGTTCTTTTTTATGTGAAAAATACTTTAATAAACCAGCGGGAATGGTCTCTCCGAAACGTTCTCGCATACTCTCTAATAAACTTGTCTTGCCAGAGAACAACTTATATGGCATTGGCGTATGATAGTTACAAAACATCAACTTTTGGTGCGAATTTAGCATTTTCGCTGAATTTATCATGTAATCCTTGAAGGGTTTTTTTTTTGGCGATTATTTTTTGGTATACAGTTAATAATAAATAATATCCGAAACCTAAATGTGTGTTTTAGACAAATTTTTCCCAATTAAAAAAAACTTTAGACGGAGTAAAATATAATTACAATGAGCTACACTTACAACCACCAAATCGCATACCGAATTTGACATATTTAAATCATTACGTTTTTGAATTATAGTGTTAACATATTTTTGAAACTACAGTTCGATAGACAGATAATCCTTTGTTGGTTTTGTCTGAAACTTTGGCAAGTGTCTACACCACACCGAATCTTATCTATCCAGCTCTCTTCGTTTATTGGCTCAATATTGCTACAAATTTACTCTTACGTCGGGATTTTTTTTTTTTTTTTGATTTTTTGGTCGATAAAATGAACAGTCCTTTAGTGATAGACGACGACTGTTATTAACATGAAGACGACGAGTATACAGTGGAGACGAACACAGGAGACACACAGCAGCACACCATAACAAACAGTGACCCACAAGTAGTAATCAATAGCAATAGCAACCACAGCACACAAAATGGCCAGATAGAATTTAGCAGAAGGAGGGAATTCAAGTAGTTTCTCTCTACGGCCTCTCCAAACGTCTGTAAATCTCCACTGTCTCATCACTTTAGCTGTATCCAATTGACAATTGATTACGACACGACTGGCTACTGCACACAATACACAATGCTGCTTCTACAATAAACAACAGGACTTGTCACACAGCTCAATTCGGCAATAGCTTGAGCTCTTCGCTAGACTAATATAACTAAACGCCGTAGACTCCTTACACGATTGATTACGACTTCCGTCTCTGGTTAGGATTCATTGCAGCTTGAGATTGCCGTCCTTTTATAGTTCCCGGGAGGCAGCCAGTGAAAGTTCTGGACCAATCAGACATATCTAGGTTCCTATTGAATGGATCAATAAAATTCTAGAAATTTCCAGTAATATCGATTTTTTCGTCAAAATCGTCGCCAAATAATCGCCAGGTTTTGTCGCAAAGCTTTGAGATTACTGAGGCTGTACCTGATCAGTCCCAACAGAGCTGATCGTGATTTTCCAGTGATTGAACTAACTATGCTGGGAAGCAACATTTCAGGTATGACACAATATTAGATTTTAACTTCCGCAAGGTGCTCAAAAGTATTATGATATCTATGCGATATTTAGAATATCAATCAATGTCGTGAAATTATCGTAGTATATCTTCTTCTAGTTGAAATTCGCAGACGTGCTTCATATTAAACCCATCAGTGATAAAAATCAGTTTTTGGTATGGTGCGCAAAATTGATGAATTAGGTACGTACGTGGGTATTGATCTTCTTCTAATATCGGTTTAAAACTACTTCTCAAACCGCTATTGCACAATTTCAAAATTAAATTCATGAATCTTAGTTCACCTTTATTCAGTTTTTATTTCTTTTAATTATTCTTACCAATAACACCTAATAATTATTAATTCTATGAAAGTGGCAAATTCTTTACAGTGTTCTTACTTTGCAATGTGTACTTTATAATCATGCTGACTATTTGTTTCCGTTTATAAACAAAATTTTAACCGGAATCCGTTTTTATCTTTAAGCACATTTTGCAATCATTCAAATAAGTATTAAAAAATCAATGTGCATTCAAATTGTCTTTAAAAATAATGCTTATTCACTATTTTAATCCTTTATATCTTTATGTACTACAAATAAAATGTTTTGCAAAGTAATAACATTTTTGTAGAAACGTAATGAAATGGTATTAATATTCATGCAATTACGACTCTCGGGCATAATTTAAACATGTTTTAGTTCTTTAAATTAAACCTTTTGCTTTACTACTAGCAAAAGATTTCATTGGAGAATAACTCCACCTGTAATGTTTAACTAAACCATTAACAAGAAATGAATTTGCAAATAATTATCTTTAAGAGAAAACGATAAATGGAAGGCTTTAAATAACAATTAAATATATGCTTTTAAGCATATTATTTTGTGGATTAATTCAAAATTATGGGAGATTTTTAAAGGCAATTAATTCGACTGAAATTATTAGTCAAATTATATTTAAAAAGAAATAATCAGACTAATTAAATCTAAAGGTTTATTGATGTTTGTGAACCTTACTTATATACTTGACTTACAACAAAATAAATATTTACACCGCAATAAATTGCTCTTTGTGTCAAAGCAACAATTACAGAAAGAAATAAAATAATAAAAATCGGTAATAAAAAATGAAACATTTTCTGTAATTTCTTTTATTTTTAGATTAATAAAATATTATTTAGCAGTTATAAATTGTCTTTAGAATTTATTTTATTAGTAATAAATAAAATAGTAGGCACCTATTATAAACGCATGTCGCATCTTTTGTGTTAGAATGGAAGCACCCCGAAATCCAACTTGAATTAATGATGAAATAATATGCAACATAATTTCATTATTACTATTTTTTCTAGCAGTTTGATTTAATGTTTCAAGTTATTTGAATTATTTATTACATCAGTAAATAAAAAAAATTATGAAACCTTCATAATTTTAAAATAAAAGCAAAGTGGAAATAAAATAGATGTACAAAAAATGTAAAGAAGAAATTTTTTTCTCTTTACATACGTATTTCTAACACATTTCATTCATTAAAAATTTTCGATTGGAAAAAAAGAATTTTGTTGGACAATTTATAAAATATTTATTCTTTACTTTACTTTTTATAGTGAAGAAAAAGTTGTGTTATTCCAAAAAAGGACATTTTTGGGGGGAGAATACTAGTTAAATAATAACTTAAATATCTTCACAATTTTGAAAATTAGCTAAATAACTGACACAAATGAAATATAAATAATTCAGCAATGTATATAAATGTATGTCGATTTAAAGGTAGTTTATATCATAAAAAATTCAAATCTGTATATAGTTTTTTAAAATTTTGATTAAATTTTATTTAATTATTGATCGCGAATGTAGTGTTTTCCTGCCATTGCTATCGAAAATATAGTTGCACAAAACTAATTTTTGCACCTTTTCACTATTCAAAAATTTTTGTTTTTGTACAATCTATTTAATTTTTTTTTAATTTTGCTAATTTTGTTTTAAAAAAATATTTTTTGCTTTATTTTGAATGATAAGTTACATTTTTTTTTTTATTGAAATCCAAGTCATTTCCACTGTGTCATCAAATGTTTCATCACAGGATTTTTATTTATCATTGTATGCTCAGGACGGAGAATCAATACTCTTCTAAGATCTTCGAAGGCAGATAAAAGCACGCAGAGATGAGCTATGCCGAGGTAACCTGAAAGACCAATGTCATCTAATAATAGATAAACCTCCCCTAAATAAGAAGGATTTGTTACTCTTTTATGTTACTGAAAATTGTAACTAATCATATAGACTTCTCTCAATGTCAGTCATTACTTTTAGATTATTTTTAATCTAGACGCCATATAATTACAATATAGATAATCTAAGCAAGAGGTGTTAATTGAAAATAAAATATAAGCTGGAAAATAAAGCCTTTTTAAAAATTAGTCAATACTCTTACTGTAAGAATACCACACAATGAATTAATTTTTATTCAGATAAGGATGTATGAATATCATTAAATCAATAAGAAAAATGAGAATTTATCAAAGTAAGCATTAGGTTTCATTATAAAACTTTATAAACAAGAAAAATGAAGTGAACAATAATCTCTCTTAATTACCATAGTTTTAATCATTTATCATAATGAAACCCATATTTTTGGATGATATTTTAATCATTTGCCGCTAATTTTTAAATCCCTAAAGTTATTGCTTATTTAAAATCTTAATTTCTTCTTGTGTTCTATTGAGAAAAAATCCTTCAATTTTCAAAAGAAAATTGTCTCTTCATTTGAAAATATTTGAAAAGCTATTTACACATATTGTGCTGTTTCTTCATGCCTTATTTAACTTCCTCAAGACAACAAGAATTTCAAGATTTCAAGTGGAATGTTTTTGAGCATTTCTTTTCCCTTTCCAGCCCCGACTTGACGCCTAATGATTTCTTTTTATTTTCTCCCAAAAATGGAGAGGGAAGTGTTCTGAGGAACACACTGCCATCATGATGAAAAGTTTAAAGAAACATACCTTCATGGCTTTAACCATTACTCATAACACACATCAGCTAAACAGCTGATTAGTATTGGATTTGCAATGAAAACCTTATTTCTTCCTATGATGAATACCTTAATAACGACAATGATTAAATAGAATGAAATTGTTATGTTTATTTCGTTCTAAAAAAAAGAAATTTTGAACATCTTTTGTTTTTGTTCAGGTATCCCAATTAGTTTTAAGTAGATTCCTATAGGAATATTACCTATTGTAATGGTTCTCATAACACGACTTCGCGAAAATTTCTGCAGCTGCTCTTCGTTAAAGGTTCATAGAGCACAAAATCACCCTTCGTTCAAATGTCATATACATCTATACTTATATAAAGCTCAATCTGTGTAAGTGGGTGAGGTCGTTTGACCTACAGCTACTAAATTTGGTACATGCATACCTTGGAGGTTGGGAATGTGCACCTGATGTCTCTTTTTTTGAATTTTTAATTAGAATTTTAATTATTAATTAAAAACTAACTTTCCCGCCAAAAAATCTTTTCGTTTCCCCACTACCAAATGAGTAACGCTTGTTTTTTCCACGCTAACGAGGATAGGCTTAACTTATTTTCGGCCGATTATTTAAAACAATTCTATTTATTTTCTTAGAGTTTGATGCATTTAAAATTAAACATTGTTAATTAATCGATATTCCAGATTCATTCTGAAGTAGTTTTGAATTAAAATAAAACCGAATAAAGGAAATTAAAAATTTCTAACCTACGTAGCGTTACCTCAACTGGCGTAGAAAATTCACGCATTTGCGTTACCATAATTAGCGTTGAAAATTCACGCATGCGCATTGTGTTGTGATTGTTGACAACTCTATTTTCAACGGATACGAACTTGGTTTTGAAGGCTTAACATGTTTCCGACCGATTATTTCAAACGATTCTCTTTATTTTCTTAGAGTTTCATGCATTTAAAACCTTGTTAATTAATTGATCTACTCATGATGAATCTGAGAAAATTTTGTAGAAAACTTCTTGAGATATTACATAAATTAAGAAAGATATTCTTTACTGCCCATATGGTTTAAATACTCAGCGACTCTGTTTTAGTACTCATATTTAAAAAAATGCACAGTTTCAGTAAAAAATGCTCTTATATTAATTGAAATTTAACCATTTTCACTTTAATTTAAAGCATAAATTCTACGGGAGCTAACAGAAAATTAGAGAGATGCATATTACATTATGGCTGAAGGCCTTTACAATATTATGAATGAATTATATATCAAAATGTTAAACTTTAAAATATTTTGATGAAGAAGCTATTAAAATAGGAGTTTCATAAAATATTTAATTATTAAAATTTTAACGAGCATTAAGATTGGCGAATCGGCTGGTCACCAAAGGCGGCTAGTATATAATATACGTAGAACGCCTTCCCCATGTTATGTGAAAAAGCTAACTTCAGTAATTTCGTTTGGATTTTAACTGGCTTGGAATATGTTGTTAGAAGTGTAGAAATCGCGGATGAGTTCATAAATGGGTCATTTAACTCAAAGAGGGTGAAAATGTAGGAGATGGTGGGGGGGGATTTTCATTTAGGTATAACTTCCTTAATATTGAAGATGAAAGAATATATACAATTAGCCAAATTAGCGCATCATTAAGACGAACAAATTTGTATTTTAAGTTTTTCGATAACTGCATTATCTTAGAAGTTAGAGGGTGAAAAGTTATACTGAATCCCAATTTTTGCCTGAAATTAGGTTCATATAATATTAACTTGAATGAAAAGAAATCTACTTTTGCTTTTCAGCTTGCCGAGAGGATTTTTTTTTTTTTTTTACTTTCTTGTAACTTCCATACATATAACTAACCATTTCATGATTTTCTTCATAATATTTTTTTTTTTGTTGTCTATTCTTAAACTAATTTTATGCATATCTATACCTTCATACCAACTCTTAATTTGTAGAAAATTGAATGGTACAATTTGCTCTGACATTTCTTCCAGACGTAAGAAAGTTGGTAGTTTTTATCTCCCACAAGGCAGACACACTCAAAATTACAACTGTTATCCAGGTAATATCTTATTTCCCGCAAACATTATTATAGGTAATCTCATTTGTTTAGTGCCTAAGAATAATGGCGAAATGTTACTTAGGAACATTGTTTATTTAGTCCCTTGTGTATTACTGCCTATTCCAGACTCCGCAACAAAAGCAAAATATAACCCGACGTTTAAGTATCCATTCCCAGATAAAAACGACTTTCTTTACTAGCCGCGGTGGAAACTTCTTTCACTTTTGCTATTCGTGTTAGTTGAACGTGGAAAAAAATGCGGAGTAATTTTTTTGCACTTTGGAAACCTTCTTTTAACTCTCGGTTTAGGTTTCATACACATACATCGCATGCATATTGATGTGATTTATTTATAGATTCTTGGCTGTAAAGATTCGAAGTAATACATAAAACGAAAATAAGCCGATTCACCTGGTATTTCATTATTTTATTTTTGTTCAATGTATCGTTTGTGTTTTGTCGGCGGAAAATGCGCTGCGATACGTTGAGGTTTTGTTTCTTTTGCTCTCAAAAGCAAAACAATGGTGACTATTTCATGTTTAAAAAATGAGCTAAATGCTTTTTTTGAAGAATGAATAAAATATATCTTTTATTCAACTGCGGGTATATTTGCCAACTATTTAGATTTATTTATTTATTCGCTCTTCTTTTCGATATCGATGATTTTTCATGTGTGTAAACTGAATACCATGATTTTAGATTGTAATCATAAATTATGGTGGATCTGGGTTTTTAGAATTTTCGATTCTTTAAAGGTGTCATAATGTATTTTTATCGTTTTATCAATATGTTGAACGGTTGTATTTGGAATAAAGATGTGAAAAATGAAGTTGCAAAATTTAATTGAGGTTTTAGATTTTTGATGCTCGTTGTACAGTTGCACGATGCATCGAATATTGGCTCTTACATATGAATCATATGATTCGGCAGTTCCAAAGACAAATGCTTTCATTAGAATGTTTGATCCAACAATTTTCGGATTTCGTAGGCTAGTTGATTGCACTAGAAGAATTTGTAATTATTTGGGTAACAGTGATAGTATTGTATTATTTCAATTTATAAATTTTAAAAAATGGGATTTAAAAATGGTTATTTACTTGCTTAGCGGGGACAAAATTATTCGTGCCGTATCGCTGTATGCTAATTGAAAGGAATAACTTAATTCGAATCTTTAAGATTTCCTACAAATCGGGTGTGAAAAATCAAAAACTGCCTGCCAGATGTATAGGACGGTGATTGACTCATAAGCTTATTCACTATTCTTCCCCAGTGAATGGCATTTAGCCATCTACCAATTTTACACTTATCGGGCTAATTGCCATGGGGAATCTGAACTGGAATATAAGTCTTAAGGTTCTTATATGATTATATTTGAAATTTTCTGCTAATCGGATGTGAAAGATAGAAAGCTGCCTGCTTGATGTACAGGACGATGATTGACTCATAAGCCTATCCACCGTTCTTCCCCAGTTCCCTGACATTAGCCGTCTATTTAAGTAGCTTTGTACTCATTAGGCTACCTTAAATGGAGAATCTAGGCTATAACATAACGCCTAATGTTCGGATATGAATATTTGATATTTTCTTCTACTTGGTTATGAAGGATCGAAAACTGCCTGAACATCTCCCAGTACGAATGTTCAATGCTTGGCATTGAAAGGTCGAAGATCAAAGTCCCACCATATGGTGCTACAAAGTATGAAACGTCCAATATTTAAAGGTGTTGCTAGTATCATATAATGCCGATTTTAATTTTAGATAGTATCGAAATTTTGAACTTTTGCCAAACGTTTAGGTTGGGATTCTTATTCTGCGTATGGCTTTAAACTCACCAGGCTAATTTATATGGAGAATCTAGACTGGAATATAAGGTCTAAAGTCCGATATGAATATTCTAGATTTCCTACAGCTTGGTGTGAATTATTGAAAATTACCTGAACACCTCCCAACACAAATGCTTGACACAGAAAGGTCGTAGATCGAAGTTCCAGGAGAAGTAACATGTGTAAGATTACGATTGATCCATAAACATATCATCTATTTTTCCACAGTGCATGACGTTTAGTTATCTCCAATTTTACTCAGCAAGCAAACTTAATGGGAAATATGATTTGGAATATAAGGCTTAGGTTCTGGGGTCTACAAACAGTTCAGTTGCGGAGTATGTAACATGATTTCAATAAAATGTTTTAACGTTGTTTTTTTTTTACATGGAGTACATACACGGCTCTGTCATTGTTGCTTTTTCTGCTCGTTTATTATGCAGGGTGCTCATGAAATTCAATATTCAAATTGTTACAGAAATTAGGAAACTCAAACATAAATCAAATTTAGTCAGAAAAGCATAAACAAAGATCCCAGTGGTTTAAGCTAGATGCCGCTATTTCCCGTTGCCTTACGTGGATTGATGACACTCGATTTATCTAGACTGGATTTCTTCTCACGGAAGACTTCGAGCAATAATCTTTATTTAACTCTGGAACCAACCTTGTTGCAATCCTCCATCCTCTGCAATTGAATGTGCACAAAACGCTGGATATTGTAGACAGAATTTGTGAATCCATAACGCTATGGAGCATTTGACTGTGGATGGCAAAAATTTAAGCGATTATGAAATGCTGAGGGCACGTATTATTTCAGTGGCATATTAATGACGCAAATAATTTTGTCACCGGTTATCTACTTGCCTTTTCGGCATCTTTGTCGCCCTTCCAGCTCATCAGTAAGGTATATACGCTAGACAATGCATTCCTAAGCTAGGTAATATATTCCTGTTTGTTGTTACCTTTTCTCTACAGAGTTCGTGCATTTGATTTAGAATAAACATGTTATATATTGTCTATAAACTGCCGTGACGTTTTTTTTGGTTTTGTTTGTTCTGAGTGCGGTTAATAAGTGGGAGCACACCTAAAGGTGTTTATGAACACGTATGATTTTTTTATTCTTTTCTTCTGTTCAGAATTTTTTTTTAAAATTTTGCATTCGGTAATGTAATTTTTTGTTAATAGATAATTGTTTCAACTCGAGTTTAATTATTAGTTTTAATTGAGTGTTCTTCAACATTATACAAACCTCGCTTTTTATTTACATTTTTTTTATGTTGGAATCCGTTGTTGTTGTCTCTTATGGCACTTGCCATGGACAAACCCTCTGTTCGAAGACAGCCGATTTAAGCCTGAGGGGGGAGCGGCTCTGGTTTTTATCGTAGAGTCAAATAGGACCAAGTGTACGACTTCATTACACACACGTCACAACCCCTTTTACAGGACGGATTTCATTCACGCATTTCATTCACAGATCGTAATTTAGACCTGAATCATAGAACGATCACCCCTGGTCCAGTACCCCCAGTGGTATCACTCTCGACATGGAGGAATTTGTGAGCACGAATGATTTATACGCCCGTGAGCTACCAAGCACTCGGGGAATTTTCGGCCTGTGGGGTTCGCACTCGCAACCAAAGGGACGCGAATCCAACGCTCTACCAACCAGGCTATCCAGGCCCCTATGTTAGATTATAGCAAAAGTTAATGAACTGAGATCTGCTAATATTTTCTTTCAACTGTTTTTATTTTGTATTTGGCATTGCATTTCCGCGGAAGTGTGGATTTCTGTGTTTTCTGAAATCAATTTTATAATTCTTGAGATCGACAGATTTTCTTTTTATGAAATACTACAATATTTTTAATATCTCATGTACATTTGTATAAATTGTTCTATTTTATTGTTCATTTAATCATACTTGTTTTAATTCTCGATGTTTATGTCTATTCAAATTCGTTATTTTATGAAATACAACTCTTTATTTATTCCAAGCCTTTGGGGTATCTGATTTCTTTTGGTTAGTTTTTAAATAGTTGTTTCAATCCCAGTAATCATATAATATTTAAATATTCTTGAAAATTATGGATAGAGAAGATCATATTTCAAGGAAGAAAAATTTTAAATGTTTCTCTATGTCGACATTTAAGATGTACAACAAATGATATTTTTTTCTGATTCGATTAACAAATCTGCATGAAATTTCCAACTACAAATTTCGTTAATCAGTCTGTAAAGGTCTGTAATAATTCCTGTGTCAGATATTTTTAACCAGATAGCAACCCATTTAGACGAGCATATCTTCTCGTATTTATAATAAAAAATCGTTAATTCTTTTGTATAGAATTCCCTCAATTTTCTCCAACATTTCTTCTGTTTAAAAGAAATACAATATTTTCTTCTCACTCAATTCGAATGCTTGCAGATATTTCTTGTTTCCTACTGTCACTATTACAGATAATCTCATTGGCTTAGTACTTTAAGGTGTAAGTACACACTTGAAACTTCGAAAATCGTTCAAAATATCGATTTTTTTTATTGCTTCAAAGTGTTCTCTGATCCTTTATCTTTCAAACAATACCAAGATATTGTCAATATTCAGAATATTTATCGTGTTATAATTATTTTTCTTGAGGTACTTTCATTAAAAACTCTAGTTTCGGTTTTTCAAACTCATTTTTATGACGAATAATAATTTTCCATTATGTTGCTTCATTCAAACAATCATAACTCAACAAGAAATGAACCAAATCAATTATTTATATATCAAAATAATCTGTATGAAACTGTGGATGGTTTGCACCTCATTCAAAGTTGAATATATAGAAATAAATTTTTAATAGCTATTTAAAAGTTAAAACTACAGAAAAAAACCTCGCTTTTTCTATTCATCGTTGATGAAAAAATTGGTAAAAAAAACTATGTTTTTATTACTTGATTGAGGCAGACAACATGAAGACTAATATTAGGCATAATTTCCAACTAGACTTGTGTGTCTGTACAAATTAGAATTTAAGTTGTTTCAAAAAATAGGCTAATTAGCCCATTAAATATTAATTAATTAATTAATGTAATATGCTAATTAGCTTATTAAATATTATTTAATTAATTAATAATTAATGTAATATGGTTTTTTCTCACTGAAATGAGTTTAAACATATATTAATGACCTACTGTAAAAAAAATGGATTTTTAAAGCTAAAATTTTAAAAAAATCTTCTATTGTGTACGAGCACCTTAAAATAATGATGAAATGCTATTTAAGAGACATGATTTATTTAGTCTGTCGTGCAATACTACCCATTCCAGACTGTGTTGCAACAGCAAAATATAATCCAGCGTTTAAGTATTCACTTCCGTACAAAAAAACAATATTTTTTATTAGCTCCGGTAGAAAATTCTTCTACTAAACAAGTTTGTTGAAAAGAAAAGAATGCATGAATATTTTTTTTTACTTTGAAAACCTTCCATTTATTTTGGTATTAGGTTTTATACAGATATACAGCATACATATTGATGCGATTTATTTATAAATTCGGGGTTGTAAAGATTCGAAGTAATGCATAAAATGAAAATATCTGGACATATCTGATGTTTATTCATTTTATTTTTGCTCATTTTTTTGTTTTCTTTTTATTGTTGGTAAATGAACAGTCATACATTGAGTTTTTACTGTTATTTTTCACCCAATAGCAAAGCAGCGGTGACTGTTTCGTTTAAAAAAGTCGAAAGCTGTTATTGAAGAGTGCATAAATTATAGCTTTTTTCTAAATTGCGTGTTTTAATACATATGTATGTGCCATATTTGCCGGCCATTTCAAGAATTTATTTATTTATTTTACCATTTTCCAGTATCGGTGAGTTTTCTTTTCTTTAAACTGGATTCGATTGTGACCATAAATTATTCAACAGTTTTACTGGAATTTTTAGAGCTTTGTGAAATAACTTACCCGTTTAATGTGCTTTTATTACTGTATCAAATTCCGAAAAGACTATTTTCGAAGAATATACTTCGCGAAAATAAAAATATATATTACGAATTTGTTTAAAATATTGCGTTTATTACACATGGCTTATTTTCTTTAAATGGAAAGAGGATATATTGTTGGAGGAAGTAACCAAATTTGAAGCACAGTTTATATAGGAGATGTATATCTTCAATTATTTATAAGTAGACTCTTGCAATTTATGTAAATGTGGTTTAAGATACCTTTTTTTAATCCTGTCTTCAGTTATTATTTATAAATAGATGATTTCTCTTGCAAGTTGTAAATGTTGTTTAAGGCATTTTTTAAATCTTGTCTTCAGTTATTTATAAATAAATTATTTCTCTTGCAAGTATGTAAATGTCGCTTTAGAAAGCATTTTTAATCGTACCTTCAATTATTTATAAATAGGTTATTCTTTAGCACGTATGTAAAGGTGGTTTAAGGTATCATTTTTTAATCACTTCAATTATTTATAAATTGGTGAATTCTCTTGCCAGTACGTAAATGCGATTTAAGGCATCATTTTTTAATCATATCTTCACTTATTCAAAAATAGTTTAATTCTCTTGCAAATATTTGTGTGGTTTAAGGATCATTTTTTTCATTGTATTTTCTATTATTCATAAATAATTGATTTCTTTTGCAAGTATGTAAATGTGGCTTAAGGTATCATTATTAAATCGTACATTCAATTATATATAAATAGGTGATTATAATAGGATTCAATTTTTTATAGAAAATGTAGATATTATCAATTCGATACTTTAATTAAAATTTAATAGCTGTAACTCAAACTGTTGCAAAATAAATAGCAAAATATGACATTAATGTCTTCAGAAATGAACATTACTGACTACATTTTATTTAGAAAATTGCATAAAAGCTTTTTAAATATATTTATAATTGAAGTTTTTGATTGTTACTCATAAATGACTCAAATTGGACAAGAAATCAATTCCACCATTTATTTAAACCATTGATTTTACTCAAGAAGTACAATCTTGAAAGACTCGTATACACTAATACTTCTCCTATAATGAAAGTGGGATAATACATAGGAGAAAAACAATAAAGGGACATTATAAATATCTGATAAACGAAAGGAAAGAAATTTAATGCTACGGGGATTTGTTTCGTATCTCTATTGGAACACGCTATTGTACGAAGTTTCCATGATATTGTTCGATATTTTGAATTCCGTGCGATATCGGGGAATATTGTTTTAATGTTCTTGGACATTTTGTGTTAATAGGGATCTGAAGACACAGAGGAAGAACCGACTGAAGGTATAAAATGCCATTTTTGGATGAAACATTCGTTTAGAATAAAAAATACATTTACTTTAATTCTGTTAAAAAGAAATTGGGTGTTCGATTTGAAAATATTTGATCTAGTATGATAAACACATTTACTTAATTAAACCGAGGGCATCTTTTATTTTCTCTTTATCATACTTCGAAGTATATTCTTTTAATTTAAAGATACATTAACTATAAAAATCCATCTTTATATTAAAATTACATCACCTTTGGAGCATATATTAAAATATTTAGGCAATTTAAATTTGATAACCTTATCGTATTATGCGTTCCAGAGTTAAAAGCAACTATAAAAAATATTAGATCTCACTGAAACAAATAATTCTCATGCAGAATTATGTAAACTAAAAAAATCTGTTCAGGCACCAATTTTTTGCAGAATACAAAATTACAATTTTTTTTTTTTCATAGCGTCGACAAACAGTAATGTATACTTGGAAAAGTCAATGAAGTCATATATTTTTAAGGGTTCCTCCTATAATTGCTGTGGTATCAAGTTATAACAAATAATTTGAAATATGTCACTTCATGTTTTGATGGCACTTATGTACGATTTTGTAACTGAAAATATCAATCCTTGGAGTCTTTTGTTTTTTTAAAAAATTGTTTTACGAAATGCGTATTCAAACACGATTTATGCAGCATTTCTTTTGTATTTTAATGAAGGCAATTACATTTATTTTGTATTTTAATGAATGAAAATGTCGGAGCAACTCCATACATGTTCATTTGGAATTTGACCACAAGAATTTCCCTTATTTCTCTTGTTCCTCAGAAAACAAATGCCCAGATTTCTACAACTTAATGCTCCTGCTCGCGTTTCAGAGTTGGATTTCTTAGAGAAAAATTACAAGAAAAAAAATTTTTATTTCGAATTTTTAAAACCTTTTTGTTCTCTATAAATAACAATGTCTTAGATTCGTATTTTTGAGTTTATGTAATAATGCATAAAATTCTTGTGAAGACTTCATCCTTAAAATGTTTTAAATGTAAAATTTCTTAAGTATTTACTATACTATATAAGAATCTAGGATCTACTTGATACTATTATTTCCTCTAATGTAATAATTCCATAGATACATAGGGACTTATTATTCTTAACCCTTTGAATACCAACGTCACATATACATCCCACTAATATTTTAAAATCAGCTTAAATAGTTCTTAGTAACAGTAGTTTTTTTTTGCTGCGGGGAGGGTGTATTTGGCCCTCATGTCTAGCCGTGGGAGTTTAAAAACATTTGGAAAAAAATTGAATATATTTGTCTAATACAGAAGCTATTATCTTCATTTGCTACGCCATTGTGGCGAAAAAGAATTTAAAAAATTGGTAGTGAAAGGGTTCAATTTCTGAATATTTTGGTTCTGTAACGATTATTTATAAGATTTCTAACAAATTCGTGCCTTTATTTTCAAAAGATTTAGATATCCCATGTTTGTATTTCACTGAATGACATCTAAATAAAAAAAAATCGTATTGTTAGTTTCACCTTTTAAATAGTAACTCGCATCCTACGGAACTTAGTTTCCTAAATAGATTAAAAGAGGAGGAACTATTTCTCTAATGGAATTTCCGAAATTGAATAACCTAGTTAGTTGTTCATTCTTATACTAACACTAAATTGGATTCATTCCTCTAAAAGTATTCTCCTGGCGTTACAGTGTCTTATAAACTAGCATGAAAGTAGCCATTTAGTTCATAGGGAGGAAAAAGTGTTTAATGTTTCTTCAAAGAGTTTTCATTCATTACTTTCTCGTGTACGAAACATAAGTACAAGTAGGAAATATTGCAATCTGCAAAAAATTTGACCTCGAGATTTTGACACATCACCTTGTTTCAGATCTCCTATAGTTAGAAAATTAAATTTTGGAATTATATCTGTGAATATGATAGTAGCAAAAGGCTTTCGAACTAAATGAGTGAAATTTTGAACGTGATTCTAATGCCTAAGTTGTACATTTCTATAAAATTTAAAATGAAACATATATATTCTTCAGCTATAAACTTTCAGAAAAAACTATGTTCACGATTCATCGACTATTTTTTCGTGTAGCAGTTTATCAAATCATAGTCTTGGATTGAAAATGAATTCATTTGAAAAGTATAAATCTTTTTTCCGAATTTATAAGGTGTCGGATACTTTTTGTGGCCTAACTGCGAATTACATTGGATTATTTTTGCACACACACTTGTGAATTTCTTGTCAGTGCAAGTAGTTGAGCACATACTAGCGATTAATCGCCCCAAAAGTTTTCAAAGACGCAAAGACTCATTCATTACTATTAACAAATGGAATGAGGTTAATAATACACAAATACTGTTTTTTTTATTCATTGTATACTACGAAGTACACAATTTCATATGTGAAAATAAAAATCAGAGCACTTTTGGAAATCACTGCCTTGCTCAAATTACGAATAATACTTTTATTTGAGAGTATTCGGGAAAATTCTGGGGAGACCATTTCTGAAATATCGTATGATGTTTTAAGAAACGAAATAACGTTGAATCCTTTTCTAGCTAGATAACATATTAATAACTAGAAACAAAATTAAGACACAGTATAAAATTCTTACTTTTTTTTCCAGAATTAAATTTAAAAAAGCTGTTTTAAGCCATTCTTGCTTCTGTTTAATTTAAACAGAAAAACTAAAATCTTGGAAATGTCCGTAGTGTAGCTTTAGAATTAAGACTATGAGAAAATATGAAACAAAAGTGATTAAAACACGCGAAGCACATACATCAAGCTGTTCGTTTTTGGCTCTTTTCCAAATGACTCCTGGCGTTCGAATAGTATGCAATTTGATTTCAGTCATTTCTGGGAGTAATTGCCCTCACCAATAACAATAATTGGGTCTACAACTTGTTTGAGAAGTATTTAATTCTACTTTTTATGATTATTCTTGAATGTTTTGGAATAAATGTTTTTTAGTGAAAAACCAAAACATGGTAAAGATTTCTATTCAGAATACGTAATTAAGTACAGGATAAAATTTTTGAAAAATGTTATAGATATATTGAATTTTTGTATGAAATAGATTGAAAATTCATGTTCTGAAAAAATATGTATCATTTGAAAGAAATACTATATTTTTCCGGGGGGGGGGTGTATAAAGATAGGTATATGATATAAATCTTTTAATTTAGAAGCTATAAAATGAAATGAATATAGAAACACTATGATTTTCTAGGGTTTCTTTTTGTTTAAAAATAGGCTTAAGATATAAATCTTCTAATTCAGAAACTATCAATTGAATTTAATATATCATTTGAAGGAACTGCTATGATTTTCCAGGGTTTCTTTTTTTTTGTCTAAGAATAGATATAAGACATAAATTTTCTAATTTAGAAGTTTATCAATTTGAATATATCATTTTAAAGAAATGCTATGACTTTCGTCTTTTTTTGTCTAAAAGTAGGTATAAAACATTAATCTTCCAACAATTTAGAAGTTTATTAGTTGAACTGAAAATATTTAACAGAAATACTATTATTTTTGGGGGTTTTTTTGTCTAAAATTAGGTATAAGACATATTTTTTTTAATTTAGAAGTATATCAGTTGAATTGAATATATCATTTGAAAAAAATGCAATGATTTTCGAGGGGTTTTCTTTTGTCCAAAAATAGGTATAACACATTAATCTTCTAATTTAGAATTTTATCAAATGATTAATTCAAAGTCTTTCAAATATGAAATCTAAATATTTCCTTTTTACAAATATAATTTTATAACCTCTAAACTAAAAAATAAGATGTGTTTCTTTCTGCTCATTAAATACTAGAGTAAAAAGTTAAAAACTATGGAAGAAAAATTATGTTTATTATTTGTGCTGTTAATATGAGAAATAAGAAAAAGTTGCAATACCGCGAAATACAACTTTTAATTAGAAAATGAATTAGTTGAATGGTTCTGTTTTTAACAGCATTGCGTAATCATAGAAATTTAATACAACCGTGTGCACAATAAACAGAATATCAGGTGGAATGCTATTAAAAGACCCTATTTAAATTCCTTACCCTATTAAAATAATATATTGAGGCACTCTTAAACATCAAGTTATGCTTAAGCGATTTAAGTGAAATCGAAAATAATCAATATTCTGTCGAAAAATGGGTCGCCAGAGATTGTTTGTCCTATTAAAATAATCTATTGAACCCTTTGTACTCGAATGATGCCTCTCGGGCACCATTCAAGAAGGTGCATCATTTTGACATTTCATTTATTTATTTTTCAATTTTGGTTGTTAAAAATACCTATTAATGGTCAGAAGATATCAATTTTTCGGGGAAATTCAACTTTAAACAATTATGTATATTTATTTTTCGGAACAATAAACAAGCCCTTGTATTAGGTGAATAATTTAGAATTGAATTACTTTTCCGCATGCAATGAGTTAATAATGCATTTAAAAATAAGGAAAAATAATAACTCTGCTTGTAATGTTTTCTTTCATGAAAGACAAGTTAAATAAAGGGACAGTAGAAATAAAATTTTAGTTAGCACAAATATGATTACATTTTTTCATAGCGAATGTTGTCTGCTATATGAATAAAATCGCGTGAATGCAAGCTCAAATGAGTTTGAAGAAATGGTATGACATTTTATATATTATAAAAATAAATTATTTAATTTATATGCTACATTACTGAATTATTCAATTTATATACTATATAAATTTATTGAAATTATTCTAAAGTATCTATTTTTCTAAACATTAAATATTCTTCTTTCTGAATATATGTTTATATCTTCTGTCTGCATTATTTGTTGGAACTGTAGCATTTATTGACTATTTTTAGTTATTCGAGATTTATTCAGTTGAATGATTTAACATTGATCCATTTACACTGCAATTTTTTTTTTAATTTTTTTTGCAGTATTTGAATATTTTTACAATTTTTAGAAAACGCGATAATAAAGGTTTTTAGTTAAGATTATGATATTACATTTCATGCAAAACGTTGCTTAAATTGAAAACATAATTTAAATTTCCAATTCGATAAGGAAGGAAGGAAGAAAGGAAGTATAAATGTAGCTATTAGAATAAAAGTATAATTTTCATACGTCTCTACAAATATCAAAAAGGAATGTGTATGTCATTTTGTTCGTACATGTTTGAGTTAGCAATCTACAGGTCAGAGTGTTTGACCAAATTCTGGCATATGTATTGAATAATAAAATGTACACCACGAAACGATTTTTTTTTAAAAAAATTATTCGTTAGAATTTTTAATAAATTAAAAAATTAAGCAACATTTTAGTGTTTCCGAAAAAATTACAACAAAAAAAGGATTTTTTACATCATATTTTGGAAATCAATTCAAAATTTATCTTTTCAGTAATAACTCTTTATTTTTGACGTGTGTCGTATATGTAGTGTAAAGAAAGTATAGTAATCATCAAAAAGTTCGTACTCGAAAATTGGACGAATCCCCACATTTTAGACCTTCCGAAGTTCGAAAAATGCATTTTTGGAAAAATGTCCGTTCGTCTGTCTGTTACATAGATAACAGAAAAACGCTTTGAATTAGATAGTTGAAATTTGGTATAAGGTCTTTACACCAAATTTAGGATTTTTTAGATAAATAAGATTTGGTTCAAATAATTTTTAATCATTTCTAGGCGAACTGTTTGTGGAGTTATTAAAAATTGCATTGACTTGCATCAAGAAAAATGCAAATTAGAATTATTCAAATGCGCTTTACAATTCATTAAATTTTTTTTAAATATAAAATTTCATTCTTTGCCAGAACTTTCATTGTTACGATTCAATGATGTATGAAACTGTGCATTTCGGGTAAGTGTTACTATGAATGTCGTATCAATAAAAGGCGTCTTTTGCAAAACTATTATCCTTAAGATGAATAAACCAAAGGCCAATAATACTACAGAAATGAAGAAATTAATGGCAAAATGTGTAACCACAGGTTTGTGGCTGTTGCATTTAGACGGGGAACTGAAGTCTGATTCTGTGAAAACCGAGGAGGCTGTTGCATGAGAAGTTAGGAGACAACAATGGAAAGTACATAGAGATATGCAACATAAATGATATTGTGTAAGTCGATTGAACTTAACATTGAGTACAGCGTACAAACTCACAAAGTGCCGTTGCACTATTCGTTCAGGATTAAAAGTATTAATAGTTTGAATTTTACAATCCTGCTGTAAAGTATAGTTTCAAATTGAAATTCTTTGTATGGATGGAAATTCATGAACTTTGGGACCTATTTTTACCAAATTGAGAATGTTAACACTCGTGACTACTGGATTTGGGCCAACCAATGCCACGTGATATCCACACGATGTCATTGTATTCCTCTAATGTTACTGTTTGGTACAATATGACAGATAGTGCCATAATTGTATCATTTTTCATTGGAAGATTATTGACACTTTAATGCGTGACTAATACTTAAATTGATACTCTCTTACAGTCAATATTAAAATTTTTCGTAGTATCTCAACTTCAACAACGCTGCATTTTAGATATCTCGATTTTAATTCAAAACGGAGCTACATTTTATACTGATACATATGTAAGTGTATTGCTTAAAAGCAGCATTTCACTGATGATCGAATTAGAAGTTGACATTACTTCATTTCGGAGCTTCCTAGGCCACCAGTCCTCAAACTTGTAACTTCTGGTTGTGAGGTTAATTCGCAGCCATTATCTAGAAAACATTTGGCGATATTGAAGTGTATAATTCACCGATATGCCCACCTTTTTGATATGCTAAAAGCTATTATTGAGAATGCAGTAATACCGTTTAATTTCTTTTCAAAAATGGTGAAAGTCGCATAGGACGTGGCTTCTAAAATCTTTGAGAAAAGGTTAAAACAGTTTTAAACCGATGTCTTTGTGTCTTCAATAGAACGTCATTACCCCAGATGTGCCAGTTTTTTTTTTAGAATATATTCTATGACCATCTGTAAATTTCAAATTTAATAAATTTTATGTTGTAATTTTCCTTCCATGATAATTTTTAGGTGTTTTAATTTCAAATTTCTGATTTTAGAATGCTATTGCCAAAAGTTTTAAATTTTGCTTTCTTGGAACCATCTGTAGATGCTTTCATTAAATTAAGATAAGAGGCTTTAATTATAACTTATCAAAAGAATTTTTGTGATTTTTGTTAATATAAAAATTTTAGGGTTATTCTTAAGTTTCGAGAATAATATTGTTACGGAACTTCAAGAGTTCTTTCCCTATTTGTTCGCTGATGAAGAAACAGTCTTTTAAAAACGGACGATGACTTATTGACACAAACACAAGTACAAAGACAACGCACAAAAGCACACTACAACAAACCGTAGCCAACAAGTATTAATCGGTGATAATAACAACCACAGCACACAAAGCGACTAGACAGAATTCAGCAGGAAGAGGGAATTCACGTAGTTTCTCTCTACAGACTCTCCAAAAGCCTGCAATTCTACACTGTCTTCTCGCTTTAGCTGTATCCAACTGTCGTCTCACTACTACACCACTGGCTACTCCACACACGACTCGATGGGGCTTCTACAATAAATCCAGGACTTGACACACAGCTCAATTCAACATACACTTGAGCTCGACACAACGCTTGCACTTCGCCGACTTGATACAACTATTCCACCGTCTCTTTCCACGACTCAATACTCGCCTCGTTTCACGACTGTCTTCGACTTGAGACTGCTAGTCTTTTATAGTTCCCGGGGACGGGCATAGAAGGTTCTGGGGCAATTAGGCATACATCGGTTCCTATTGGCTCCATTGCTAAAATTCTGGAAATTCCCAGTATTATTTATTTTGTCACTAAAGTCGCCAAATGGTTTCCGAGTTTGTCGCTAAACTGAGATCACTGACTCGTCACCCGATCAGCATCCAACTGGGTTGATCTTTCTGAACGGCCTTTCGATTGAACTAATCGTGCTGGGAAGCGACATTACAGATTTGTAACAATATCTTTCCTTGAGAGCAACTTTATATTGAAACTACTATGCACTGTTAATAGTTTTTTGTGTTGAATATGAATATGGTTCATTTACTTTGATTTTAATGCTTTAATTTTTATATTTTCCAGCTTTTATTTTTTGAAACTAAAACAAGTTCTGTTTTCCTATTTTTCAATGAGGAAGCGATTAATTGTTAAAAAAATTCTGTAACTCGCTTATGACTATTCTTCTAAAACGCCATTATTGCATGTATTTGTATATTTGATTATTATATATTAACTAGTATAAATGTCTTACGAATTTATCTGTTTTTATATTGTAACATTTGCATTAGAATATCATACGCTTTAAGAGCAAATTATAAGGATTACTGATATCCACCAATGTATTACAATATAATAATTCTGTCAACTCTCATATTTAAAGGTTGAAATCTATTTTAATGGACCCCTTGATTTTGTCGTTAATATGGTAAACCAAACAAGTAAAAACATTAGTTCTTCTAGTAAACCTATGTGCTGTAGTGTTTATCATGGCAAACATCTGAATTTTTGATTTTGGCGATTTGGCATTGTAGGCGTCCTTGGCGATGTGGAGGGATACGTTAAGGCAAGTTTCAACTTATTTAAATTACTCTTAAAACGCATATACTATTAAAAGGAAACCTTTCGGTGTTAATAATTGAGTTGACTTCTATCGTAAGATCCGTCGACTCATTTGGGTAATTGCCTTTGTTAAGTATGTCCTGCATCCTTGCAGAATCCCGTTAGTTCTTAATAGTTAAGAGGAAATTCCACTTTCCGAAGTGATTCACTGGAAATTTTAAATCCATTAAAATTCACATTACCGTTATTTAATTTAAATTTAGTATTGCATCAAAAGCTACTGTTAGAGAATCTCTCTTGTGTGCAGCGTTCTCAACCTCTTAGCATTCGAGACTAAATTAAATCATTAATGTTGGCCTTAATGCTGCAGGTAAACGAAGCTTCTTAAACTTTTAAGCTATCTTTGAAGAACGGATTCTGTGCTGCATTCGACTACCTGTGAAATAATCTTTGGAAGACATATTCAGGCTCCAGATTGAGTTGGCTTTCATTGCAATTTACGACACGGATAATCCAGCTAGTCGATGGTGTTTTTTTTCAAAAACTAAAGCAGATTACGAATTGTAGTTCTCTTAATCCCTCTTTCCCCAGAGTAAGATAAATGTAAATAAGTTTCCCTATTTGTTATGGAGGAATCCTCCTCAATGATGTATTTATGTGTCAGTTAGTGATGGATATTGTTCAGTGGGCTGAGTATTTTTTGTTAATTAGTGATGAATAAT
>JAPMOR010099779.1:226192-271968 GCA_026543865.1 Argiope aurantia
GTAGCTTAACAAACAATTTTATTTACAGCCTTATATATGTACACAAAAAGAACTTATCCTCGTGTAGGTTAATATTATTTACAAAATTAACACAACAGTTGAAAGTTAATCTTGAAACAGTTCCTCGATCAATTCGGAGAATAAACACACACACACACAAAAAAAAAACCCGCTAACAAGCTGTTAGCTCAAATGGCTACCCCAGGGGGTGGCCATCTGATCTTTATCGGGTGGATCCTAACACAAAAACCCGAATCACACGAAGCTTCTCACAAAATCGGGAACACCTTCTTCAAACACTGACGTCTCTCCGAACTTCTCCTTTCACGCCTCCCACTGTTCTCCTCTCTTCTCTTTCTCTTTAAACAAAACAATAAACCAAAATCCTTTTGTTTTCTTGCCTTCAGTTATTCATCTCTGACTTTCTCATTGGCGAACTTGTCACCGAATAGCTGCTCAGCAATGCTTCCTCAAGGGTTTTCAGTCGATCATGGGAATGTCTGTTCAGGATACATCTTTGTAGCTGACCCTTCTCGAACACATGTTGATTATAATCAATTCACAGCTAACAATCGGTTGAAGTTCACCTGACTTCGGCACTTAATGACAACGGTTGCTGACATGATAAGTCGGGTGACCGAGTAGGCCAACGCACGGGACCCCCACGTCCGATCCTCCGTTGACCCAACTTATGATTTTTATTTCTGGAGTCATATGAAATCGCTAGTTTATGACACCGCTGTTGATACTGCTGAGGAGCTCGTTGAAAGAATCGCAGTAGCTGCCGGAGAGATTCGAGATATGCCTGGAGTATTCCAAAATGTTCGGATGTCCATGCGTCGGAGATGTGAGGCGTGCATTGTAGCCCGTGGAAGAAACTTCGAACACTTACTTTAATCCATGTACCTTTTGTTTCTTTTCATGTATTATTAAAACGATTTCTCATTAACGGTTTCTTTTCTTTATGGTACTTCTGTGTGGAACACCGCTTCAGGAAAGCATTTCCGACCCCACATCTCTATATGATTTCGAGTTGTCCGGATACACCCTACCCCTCTTAAAAGTTCTGAAACGGTTCACTGAAACACCCTGTATATTTTCCTTTATCTGGATACAACAAATGGCCAGACACAATGACTCTACTGATGAAAAGGATCCCCATCTGGCGGCCTTTAGACACTTAACTATGTGTGAGGAAAAAAGGGAAAATGTTACATCTGTAATAAATTCACTTTTCAGTTGGAAGCTCTTCTGTTAGTTAGTGATGAATACTATTTAATAATTGATTCGTATGTTAGTAAGAGATGAATACTGCTCAGTGATGAGTTTGTCCTTATGTCAGTAATGAATATGGTTCAATTGTAATTCTTCTGCTAGCGAATGATAAACGCTGTTCAGTCATGATTTTTTTTCCTGTCAATGATGAGTTAATGTGTCCTGATATCCAAGTGCTGATATCCAATTTAGATGGAGAGTCTTCAGATAAATAAACCGATTCTCTCTTCTGCTATGAGTATATCAATGGTTTGAGGTCGAGTTATTTTCATTTCAATGATGGTGTGATTAAATGATCAAAAATGGTAAATGCCCTTATTGATGCTGCGCGACTGCTATTTAGATTACGAGATAGGGGAGGAATAATTTACTTGGAGTTACAGTTTCCAGTATTTAATTCTTAATCCAAAAGACGGTGACTGCTTCTTTATTGCATAACTATCCATTTATAGTTATGGCAAATCATGTGCCTGCGCCCTGGTGTAGAGGTAGTGCGTCTTCCCCGTGATTTGGGGGCCCCGAGTTCGAGTCCTGGTTTGGGCTTGGTTGTTATTCTTCTATCTGTGAGGTGTTTCAATGTGCCACCCTGTAAAAAGCGAGTGTGTGAGTGTTATCTTCATTTGTGCTAAAGTCCGACTTCAGCCCTCGGGTGCTCAGGAGTCCTTATCCTCAGAAGCTACTGCACCTCTCTTTCCCCGTATCTGTTGCTTGGTTTGAATTGGAGTTTAATCCAAGGAGGATAAGCAACAACAACAAAAAAATCCTGTTAGCAGTTACAGGCGAGCTGTGCAATAATGTCCCGTTTTGAATAACTCTGAATACAAAACATAATTATGTAGAAATATATGTGGACGAAATTTAGCTTTAAACAACAATAATCGGTATTTTTGAGATAAAAAATATTTTAGACGATATTTATTTATATTCCTGAGCATCTTTCTGCGATTCGAAAACTTGGAGAAATATGTATTATGTTATTCTCTGGTTATACAGGTGATTCTACATGAATTGTCGAACCGAGGTTTCACTGATAAGGAATAATTCAAATTTAATAGAATCTGTGAATCTTGTTCATTGTTCCAAAGACTTTAAACCTCGAAAATGCGTGTTTCTTACATTCATCCAATTTACGCGCATCGGATCTCCCATACAAGGGAAAAACTTTTTTTTGACAAGACACAAAGGAAGTTAATTTATACTATAGAGAACGTTATTTAGTGAAAAGCTTTATAAATAAAACACACACAAAATATTTCCAAAGATATATCTTTCATAAAATTCTACATTTAGTATATTTTAAGTATGAGAATTGAAAAAAATTAAGGGCAAAAAACTAATTGGTGGTGGAATGAAGATCAATAGGATCCGTGCTGTAGAAGCAAAAGGGCGTATGGTTTCGGAAACATTTCTTTAATGATCACATTTCACACAAAACAAACACAAACAAGAAAGACAAGACATTAACGCGTGAATCTCACTAACATAACAGCATCTCATCTCTTATTTACAATAGCAGAGCGCTGTGGGATGCATTTCTATTCAAGCATCGCCATCTGTTTCCAAAAGAGTAGATAGAGTAATGCAACTGCTACAAATTAGACTAAAATTAATATTTATTGGCAATGAACAATTATATTGCTAAATTCGAAATAAAATTGAGTTACAACCATCAACTAAGCAATCGAATAGTGAAATGCGAGTGCGCGCATCAAGCTTCAGATGCCCGCACATATGCTCTCTGTTGTAAAAAAAGACTGCAGTGGCCTGGTGATAAAATCTCGGCTTTGGAGTCGTAATGTTTCAGGCTCGAGACTCTATTCCACCAAAGAACGGTCGTGTAAGCAGGTCTGGTGCATGCTAAATTCATCTTGGCCAAACGTCCTCCCAATGGTATGGTGTGGAAGTTTGGAGAAGTGTTGCCAGCTCAGGTATCTTCCTCTTCATCTGATAACGGTTCAAAATTACGTGACCCGTCTCAAAATAGCCTAGTGTTGTTTTAAAATGGGACGTTAATACAACTTACCTAATCAAACCAACTGACATAAATAAAACATTTACATTCAATTTCCAAATGAACATGAAGACAGATACATTGAAACCGGATTTCTTATTGTCTTAATTAAATCTTTTGTGATCTTTGACACAACTATAAAAGTCGAAACTATGCTCTTATCCCGGTTGGAAATAAATGCTGAAACTCTCGCTCGAATCGTATATAACAAATCATTTAATCCTGAACCGGAAATATTTATTTTTAAAACTAAAAGCGTATTTTGGTTTAAAAAAACATGAAGTGCTTCGCAATACAGTGCATTATTATCCGTAGGCCATTGGACAACAACAGTTAAAAAGATTTTAAAATTTTAACGGCCTGTCATTTTTTTTTCTGATTTCCGAAATTATCGTAAAAAAAGCGCCAAAATTTATCTGCATTTTGTATTAATTTTAATTAAAATTTCAAGACAATCATTTCGAGGTGCACAGTGCCATCCTCTAACATATATATGTGCGAAATTTGATCAAACGGTCTGGATTATGGAATACCAACACAGATACACTTTTATCTTTATTATTAGTAGAGATAAAAATGAAATGAGAATAAAATTGGCCTTCATTTTGCTTCGAAAATTGCAAAAATGTAAAAGTTGCGAGTCCTGAGTTTTATAGGAACGAATCTAAAATTTTGTTCCACGTTTTTAATACTCCAGTATATTTGAAATGAAATAAAATAGTCGCAACTTTTTATTATTTGCTGGCGATATCATCCAATCTTATTTGGACATTTTGTTTTCTTTCCATTAGTTCAAGAAGTGCATGCGTATTCGGCAAATTAATAATAAAAACATTCGACTCATTTCGACGGAAACCAAAGTACTTTAATCATTTTCTCCGAATCTAAATGCTACCTTACACTCTTTCGGAAACAACGGAAAAGAGACTTAATGTATAAATAACCGGTTCTTTCCGAATAAATTGGGTCCAGGAAATATTTCGCGAGGAATGTTATTCTCAAAGTAGAATCATTTTCCTGTGTGGGTGATAGAGTCGGAGGGTCCGACTAGTATTTAAGTGCGGACTTTATTGCAATTCCGGTGCGGCACGTTGCCATTCAATAAAATGGAATTGCTACTCGGAAAACATTCTGAAAAGATTCTGGATCTAATGGTGGAAAAGGCATGACCTTGTGGAATAGTTGGAATTTTAATCTCATAAAATGGCCTAGCAATCGAAAACTCGGAAATGAGTTTTGAAAACTGGCTTTCGTTTTGATGTTGTTTTTAGTTTGATTTTAAATTGTAAATTCAATAAATAAATTATGTTTGTGAATTATGAAGGAACTTTTCTCTCTTTAACATTAATAAATAATGTAATTTTTGCTGGAACAAATTCATTTCATTAGCTCTGAATATCGATTTATATTTCCTTAGCTAAACTGTAGTTTTCATATGAGGTTTTCTAATCTTAAGGAAATGTTGTTGTTTCTTATGGCACTTGCCACGGACAAGCCCGCTGTTCGAAGACAACCAATTTAAGCCTAAGGTGGAGCACCTCTTGTTTTTATCGTAGAGCCATCTTGGGCAAAGAGTACGACTTGACTACTCACGCATCACTCATTCGCTTGCACAACCTCCTTTTTACAGGGAGGCACATTCGCACATCTCGCAGATAGAACAGAAAGAACAAGCATGCCCAAACCGGGACTCGAACCCGGGACGCCCAGATTACGGGGAAGACGCTCTACCCCTATGTCATGACGCCGGCAAACTTAATGAAATTGTTTATATTAAAGGCATGCATTCAGAAAAATATTTATTAACTCAAATAGTTTTATTCAGAAAAGATAGTAAAGAATTCAGAAACTAAGATAATTTACTCATAATCATGAAGTTTTTTTTTTTTAATTTATACTTCTACTGGCAGCCTTTGGCGACAATTTGACTTCACCACTGCTAGCCAAACAAGATCAATTCTTTCTTGAAACTTCATTTAAATATTGTATGCAAATTAATAGATTTTTCAAAAAGAGATTTTAAATTTCAAATTTTAATAGAACACGGAGCTTGTACTGTTCATAAAGTTATACACTATTCAATTGATAGTGCTAGCTAAAGAGTTAATTTTGTGTTTAATTTCCACATTTTTTTAAATTTAAAATGAGAACTTTAATGTAGAAAAAACTTCAACTACTTCTAAAATTTGTTTGTAAGTACAAAAAAAATTCAAAAATTTACTAAAAGCTTGTTTAAAAAAAATCCCGTCCTGAAATGAAGAAAAAATGTCTTATCTTCATATCTATTTTAACAAAATTGGAAGAAATATCTAGAAAGAAATATTTGCAGTATCAATGAAAGTGTTTTCAATTTCAATTCAGAAAGGAGTTACATTGTTGTGAAATGGACTTAAAAATAATTAAAAAAGATATTATGTAATATATAAACATATTTTAGAAGTTGCATGGCCGAATAGAAGACACTTTTTTGGAATTTAACTTCAATTTATTTCATCTCGGGATGCATAATTTCTACTAGAAACAAACGATGAATAAAGATGTGTCAGTCTACATCGCGACACAAGAGCAAAAAAGAGAAATATTTTTCCCTTGAGTGATTTTACAATGAGATTTTGGCGGGCCGTGGTGGCCTGGTGGTAAGGCCTCGGTTTCGGAATCGAATTGTTTCAAATTCGAGACCCAATTCCAACAAAGAACCGTTGGAATTGGGTCTCGTCGTGTAAGCAAGTCTGGTGCACGTTAAATCCGTCGGGTCTAAACGTTCTCCCGCTGGTGTGGTGCGGAGGTTTGAATTACTTATTCGGAAGTTTGAATTACTTAGGGAATTACTTATTCAGGTATTGTCCTCTTCTTCTGATCACGGTTCAAAATGACGGGGTCCATCCCAAAATAGTTCTAGCGTTGCTTTAACACGGGACGTTAATAAAATAATCTAAACTAAACTATGAGATTCTGATAGGTATTTCTTTGATACGTCTCAACTTAGGAAAGGGAATCTTTGATATTTTTAAAAGAATGTTGTAGGCATTAGGGATTTTTTTGTCCCTTCAGTCGGAGCATGAGGAAATGCTGAAGTTCTCAGTTTTCTAGAGCGCGTGTTAAAAGTAATTATATAAAAAATTGGGCATTGGACCAGGAAATAAGAGCACATTTTAGAATGAAGTAATATGGGCTAAATTAAGAAATTAATTAGTATTTAATTTAAATTAAGATATATCATTGTATTCAGCAACAAAATTGATATTTAAATGCTGATGCAGTACGTCAGAGGATTCAATAATCTCAGAAAATGTTAGTGAAATACGAAATATGCTTCATTTTTATTACAGATAATGCCATAACTAAAGCAAGACGAATATGAGCTACAGTTCTGTCATAGCAAACATAGTGTATTTAAAATGAATTGACATTTATTTAATTTCATTTAATTTACTTTGAAAATTAATTAATTTTTGAAATAATGGACATCTCATTAATTCTATGCAACGATTTTTAATAACCAAAACTAAATATATTTTGTGGATTCTTATTTTTATTTTCTCGTCTACATAGTATAGAGAATCGTCCAACAACTCAAACTCGAGATTTTGATGAATCTCCATGTTTTAAACCTTTCTGAAATTGAAAACCATGTTTTTGGAAAATGTGTTTATCTGTGACAAAGATAACTCAAAAATGCTTTGAACTCGATGGTTGAAATTTGATATACGGGTTTTATACTAAATTTCAAGTGTTCTATCAAATTTTGAGTAAAACTTGTGCAGAGGCAGTCTGTCTGTTTCTTTAAATATAACATTAAGTTATCGTTAAATAATAAATTAAATAATTTAAACTTTAATAATTAAATATAACGTTAAGTTATTAAAGTTAACTCGATAACTAGAAAACGATGGGAGCTAGATAGATAAAATTTGGAGCACAGATTCTATATCTATTGTATACACACTTGTTAAATTTTGAACTAAATCTGACAGACAGTTGATTGTCTGTCTATCTGTCATTTCAGAAAGATGTAAACGCTATAATTCAAAAACTCGACTTAAATATATAAAATTTGATATGAGATTTTTGTGACTGCAACTCTGTGTCAAATCTTTGTTTTAATAGGTTCCGGCAAACGTATCTAAAGCACAAATTCGATTTTCAGATATTATTAATGGCACGAGAGATATTAATCGCCAAATCACTCGCCAAGAATGACACGACAGATTCAGAAAAAATGCTAAATTCGCGCCCAGAGTTTGTTTTGTAACTTTTGTACGGCAATGGGATGCAAAACATTCTCTGGCGTGATAAGTTTATTAGATAGTATGTAAGAAAAAATTTGAATGAAGCCACTTCCTTTGGTTTGAAAAGTAAAGAATGTTACACGTAAAGGTCATGAAACAACGGGAAAAATATTTTTAAAGACCGTGACGAATTATTAATAGCAAGCCAGAGAAAACATTTATTTGACTAAAAGCTACTAACGAAAAATTCAATTTTTTTTTAATATTAAATATACCTATATAATAAGAAATATAAAATACTTCCCATTATATATATGTAAACATATTTTAGCAGTTAAGTGGCCGAGAAGTAGAAACTTTTGAAAATTTAAAACTTCGTTTTATTTCCCAACAGAAGGCATTTCATGTACAAGAAGCGATGATAAAACTGATGTCCATTTACATCGTGATATAAATGCAGAAGAGCAAAGGAAACCAAAGTGTTTCTTTTCACTTAATTTTACTAAGAATTTGATAGGGATTTCTTTGACAAGTGTAGTCTTAGTAAAGGAAATTTTAGGTATTTTTAAAAGAATGCTATAGGCATGATAGATTGTATCCCTTCTCTCAGAACGTGAGAATCTGCTGAATTCATCAGTTTTTCAGAGCGAGTGCAAAAAGTAATTAAATAAAAAGTGGAATTGGATCAGGAAATAAGAGAACACTTCAGAATGAGCTTAATATATGTTAAATTAAGATAAAAATTGTGAAATTAATAAAGATTTAAATTATATTTCTTTATAAAGCAAAATAATAAAATACAAAATGTTTTCAAAAATCTGTTCTAGAATACTTCATAACATTTCCACATTATTTTAATGACCTTTCTAGTTTCAGACGCAATCAAATGATATACATAAAAAAAATAATTCGTGACATCTAATAATTCTATATGTAATGACATAAGCAAAATTGCGTGTTTTGAAAACTTTTTGAATAAAATCATTGGATTCATTTTCTACGAAGTGGAACGTTGGATAAAGCTACTTCCTTTTATATAGAGTGATACAATAACCTGCTATCACACAACGTACGTTACCCATCCCAAGCTGAACAATTGACTGAACAAAACATCAAACATTTTAGTTCATTTATAAAGAACTATCAGTTACCCATTTCATATTGTTATAAAATTGATAAAATGAAAACACATTAAAGCACTTTTCCATCAATAAAGCAATTACCATTGACTCAAAATGTCATTAGAAGCGCGATTTCTGTGCGCTCGAACCATCGCAATAAATATTTATCGGCAAGACAAGAAGTAAAACACGAGCCCTGTAATGATTATAAGGAAGCCGTAAGCGCATAACGGAGCCTTAAATTGCATCGTTTAAAGTTCCGTTTAATGGGAAGCAAACTTTTTCGCGTCCTTCTTTGCCTAGAAAATGGCCTGGAAATTCGGAAGATTCTTAATTAAAGTTCAACTGTGCGGATACACACAAAGGTATCTAGATACGGCAAGTTTCGTTTATGGTTCTGTTCGGTTTTAAAGCATCGGCGTCGACTGAAGTTGGAAAGTCGAAATAATCTTGCAGTGTATTTCCATACATTGAGTTCATATGTATGTTATTAAATTGATGTGTTTTTCATCGACGTGTTATTTCTCCCTTTGCGTGTTTGTGTGCGTTTTTTACTAGAAAAATTGAGTCTGAAAAGGCGATGTAAATGTTTTCTCGCTCCATTTGATCAATTCGTTGCCAGAGTAAAAAGATAATGATCGTTTTTAAATTGTGTTTTTGTATTCAATATCGTGTTTTTTGGATCTTAAAATACTGTCTTACATATACAATGGAGGTTTTTTGAGGTGATTCGATTCCAGATGTTTACATGCGCATATTTAGGAATTTTGCTTACAGATGTGCCTTACTAAATGCCTATTTAAAATCTAATTTCAAGATTAATTAAAAAAATATTTAAGTTGTTTTTCTAGTTTTATTTTTAAATAGCTGAGCAATAGAAAGTTTTGCTTTTTTTTAGACGAAAAATTTTAAAGGAATAAAATTTCCAAGTTACACATAATGCATGAGATTTTTAGTAAGAATACTCTACAAAAGTAAGAATTTGAAAAAAAAAACATCTAAGGATGTGAAACAGCAACAAAACGTATGTAAATGTAAATATAAATATCAATGCAACTCCACCCCTCTAAAAAACAACTTAGAAACAAGTTCAAATTCTTTATAAAGAAGCTCGTTAAACATTAAGAATCTTAAATTTTAAATATATACATAGTTTTTCAAATAACTGACTTTTATCATGTGAGAACATGTTATTTTGGTTTGAGACTTTTATAGCCTCAATGCTATTTATCGCTTTTGAGACAATTTTTCGCTTTTAGGATAATTAAAAAATAAAAAAAATGGTTTGTCACATTTGGCGTCTTATCGCCAAAATAAGTTTCACAAATGTTCCACCATGTACCAGATTCTCCTGTCTGGCCAATAAAGGACAGCGTCGTAAGAAGAACAGAGAAGAAAAGGGGAATGAACGCGAAACAGTGTGGTAAAGGATATTGAAAGTTATATATTTATATGTTATCGATTTTTCTAGCTGACAAAAAAGTTTTGGAGCGAGAACAACTTGGAGACTGAAAAAAAAAAGAAAAAAGAAAACATCGTTTTCTAAATATTGACGCATGCGTTATCTGATAGCCACGTGATTGTTTAAAACCGAATTAAACTGTTTTTTCACGGAAAAAAAATCTGGCCTCGAGAAAAAGATTTCAGAATTTTTTAAAATTTTTTATTGATTTTAAGATGGTCAAAAACCGATCGCTTTTCTAAATGTCGGTGATTGTGAAATATGAGTCATGTGAGAACAAGATGTTTCTCTGTCAGACTGATACCACGTGACTTTAAAAAAAAAACTAATGCTCTCACATGATAACTTGAAATTTGCTATCACAAATTTCAAGTTACCATGTTATTTCAATTAATATTTTTTTTTTTAAATTGGTAACTCATGTAGCTCTAAAAAGTTAAGAAACAATACTTTTTAAGAGAAATGCCATCGAAACAGAGCCAATTACAGATGTCTATAATTTTAGTACGAGTAGCAATAGGAAGCGAACGGGGGTAATTTCTCCTAAACTTTTTGGCTTACTGTCTAATGAAGGCGTTGTCTATTCCCCCCCCCCCTTCACATAAAATTGTGATCTTGATCCATGAACGTCACGAGTGCTAAGAGTTTTAAATACCACACCGCACTAGAGAGTTTTGAGTTTTTTTATCATTGTAAAGATAACCAAATATAAATCTTGGACGATTTTTTTCTTAATTTATATTAAAACTGTATACAGAATTAAAAGATTAAGTTAAGGTCAAATAGCAAGTTTAATTTATTTATGTCGTTGTGTTGTTGAGTTACCGCGTTTACATGCTTGAGAGAAAGTATTGACCCACTGACGATCCAACTTTTGGTGGATCGGATTAGAAATTTAATATGGATCTGTAATTCCAATGCTAAATCTATGTACCAGATTTATACACCGCTTTGTAGCTCTCCTGTATTCGGACAGGGACACAAATAAAATTCATTTGAATGTTATCCTATCAAAATGAATACAGTTATGTCTAGCATATTAAAGTCAAGAAACAAAGCAGATTATGATATATTAGAAGATGTGCCCGCCTATATTGGCTGTTATCCTGTTAACAATAACTCATATCTCATTGATACAGATTAAATATTGAAAGCTGTAGTAGAAAATTGAATGAACATTGACAGAGTAATAAAGAAATATATATGCGTTTGTATAAATATAATTTTACAGATGTGTGAATTGAAATAAGAAATTTTTGGACAATTTATTTTACACGGTAGTCGTATCCGTACAGGGAAGAAATGATAATAAGATGCATCAATCTATATCACCATAGCAGAGCAAAAGAGAGGGAAAATATGTCAATTCAGTGATTTTACTATAAGATTCTGATAGGGATTGTTATGCTGCTTGTCGGCTTAAGTAAGGGAGTCTTGGGTATCTTTTAAAAAGATGTTTTGTGGATTTTTATAATTTCGCTCCCGCTGCGGGAGTCAATAGAGGCAGCGATTTGGTTAAACGCGTTTAGAAATAATTAAATAAAAAGTAGGAATGAGATCACAAAATAAGAAAATGTTTCAAAATGAAATTAATATGGGATAATTGCAGAAAAATGTTAGTAAATGAATTAGGAACGGCCGATGAGGGATCGGCCGATTGTATATATAGTTTTGTTCCCTTGCAATGGAATTTTTTCCGTATGTTCAAGCATGAATCTTGAAATATAAATTAACCTGAATGTTCCATCATGAACATTCAGATGAAAGGGCCCTCAATTGCATGCTAAACTTAGTTAGCTTATTGGGTTCAAGTGGCTCTTAGATCGGATTACCTAATACATGTTTGACTTTCTTATCCTAATGCGTTGTATAATTGTGTTGTCCTGATCTTGTAATAATAGCAATAGATGCAATTAAAAATGTTTTATTCAGAATATTTTTTTTAAGTTGGTAAAACGATAAAAACATCACTCTTGTCCCTCATGCAATTCTAGCAATGTTTTTACAATGAATATGAAATCAAACAGGGTAACTGTAAATTCACGCTCACAAATTTTATGCAAGTAGCTAGAAAATACTTTCTCTTCTTTCGAAAGAGTTTTTGGATAAGCAGGATTATTAAACACGCCACTTCTCAATCGGTGTTGTATGATTAATCTGCTGATTTTGGTAGAATATTCTGTTTACTATTTCAAACATTTATCAGAATTGAAGGAGTTTATGCATTGCTAAAATTATTCATAAGTAAATTTTTTATGCTTCAAGTATCCAAGAAATCTTTTCTTTTTAAGTTGCATAGCCAGTCTTAAATCTGTTTGAAGTAGTATTGGGCACATTTTTTTTAATAAAATTTTGTAAGAAACTTACCCAAGTTTTAAACAGGGGTGTTTTTATAGTTAAAAGTGTATATATATTGCAAGTCAGTGATCGGTCCAAAACATACTTTCCAGGCAACCAGCTATCAATAGGCTACCAGCCCTGCAGCATGTACGGGAGGGGGGGGATCCAAAAAAAAAACTACAAGGCAAAGTAGAAATACTTTATCAACAATAGACACAGGATAGAAATGGTAATTATGAAACATATGTGGCGGTCATTTCTCTTCATAATTACCAAACCTGTTGAGGCATTTATCACTCCGCTGGACCAATATTTTTAACCCGTCTTGGTATTAATCAGGTCCCTGGCAATTGAGCCAGTTCTCGTCACCTTTTCGAATATCACCGTCTGATATGAACCTTATTTCGGATAAGTGTTTCTTCAATGCCGGGAAAAGAAAATAGTCACTGGGAGCCAAATCGGGGCTGTATGGGGTGGTAGTTCCAGACCTCCCACTTAAACTTTTCCAGCAATCTCTCTGCCCGTTTCAAAAGAATGACACCATTTCGCCACCTGTTGTCTACTCATTGCTTCGCCCCTGTACACTTCAGCGATTTGTCTGTGAATGTCCGATGGGGACACTTTCTTGGCCCATAGAAATCGTATCACGGCTCGCACTTATGGACCCTAACGTGGCGGTTTCTGTCCTCGGGATTTCGATCTCCACATTGGTGACCTTGACCATGCAACTGTCATGGTGGCATCTACCCGCAAAAAAAGCAACCAAAGCAAGTCGATACATTCACTTGACGCAGCAAAAAGTCTTCAGGCTCACTTGACGCAACAGCCAACATCACCACTTAACAGCAACAACTCACACACCCTCGCCCTATCGCTTAGCGCGATAAAATCTTCGTCTCTCCGCCGATTCACTGGTGGGATTCATAAGCCAGTTAACAGCTTCTGGGATTAATACCGTATTTTGAGTCAAACCCGTTAAAAGTTTAAACCTCTGGCAGCCTATGCTATTGTCTGCATGTGAAACCGATGACATAAAAACAAACATTGATTTAAATAAAGGAAATCTGGCATTCAATATTGTGACTACAATTTAAAATAAGCCCCATTTTTTTTTTCAATCGATCTTTAAAAAAAGCCAGAATCTTAACCAGCCATTTGTTATTCCAGTGCTTGTGTATTAACTGCAGCCCAGTTATTCATAGCCAAAAAATTCACTAAAGAGCAAACGCTAATAAGCTATTTCGTAACTACTATTTGTCAGTGGAATGCGGTTAATAATAAACAAGTACATTTATTAGGTATTATACGAAATAATTTTCAGATAGAACACTACACTACCGATGGTTTAAAAAATGAAAGTTTTAAAAATACATTTATTTTTTCAAACTTAAATTTTTAAAAAAATATTTCCACTTAAGAACTTGTAATACAGTGGAAAATATCTGATAAGAATTCAAAATCGGTAAGTGCATTAATAAATTTTTTCTTTCTTTTTTAAGACAAAAAACAAACAAACAAAAACAAACAAAAACAAACAATGGTGGTGCCTTTAAGTACTTTTTCTTCCACGCCCCATCTTCAGTTTGCGATTCTTTTTCTTACTTTTTACAGTTTAAAATGATTATCTGAATATGGATCTAGAATTTGTGGTATCTTATAATAAATAAATGGTTAAAGTAAAATTTCAAATAAAAAATTTGATATCGTTATTATGATTGATCTAATTTTCCTCATAGAAAAAAATATCAGCGAGTATGGTATCTCCGAAACTTTATGGTATATTCCCCAATAAATATATTTGTTTACTATTAAATGCATATTATTGGTGATTAGTAGTCACGAAAGAGCGTAATACCATGCAATTTTTGCCCCGGCATGCAATTAATAGGCAAGTACCAGTAACCTTAATTTGCATTTTTCACCCCTAACTTCTGAGCGACCGAAACAATAATATGACAATACCTACAATTCTAGTCAAAAAATCTTATATAAAATTTCATGTTTTAAATGTTTTGAGAGTTTTCGAGTAATGCTTTTATATTTTTGTAAAAATACAGATCAGCAAAAAGTCAAACCATTCACGGATTGCTTGCCAAAAGTTATCCATCTAGCTTTTTTCTTCTTGTATTTACCGTATTTACGTATATTCTTGTAGTTGGATTGACAAATTTTTTCTAACATTCCTCTGGATGGAAATTCGTTCAAAGTTCGGTGGGAAATCTACAAATTTAATGTAAAAACGATATACAAAATTTCATAAATCTGGCACAAAGCGTTTTTCAGTTATCAAGTTAGCAGAAAGATAGATATAATTTTAAAAATGCGAGTTACCGCGTTGTATATTTCATGTAAAGAAAGTAAAAGAAAATTATTGAGGAAAAGCGTTAATTTTTTCTCCCTTCTGATATCTAAGTGTGTTTGCGATGACCAGTCCAATGAACTAAAATAATATAATTGTTGTAATGCATTTTCTTCCATTTTAGAACTTTTTATGACAATTTATATAGATCAGTACTTCTCGCCTATGCCTACGAATGGCATAATAGTGTGCCATGGAACGAGCGGCCTTTTTAACATTTGCCTTAGATATGATTTTCCGAAAATTGAAGGTGAAAAATTAATACATCAGACATTCTTTTGAAAGAGACTACCTAAACAAAATTAAAGTACTATCAAATGAAAAAGAGCCATTCATTGAACTATCCTTTGAGCAATCTCTAAAATCCATTTTAGAAACTATATTCATAGTTCCGTTCTGAATGAATGTCCGACAATAATATCAAGCGATTGTGAAACTTGCTTCTAGACATTTGATGGGGTTCTTGACCTCTTATCTGTCGGAATGCGCTACCTCTATTTTAGTTTTTCGAAATGTAAGCATAGAAACAAACTGAATGTAAAAAGTGACTTGAAGTTGAAACTGTCAATTTAAATCCAGATATTGGCTCTCTCGTGGAAAGCAAATCACATCCAGACAAAATAAATTTCCACGGAAAAGCAATTTTTTTTATTTCTCTGAATAAAATTTTATCATCCATGAAATCCATTAGTTTTTTTTTGAATAAATTTAATCTTCTTACTGTTTATTTAATCATACTTATTTCACTTCTTGTTTTTATGGTTTCGTATAATTCATTATTTTTTTAAGTTCAGCTTCTTTCTTCTAAGCCTGCATCATATCTGAGCGTCGAAAATGCCACCTGGGATTTAATTTTATTTACTTTGAATTTTGATTGAGACTTTTTGGGTTTCCGTACATTGTGACAGCTAATCAATAACAAAATGGTTTTATATATAAGTTTGTATTATATCTCTAAATTTAACTTAAATCTTGATTAATTTTTTAAATCATCCCATGCTATTTTATCCTAAAATTTAATCTAATTTCCTGATACAAATCAAATTTTCTAATTAATTATTGCCAACACGTGATCTAAAATCTCCTTTTTTTCTTTGTTTCCCACGAAACGAGAGAAGGGATAAAAACCCCTGGAGCCTACACAGTCATTTCATAGATACCTGAGATTCCCATTCTTATGTCGACATCGTGTCAAATAAATAAATTCCTTTCTGCATGTCGTAATAAAACCATTAAAGTGATAAATTATGTAATTTTTCGCTCTTTTCTTCGGGTGCGAACTCCTTGGAAAAAATAAATGGAGCTCATTCAAAAATCTTTTACTTTCAGCCACATAACTACCAAATTTATATATATACAGGGTGGTTATAATTAAACTTCCCCTATAAACGGCATCATACAACGCAAGCGGGTGTACGAATTGCAAAGAAATTTGATATACAGACTATACACGAGATGCGCTCTCGGAATTTCGAAAAATATTTTAGTTCCAAAATTCTACCAGAGGGTAGAAAAGCATTAATTTTAACATAATTAACGACCAAAACGGAATACAGAAGCAATATTAACCTTTATTGACTAGATTCTAATCACCTTGTCATCGAACCACATCCAGTAAAGTTAAGGAAAAAATAACAGTACGATGTTTGAGAAAACGAAAAAAAAAATATTTTGCAGAAACAAGAACAGATTAGAACGAAATGGCACAAGAGGAGCAGTTGTCATTCGTGTCCAGGATGATGTAGGGAAAGGTGGCCACCCTCATTTACGTGCAAAATTTCATGCCGATGGACAGTATTTTCAACACCAGATCGTAACTGATCAGTTGTGATGCTTCGTACATGAAGCGTTATGGAGTTCTTAAAAGTCCTTCAATGTCGCAACAAGATACCGTCATCATTACAGCCGAAAACATCGACATAAACACATGACAACGACTGCAAAAGTTTCTTACCCTAACCTGTTTTGCATAAAGTTTCCTCTTCTTCGATAACATTCAAATCCCGAAATTTTGAACTGAACAGACAGCTTTTCCAGGTTTTACATTTTATTACTCATAATTCTTGTTCTGGATTGTTAATATTGTTTCTGTACTCCATTTGAGTCGTTTATTGTTTTAAATGTAATGTTTTTCCGAAAAAGGGGCCATCTGCTGGACATTTTGGAACTTTTTTTTCGAAATTCCATGAGCACATCTCGTGTATATCCTATTTCCGTTGTATGATGGTGTTTTTAGGGGTAGTTTATATAATAATAAAATAATATAATCTTCCTGTATATATGTATATAATATATATGTTCCTAATTTTTATCTTAATAATTTAGCCCATATTTTCATTCTAAATTGGTCTCTTATTTCCTGATTCAATTCCACCTTTTTTTTTTAAATCTAAATTATCCTACACGAGCTCCGTAAAACTGCTGAAATCAGCGGGTTCTAAACATCAGAGGAAGGATAAAACTCCTTAATGTTTGCAACATTCTTTTAAAGATACCTAAATTCCCTTTCCTAAATCCCCAAGGGTCAAAAAATCTCTATCAGATAATATAAAATCACTAAGGGAAATGTTTTTACTACTTCTATGTCACGATGGAGACGGTCGTATTTCTGACCATTTATTCTTTGTACGCAAATTATGCTTCCCGGTATCTCGAGATGGAACAAATCATCGAGTTTAAAAATTCGAAAGTGTCTTGTTTTCAGCCGGGAATCTGCTACTATATAACTTTTGCTCAGACGTGGTCGAAATGAGTACAAATTTGGCATTATTTTTCCATTGAAGAATATGGTTCGTACACAGGGACAAAGGCGGAACGCATTCTTGCGCTGTACTTTACAAGAGGAAAAGTTTGAGAAATATCTTCCTTAATTCTTGTAATAAGAGATTCTTTTAGGGATTTCTTTAATACGCATCGATTCAGGAAAAGGAATCTTAGGTATCTAATCAAAAATGGCGTAGGCATTAGAGAATATTAACCTTTTCCTCGGAGTTTGTTAAGCAAACACTCAGCAAATTTTAGAGCGCGTATTTGAAATAATTGAGTGAAAAAGTGGGATTTGCTTTAGGATATAAGAGAAAATTTTAAAATAAAATAACATGAGCTATTTGGAGATAAAGATTAGGAAATTAATCAGGATTTAAATTAAATTAATACACACACATACATATATATTCCAGGGCAACAAAGTACTCCTGTCTATCGTAGTTATTAGACTATAGCTGCCATAGACATTTTACATTGTTATCTAATGAAACTTTTTCAAAGTAATCTTTTAGATATTTCTCTTTTTCATTTAATTCAAGAATATATATCAAACTAAATTTAATCGCAGAATTTCCAGTTGTGATTTTTACCTTGCGGTAGTCATACACCTTAAAATGTCGCTTAGTAAAACAATAATTTTTCAAATCAACCTCTGACAAGCGGAGCTCAGTTCAGTTATATTAAGACCCGTTTTAACGCAACACTACGGATATTTTGGGACGGACCTCGTAATTCTTCCCTGCGCATTCGGTAGAATTTCTCTTATTATGTACGAAATTATCTTTCGCTCTTGAACAATATTTTCTTAAACATCTTTATTTTTCAAATTAAATAATAATAATCAATTTGCAAATATTTTTAATTATAAGTTATTTGTTTTTATTTAAAAAAAACCTTCATTCATATAATACTTGAATTATAATTAAATTTGATTAATTATTTTAAACTTATGGTTTTTATTAAAACTTATTTTCATTTAAAGTTATATTTAAACTTCAATGTTATTATAAATATAACTTTAATTATGATAAACATTATCCGTAGTAAAAAAAAGGGTTCAGTGATTCTAGATATTGTTACAAACCTGCAATTCTGCTTCCCAGCATAGTTGGTTCCATCATCAGAAAGACTTTTTAAAGTAATCGGTATTGGACGGAGTCCGAGTGTCGCGTCGGAAGACCCAAAACTTGACGACTTGGAGACGAATTTGGCGACTTTGGCTCCAAAATAGATTATACCCAAAACATCGAAAATTTTCCCGATACGTACCAGTAGGAACCGAGATACGCCTCGAACGTTCCTGGTTCGTTGAGATGCTTCTAGCCCCGCCACCTGAGACCTATAAAAGAGTCTGAAGCTGCCAGAGCAGAGTAGTCGAAGAAGAGTAGTCGCAGTCTGAATCGACGGAGCGGAGTAGTCGGAAGCGACAGAAAAGAGTAGTCGGAATCGAAGGTGAAGAACTGGTCTTCCAGGGATTAGCAGAGCAGCGACGGAGTCAAGCTAGTGTTGAACTAAGCTGTGCGCTACTGTCTGCAGGAGATTCTTGTTGTATGCTGCATGTCTCGGCTGAAGTTAATCGTCTTGTCTATTCTGTATATAGTTGTGGTCTTTGTGTAGTCCTGTGTGTCTTCGTGTAAATAAATGTCGTTGTTTTCTTTTTCTACTGCCACCTGCTGATTGAGCGTTCTCCACACCATATAACTTCCACTAACCAAACGAACCCCGGGAAAATTCGTAACAATATTTATTCTACATTTATGTATATTCCCATCCAGCAACATTGTTTTATGAGAAATTGAAACTGAGGATTCCGATGCAGTCCAATTATTTTCAGCTAGGAAAACTTGATTATAAATAATTATATCTTAAAATATCAATTTTCTACTTCAGTTAATAGTGATTCTAGATAGCATGAATTCACTTTCAACTTCTCAAACACTAGCATTATTCATATGGATAAAAATGTTCGCAAAAAAAACTTTAACCTATATCATGTTGAATTAATTAAAGAACAAGATCTCCCAATCGCAGTAAATTCCGAGAAGAATTAGTGCATTTTCTCAAGACTTTCTAGAGAATAGAAATTATAGAAATAATTTATATTTTCTCATAGAAATTCTTGTTGTATAGTTAAAAATTAATTTATACTATTCTTATAGAAATTCTTCGTCTAGAAGAATTTAAAAGTATAGAGTAATTTGTGAGACATTTATCTTGTTTTTCGTTACTTCGTAAACTTTTTTTTAAGTTTTCTCACAGAATACACGTTTTGGTAAAAATTGTTTGGTTTATTCGAGTTGCTTTTTAGTGTTATTAAAATTTTAACCCACGTAATCGATAATTTAACATTTTTTTTCTACCGTTTGTTTATGTATTTAATAATGAATCACTTGATTCCTTTAATTTCCTTTTTACATACGGTTTCTTAGAGTAATTAGAACAAATAATTTGTAATAGTAAAACTCTAAATTTTAAAAATTTGGCGTAAAAATTTAAATTTAATTTAAATTAATTAAAATTAATTTTAAAAATTTGAAAATAGTAATTTACATCATTATTTATTATCATTAAAGCTATGTTTATATTATTTTAATTTTAAAAATTGAATTCTAACGGAAGGAACATGTATTTTAATGTAAAAATGTTAATAATATAATAATTAAAAGTATTTCCGAATTGTTATTATGTGAGAATATGATGTTGTTTCGGTTTGGGGGGTTTTGAATCTTCAAAATGCACGGGTAGAAAATTTACGATTTACAGTTATTAGAAAATGATAAAGGTTTCCACATTTGGCGACTTATCGTCAAGAATTTGGCGTGAATGTCCGCCATGTACCCAATTCTCCTGTTTGACAAATGAAAGGTAGGGCCGTAAGAAATTATCGCCCGTAGAAGCACAGAAAAGAAAATGGGAATGAACACGAAACAGTCGGGGAGGTATCGAAAACGTATAATATAATTTGTTTTTATAATTCATTATTTGTTTTTATAATTTATCATTTTTTTTTCTGACAAAAAAAGTTTTGGAACTGGAACGAATTTGAGATGGGGTGAAAAAAACATTTTCTCAATATCAACGCATTATCAATATCAATGCATTTTTATTTTATTTTCTTTTTTTTGTTGCGAAAAATGCATTGAAAAAAAGATGTTAGAACTAGATTGATTTTGAGATGGTCAAAAACCATTGCTTTTCTAAATGTTTGTGATTGCGAAATAAGAGTCATTATTAAATATGAGTCGAAATAGGGGTATTTCTGTCGAATTTATGTCACATGATTTTAAAAAATAATGTTCTCACATGATAGCTTGAAATTTGCGATAGCAGATTGCGATTTTTTTAATTTGAAAGAATACAGGAAAACGTTTTTTAAACTAGCTCTGGATAGAACTAAGCGAATGTCTTACTAAGTGAGCTGACTAAAGGCTTGTCGTTGACAAATTACTAGTATATAAGGGAAGCAGAGAAAAAGAAGCAGAGCCATTTCCTCAGAAGATCGAAGTATTGACTTAAATCAAAATGAAGTAATTGGGACTAGTTATTTGTTATGGTTAATGATCGGAGAAATGGTTTATTATGGAGTAATTATTTTTTTCTGGTTTTTACTGTCGGACTAACATGCAATATAACCATTAGTAGTACAGCATCAGGACTTCATTAATCTTCCCATGTGTACTTTCTAATTTCATCAAATAACTAAATATTTTCACTGGGATTTATATTAAAAGTGTGATAAATATTATTATCAAGAAAATATTATAAATATACTTTACAAGTTATTTTAAATAACATTCTTATGATTCATGTTATATTAATATCTATATTTAATTATAAATTATTTTATTTTTAGTGTAATCCACTTGCTACTTCTATAAATTTCATCTTTTTCTTAGAGCTATGAAGTTATCATTAATAAGTACGTTAAGAGTGATAATAGGTTTGAATTACTGTTATCACTATCGTTCCATTAAAAGTTACCTTGCGTAACACACGGCACTGAAATTTTAAAAATAAAATTGCCCAAAGGTTTTGACTATTTTAAGTTCTAAAGTTGGCGATTATTTATTTTCCCATTAATATGATAATAAGTATTTCATTTGAGAAACTTAATAGCTTGTATGACATAACATTGTTCCTTTAAGTGTAAATAATTTAATAATCGTTATATTCTTCATAATTTCCCAGGAATTTTATAAGTCGCGTTATTGTCTTGCTAATTAGATTTATGCAATTTTTCTGTGCGAACTTACAGTGTTTGAAAAATGCTTATGTATATACTTTGGTAATTGATTATTTTAATTAGCAAGGACTTCAGGCTAAACTAGTTTTCAGTATAATCAGCGTCAATGTGAATATATACTCTAGAGTGCATTGAGATATATTTTGTATTGAGTCATATTTTGACTTTTTTTGTTGTTATTGCTATTTCAATGCGACTCTCAAGTATCTACATATAATATTCATCATTTTTAGTACATTCAATTGTATTTTTACTCCAAAAATTAATCACTTTATCCATATAGAAAATTTATAGAACGCAATTTAGTTGCATGTAATACTCTGTTGTGATTAAATTCTATCCGCATAAAGGCATTGATTTAATGAATATAATGTCATTTGGGTTTCGTGTATTCATTTTATTTTACATATTGTATTATAACCTTTGTATTAGCTGCATTTACTGGCTTGGAAGTGGAATTATGATATTCACAAGGCATCATATATGAATTCTAGAACAGTGTCAGCGCTTTCAGAGCCCTTCCCCATTCTATCCATTGTAATATCTTTAACAGATTACTAATGGAAAAGCCTTCTGAATATAATTAGAGTTACTATATCAACCTTGTATATGGGATTAGCACCATATTTCACTACTTAATCCATTATTACTGTATGTTCCGTTGATAAATTTTACTGGAAACCTCTTGAGGCTTCATTCTAGAAGTTGAATCAGACTTAAAATTTCAGGAAACAGGTTTTCTGTGTATGTATATTACTGTGGATTATATTGAGAAGTAATCAAAATAATTCCAAAACTTCTGTGATTTCGACTGGATGACTCACTGCCAAGTTCCAAGTAGGAAGAAATAGAGTGTACTACTGAGTAAGACTAGAACTTTTCGACGATTGTACTTTTCTAACAGGTGATACGCAAAATAATGATGCCTCTTAATTCCGAGAGTAATCCAAAACAACCCTATTCAGTCGTATTATTAAAATTATAGTTCTGTGTGAAATTTAGTTTCAGTCAGCCGAAAATAAACACTCCTGAAATCCATATTCGGTTTTATTTATACGAAGCATAAAACGTAGATGCAGGACTCTTAAAATAAAATTCTGTGTACTCATGATTTTCATGTTTTTGTCCAAGGACCACAATTATTGTGCGAGAAAGGGAAAAAACACTTATTAGAGAGAATCTGAGAAAGTTTCAGAGAGATAATTCCATTGTTTAGTATGTTCTTTGTTCCATTTTACAGAGATTCGCATTATACGATATACATTTATTTGTATCCTCGTGCCTATGTTAGATTGCCTACTTATACATTTTTTATAATAATAATCCATTCAAGACTCATTTTTTTTTGCTTTGGTTATAAATAGAAACTTTAATTTCCGCACGTGACATCATGAAAACTAAATAATCTTTTTCAGCTCATTCAATGTTCATTTCATTGATCATTCAACTTTTTCAACTCATTCAATGTTCATTTCCTTGCTCATTCAACGTTTTCAACACACTCAATGTTCATTTCATTGATCATTCAACTTTTTCAACACACTCAATGTTCATTTCATTGATCATTCAACTTTTTTAACTCGTTCAATGTTCATTTCCTTGCTCATTCAACGTTTTCAACACACTCAATGTTCATTTCCTTGCTCATTCAACGTTTTCAACACACTCAATGTTCATTTCATTGATCATTCAACTTTTTCAACACACTCAATGTTCATTTCATTGATCATTCAACTTTTTCAACACACTCAATGATTTTTTTAAAAATCTATAGAAAATTGTTATTGACTTAAGTACAATATTTATAGAGGAATATATCTGAAGATACGCCCATCTTCATTCATCTTAAAATAGTTTCCGTGACGATGATATCGCCCTTTTGCAATTCCCTTTCACGTAAAAGTGTCACATTAATATTTATGCTGTTAAAACGGATGACAAATATTTTATCTCTCGGAGAACTTCGATTTGAATTGCTCCAAAATGACAAAACACATCCCAGTTTGTTTGTTTTTGTCATTAACCAGACTAGCAGAAAATTCTATATGATGTGCCATGAAATGTTCTAAAAATTGGACTGCGTCTTTTTTATCATCAGCTAACACTCTGCGTTGAATATATGCGACCGTTACATGAGCCTTTTGTTATCGCATTTCGTTTTACATAAATACTGACTATAATGATATTCCAATAGTGATACCACGTGGATGATTTCATTCAATGGTAATTCTCAGCTGTTACTTCCGACGCTGCATAATTTTTTAGATAATGCCTCTAAGTGAACCGCTTGGCAAATGCAAATTTCAAATATTTGTGGAACTTCGATTACGTATTTTCGATGTGTATTCCAAAAGCCTGATTCCGCCAAAATGAATGATCATTTCCTGGATGATGCATAAATAGTTTCACTTGAATGACCCAAACTGGAGAATATCAACGCATACCAAATAAATGTGTGAAAGACCGAATATTTTGTCACTTTTTATAAATACCTTTTATACATATACCTTTTATACATTCGAGTCTTCATCGGTGAATGCCAAGAAACATAGATAATCTCTTATAGGACTCGAAACGAAACTCCACGAAGAACAGCCAGGGAAATGAAAAGAGAAATTGCTAATACTTTTGAAGGAAATTTGAGTTGTGAACATATCGAAAAACATATTGAAAAAGAAGATATTGATGAGAAGATGCAACAAGACGAGGTAACATCTGTGAAAAGAGTGACATCTTGTATTGCAAGCAACGGAAATATTCAGACCCTCGAAAAAAAAATTTTTCTTCCTAAAATCGGGGAAACCTTTCGAATACAACTGTTCGATGTTGGCCGTAATTGTATAGATATCCGAAGTTTGCGGGGTCATATTTGGTGATTAAGGAATTTTATTTTTAAAAAATGTTAAAACTAGACAAAAAAAAGCAATTAATAAACAAGAGGAACGTAGGTTGGAGCTATCTTTCTTGCAGGCCATGAAGCTTACTGTGCACACAACTGATTGTTTGATTTGAAGATCAACGCAACCGTCCCTACCATTGAATTTAGAGAACAAGAACTGCAGAAGCAGCTTTTGGAGCTCGACCCACTAATTCCCTTTTTTACTCTCAAATTTCAACATTATCATGTGAGAACAGGATTTTTTTAGGGTTAAGGATTTTGAAGCCTCAAAATGCGTAGGCAACAAATTGGCGATTTATCGCTTTTGAGGCATAATTTTTTTGCTTTTAGGGTTATTAGAAAATAATGTAGAAGGTTGTCACATTTGGCGATTTATCGCCAACTAAAGTGACAACTTGATTTCCAAATTATTCATCCTCTGAATTTTTAAGAATTGTCTTAATTAACTTAAGTCATTAACCAGTTTGAAACAATCATGAGACTACCAGATTACGCATGCGTCGATATTTAGAAAAACAATGGGTTTTTTTCATCTCAAAATCGATCGTGCTCCAAACATTTGCTTGTCGGCTAGAAAAATGGAAAATTTAAAAAAATTATCATTATATATGTATACAGAGAGAGTGTTATAGAGACCGATAGAGAAGACTCGTGATTGTTTCAGACCGGTTTAAACTGGTTAATGACTTAAAGGAATTAAGACAAATAATGACTTAAAAAATAATAATGTTCTCGCATGATAACTTGAAATTTACGATCGGAGATTTCCTTTTTATGTTTTTTCTCTCTTTCCTCGCTGATTATTTCGGCTTCGATTATTTTCACCTCGACAGAAGCGCATCAGGTTTAATTGAACATTTATGTTTCCTCTTTTGAAGGTTATTCTTCTAAAACGTTATTCAGATGAAAACTTTTGTGTGATCATTTATAAAAATGGTCAATTGTTGCATCTTATTTTATATTTATTTTAAAACGAGCATTATCTATAAACGAGGAAGTTTTCTTGTACAATTCTAAATTATAATATATTAGAACAGTCTAATATATTATATAATATATAATATATTAGATCTAAATTATAATAAATTATAATATATAATATATTGTAAAGAACTGGTCTCAAAGGCCGTGATAGAGCCTTACTCTTATGCGATAAATCTAGATTAAAAGTGTGAAAGCTCTTTTGCACTAATCTAAATGATAATATTTTCGTAAAATATTCGTAAAGAATTGATTTCCGCCAGAGAGAGCAGTACAATCAATCAATCATATTTGATGTGAATCTTTCCTGCAACGCAGTCTTTAAGTAAAAAAAATTACCTAAGTATTAAAAATATTCTGGCAAATTTTCAAAAGTGTATCATCTTTCATGCATTCTTTTGATTTATACTTTAAAGCTAAAAATCGGAAGCACTCAATTTTCTTTTCTTAAAAAAAATTGCTATTTGATTTTCTACACTTCCTGTAGATAAAAATTGAGTTATTTTTCTTCGCTGAGAAACTATAGGGGTTACATATAAAAATATAGGAATAAGTACGATGGAAAAGAAAGAACGTAGGCAAAGCTAAATAAAACGAAGAATATTTTTCTTGTATGAGATTGGTAACTTTACGAACGGGTTTAAACAGGCAGCAGTAGTAAAATTTTTATTTGTTATAAGATGAAACACGTCTAAATAAAAGCACGATAATACTCAATGTGAAAAGACACTTAGAAATTGGGTAATATATTCTATAATGTATATAATAGCAAAAGAAATTGCATTTATTTTAAAATAAAAATTTTGACAAAGCTCTCTATATTTTGTGACGCATGTATTATTTTAAAACAAATCTTCCTTTCTAACATTTTCATCCATTTTTCCATATTTTTCTACCTTTCTTTTGGTCTTACATGTAGAAACAAAAGGGATATTCATACGCATGTTTGATATAGACTGTTGGTTCCCATGTTTTACGCAGGGGATTCAGTCCATCTTTCTAATCAGATGACCTTTTCTTTGTTATCTGTAATTGAGAATGGTTAATCGAATTAGAAAATAGGTGTGAACAGAAGGCATGAATCACAAGTGATTCGCACGGCAGCCACTGTGTTAACTGTGTCCGAATTTTTTGCTCATTGCAATTGTAAAAAAATGTACTATTATATACGATCCTTTGCTCCACTTGTACCAAATGACCTTGACTAAACATGCTACTAAAATTAATAAAATAATTTAAATCCTTTTATTATTTTGCCAAAATATAGAATTCCTCATTATTATTTTCAATATTAGGCTTGTAATTTATAACTGATTAATATTTTTGCCATAAAATTTCGAATTTAAAATTGATGCCACTAGTATTAAATCACAATTTATATATTAGTTTAGACTTTGAAAATATCGAAAAAACATATTGCCATCAAGAATTCCCTAATGTTCAAAATTTTAAAACCCAAACATATCAGGGAATTAGTAAAAAAAATCGTTAAAAAATACTGTATTTACTAATATCAAGAAATGTTAAATGAAAATAAGTAATAAATGACAAGTTTTCAACAATTTTATTCTACTTGTTTTATATTTGCACTGATGGAATTTTGAAATATGCTCTTCACTCATTTCTACACATGCTAAAGTTTTGGAATTTTTGTACAATTCTTCATTCTTATTGATAATATACTAATTTATTATTTTAGAACTAAAATATAAAGTTATTTTTAAAAATTTATTTTTATATTAATGGCTGCCTTGGAAATCAAGAGAACAGTAATTTCATAATTCTTAATCTTTCAAATCAAAATCACTTTCAATCTTGATCTTTTAATTCAGTTATAATTCAATAATATATAGAATTTATAAAGAATAGTTGTAATGAAATTTAAATTTTAATTATTATAAAAATATTGGAAATTATAAAATTTTAAAAACATACCTTTTTTTATGTACTAAAAATGTGAGTTTCTTTAATAAATTATTTCCTACTTATATATGAAAACTCTTTCTAATTCACCAATAAAGTTGTTTTTAAAAAGCTTTTCCCATTGATTTCATATTGAGTTATTTCTGTTCATTTTTTTTCTCGGATGCACTGCTATATTTTAATAATTGAAAAATCATTGGAATTCTAATTAGACCTAACATTTATATTTCTGTAGCAAAATACACAAAGTTGGTATTTATTTTACGCAGATTTTAATACTCTATGGTTTTTCCATATTTATGACTGAATATGTATATTTTTTTCGAGTAATTTAGAAAAAAGTGAGAGAATACCTAATTTCACTTTTTCCACATAGAAACAAAAATTCATTTAAGGGAAAATGTCATACAGAAGCGATTGAGGAAATAAAACTTCAGTGTACTTTTATTCTCGTTTTTAAAACCTCCTTTACTAAACTATCCCTAGAGTGCTTCGGTTTTTTATTCACTTATCGATTTCTTATTATTCACTTATCATATTTTTATTTTCTTTGAATCATTTCATATTTATCAAATTCTAATTTTGAAATCGATTTCTTATTCACTTATTAAGTACTTTTATTTTCTTTGAATCATTTCATATTTATCAAATTCTAATTTTGAAATCTATTTCTTAAATACTTATTACGTACTTTTATTTTCTTTGAATCATTTCATATTTATCAAATTCTAATTTGGAAATCGATTTCTTATTCACTTATTAAGTACTTTTATTTTCTTTGAATCATTTCATATTTATCAAATTCTAATTTGGAAATTGATTTCTTATACACTTCCTAAGACACTAAAATTTTGTGAATTTTTACACTTGAGGATTCTCAATAACAGTCCCCTATTTTAATGTTTTCAGAACTTAATTAGAAGTTAAAAGATAGAATTGAATTAAATTGTGATTCCATAGGTTAATATTGCCTTTTAGTTAATTTAATTTCCACCGCCTCTTAATTAATTTTGTTTTCATAGAGTGACATCACTTTCTAGTCGCTTAAATAAAAATTTGGGGAATTTGGAATATTTATAAACAATCATAATTTAAAGAATTAAAAGTGAAAAATAATTTGAGGAAACATTCTTCTTTTTAGCACACTAATAAAAATGGTTGTCTTTATTTCTTGTACTGTATATAGCTGTTCTAATTAGAATCAACCAACATATACAAAAAATATTTTATAATTAAATAGCTGTCATATTTTAAGATTAAAACTAATTTTTAATAAAGAAATTTTGTTGTCTCTAAGAATATTTAAAGTCTAACGCATATTAGTTTTGCTTTACTTTGATGAGAGAAAAATGTTTTATACGTTGATACGTTTAAATAGAAAGAAAGTCATTTCTTTTAAAATTAATCTCATGTTGTCAAAGAAGAATAAACGTTTTTAAAATTGTTTTTTCTTTTGGACTTTAATATTGTTTTAAAAAATGGAAATCGGTTAATAATTACTTTATTAAACTATTAGATTTTTTTTTCATTTTTACATAAAAGGATAACTTTTTAAAAGGAAAGAATAAACTTTATTTGAATCTTTGGTAAATATTAGAATGGCTCTTTGCTCTTATTTCATTCGATTAGAAGAAATATTTACGAATTCTTCAGGAAATTACGAAATGGGAATCCGTCCCCATGAATTAGCAATTACAAACTTTTCTCCCACAAAAACTTCCATTTATTCAATAATTATAAGAAGAAAAAAACGTCAGACTATTTTTTCCCTTTGTTAATGCTTGTAGAAGAAAACTTTATTCAATTTGTTTAAGATCGCACAGCTTGGCGGTAAAAAGTTCTTTTTTTAAAAAAAAAAGACAAACGATTTCTTCGAATAGTTTTCCTAAATGATTGTTTGAACTTCTATTAAAAGATTCTTAGGGATAAAAGTCCTCTGCAGAGTTTCAGATTTTTCTAATTTAATTCCAGATCTATAACATTTCAAGTATAGTTGAACTGTAAGCCAGAGATGTTTAAATTAACTCACATGGCATAATAATTCAAAGTCATATAATTCTTCTAATAAACTGAGATCATTCTAGCAAACTGCATTTTTTTTCAAATATGCTATAAAAGCTTTCTCTCAATTAGCTTTCAGTAAACAAACGATTCAATAAATAAAATTGAACATAAGGACTAGATGTATTTCAGAAAATTCATGCAGTGCATTAAACTGGGATAAAAATAAGGCAAGTGCCCTATTATTTGAAATGGCCCGATTTTAATTAAAAGAAAGTTTTAAAATTGTGATGGCTTTAAAAGAAAAGAAATCTGAAATTCACTCAAATATTAAATGTCGAGTGAAGTTAAGATAATTTCTACTTTTCTTCTTTTTAAGAAGTAGAACAAAGACAGCAGCTGTTAAAGTAGTGAACTATTAAACAAAAAAGCATTTCGTAAAAAGTGAAATTAAAAGAAATGAAACTGTGTTAGTATTTCTGCAACGCTTTAATAGTTTATGTCCCATTTCGTAAAATCGGTCTCCATTAGAGTTTTCGAATTAATTTTGATGACGTCATACAGTGGAATAGTGCCAAAGTACGATACACTTTTATTTGTTATCAGTTATAAATTTTCAGTTGATTGGTTATTTAATAAATTAGAGTATCTAATGGTTATTCCTGAAATGTTCAAAGAATAGCTAATCACTTGCCAAAAAGTAGTTCCATTCTATAAATTTATAAAATATTTTGCAATGAAAAAATGGGCTTAACATCCCACACACATATACACTGTGTGCACTGTTTATGGACTCCCGACAAACATAGAAGACTGTTAGTGGACATCAAGAGATAGAAAAATTGAAATAGAACATGGTAATATCGAAAACCACGTTCAAAGGGTGAAAATCATGAGAAACGCATGCAGACTGTGAGTCTGCGGCCGATGCATTATCCCCCTCCAGCTAGTGTGCCATGCAAATCTCGACAGAGACTTAGTCTTAACGCGCGAGTGAAATCTTCGATGATTATCGTAATTGCTGCCCTAACTCCTCAATGAGGCAACATGTGTTTCTATAACACGTCCTCTCGAAAATGCTGCAAAGATTGCCTGCCACTGTGCAGTGAGACATGATAGTAGTACTACATATCTTTTCTGCGGGATACGTAATTGCCACGATGTTACATACCAAAGAGTGAATTGGGCATATGAACCCATTACCTTGTTATCCAGTAGTACATAAAGTAGAAATTTTGATAAATCTCCACGTTTTAGACCTTTCTGAGTTCGAAAAATGCTGAAAGAAACAGCGAGATTGGTCTCTACAATACTTTCACTCGTACTCCCTAATAAAGATACTATCCCAGTGAATTCCCTACAATGCACTGGCGAACAGAAGTTATGAAATATTAACCTTTATTTATTTATTTATTTTTTATTTTAGCATTTTTACAGAATCGATCATGGCGAGTTTTTTGGGGGAAAGAGGGGCGATTAACCCTTACATAGTTTAATAGTATCCAAAACACGAATTTGTGTTTCAGACACATTCTTCCCAACTCTTTGACACAAAATTTTGCCACAAACTACACTTAAAGTCGTAAAATTGCATAAAAAATTTGAAATATTTAAGTGACTGTTTTTTTTAAATTATCGCGTTTACCTGTTTCTGAATTTATAGACTAACAGACAGTCAGCCCTTTGTTGGATTTCGCTCAACACTTGATAGGCGTCTATATTAAATATGTTAATTATATTTTCCCAATTTTTATCTCTCTAGCCCTCTTGGTTTTGTAATTATCGTGGAAAATTATATTCGAACATCTGGAAGAACAGATTTCCTTTGAATGGATTTTGTTCAAAATTTCATTTACTTAGCTCATAGTGTTTTGGATTAGCTTGGTCAGAAACAGACGGACGAATGGACATTTCCCAAAAATATGTTTTTCGAACTGAGGAAGGTCTGAAACGTGGCCAGTCATCAAAATGTCGTGTAAGAATGTTTGAAATATTACTATACTTTCTCTATACTTCGTATACGAGAATGTGAAAAGCAAAATTATAGTACAATAATTCTTTTATTTGAAAATAATACTATTAAAATGTGTTTTTTTAATTCATAGCTAACCATAAATTATTTATTTCAATTAACGCATTTTTTTATTTGTGGTTGATTGAAATCAAATGTTTTGACTTATTTCAATCTCTAATATTATTAAAATAAAAAGCAAAGTTATTTTGACTTACTGTTATCAAACGTTCTGTATGTTATTTTCGACCCTATTTTGTACCAATAGTATCAAATTTAATGACCGGAATAAAAACAAGTAATTCACTTTTCTATGAAAAGAAATGGAGCATTTTTGCCATTGGTAGTATCATTTTTTATTAGAATACCACTGATGTTATAACTAAGATACATTTTTCAAAGGCAGAAAAGTGTCATATGGTGACGATAAAACAACATGGTGCAAAGAATAAAGTTATCTGAAAACTAAAAAGTAAAATAAGCTACTACCACTATGATTGATATAAAAAAAGTGGTGTTCCAAAAGAAGGCAAAGTAAGGAATTGTCAGGTGCAATGAATAATGCGTTCCTTCCCAGCATTTGGAGATAGATAACTATTAATATGCTCATCAGATTATGCGTAACGGTTCTAGTTAGGGTAATTTGACTCGCATAATGACATCAATCACGGCTGTTAATGGTTTTCTTCGCACTTTTTGAACCGGCTCTGATCTGTAATGGATGCTCGTTTTCTTATGCTTTTGGATTCTTATTTTTAGTTTCTCTTATACCAAGTATGCAGAGCAAAAGTATTGTAACCGCCAAAAAAATTCGGACTGGATATTTTGAAGAATTTTCACGTTTCAGACCCCCTCTAGTCAGAAACGCACATTTCGATATTTCGGTATGTCTGTCAGTAAACGTAGTAATAAAATAAAATAAAATAATTATTTTAAAAAAACTATTTTTGAAAGATTGCTTTGAAGGAAACATTTGCTCTTCGAAAAAGTGATTTTTCAATTTTAGTCTAATAAAATGGGAGGCGTTGCACTGAATAAAGAAATGTACAATTTGTTTAATTTTAAAAAGTAAAAAAATTAAAAATAATTTTTGAAACAATGAATCTACGAGGAATTCCTACGACAAAATGTAAGAGTTTTTACATATTTCACGAAACCTCTTTTCCTCGAATTTCGGTCAACATAGAATGCATTCTATTCGTCAAAACCGTATGAAACGGTTACATCACAACGTATACATTACAGCAATACGCACGTATGAAACCTATTTTTTTCTAAACAATTGTATTAATCTTTTAAGATTATTTATTATGCAATATATTCTATATATTTAAGATTTTCAAGTTACACGAGATTTATTATTTTTTGAAATTTTTGATATTAGCATATTTAAATTAAGTTCGCTGTGATTATTAAGCCTCGTATATTATGCTAATTTAGAAAATTTTTAATTAAGAATTATTTTCTCTGATCGAACCAATTTATCACATCACAACGCAAATTCGATTTGTTATTAAAAAACAAATATTTTAAGAAACAAATAACTTTATTGCTTTGTAATTACAATAAAATGCGCGTTCTATATGCCTAAATTTTCTATCGGATAAAAAAATAACTTGTGAAAAAAATTAGCTTTATCTACAACTGAAATTTTGACTGATTTTATTTTCAGGAATGACTCATTTTTCTTGAGTTAGATGAAAGAAATCTGATACTCCAAATTTGTAGATTCTAGCCTTATTTCAATGGTGTGGTGGGGTGTGGAGAAGGGAGAGCCAGCTCAGGTGTCGTCCTTGTCATCTGATCCTGGTTCAAAATTACAAGGTCCGTCCCAAAATAGCCCTAGTGTTGTTTTACAACGGGACGTGAATATAACTAAACCAAACCATCTAGCTTTATTTTGAACTAAATACACTCACTAGAAGTCTGTCTGTCTGGCTGTTCGATTACAAATGAACACAAGATGTAAAGAGTTAAGTGAGTAAAATTTGGTGTGCATATTTAATATCTAAAGTGAAGATTGGTATTAAATTTGACCTTGACGGATTTCTTCAAACTCCGCCCACTTGATGTTGATCATCTTTGAAGTTTACGTTAATTGTTGTTGTGTTGTTATTTATGGCAATCTACAAGCCCTCTGACTGTTAGCTGTCAACGATTTAAGCCGTGTGAGCATCTCTTGTTTTTTCAGTAGCTCCAACTAGAGCCAAGAGTACCACTTAGCTACTTCATGCTTTCACAATCCTTGCACTACTCCTTTTTACAGGGGGGCACATTCACACACCTCATAGATAGAACACAGAAGAAGAACGACCCTGCCGGAACCGGGACCCCCAGATCACGGGAAGACGCGCTACCCCTATACTAGGACATCAGCCAAACGCGTTAATTCAAAACTCAAACTTTAGTATACGAATTTAGCAGTACAATCGTAATTTGTTGTTATTGTTATCGTCTAATTTTGATTTTAATGGTCTGAAAAATTTGCCCAATAACACATTCGTTTACCTGGTAGCCACTATTTCATAATTATTGTTTGCCAATGGCATATTGTTAATATGGCACAATTATATTTATTACTAAGTATGCTAGAACGCTTCGGAGAGATCACTGTCGCTCATTAGAAACTATTTTATTGATCCTTAGAAATTTTCCTTCTAAGAAGTAAGTAAAGTTTACTTTGACAAATAATATTTATCTTTGCAGTATATAAATATATGTTTATACCTTTAGCTCTTTGATGTTATATTTGATTTGATGTTGTATTTCACATAGATATTTTTTTTAAATAAAATTTAATATGATAGGCTAAATGCGTGTTCTTGCCTAACCATTTAATTGGAAATTTTGGTGACAACTTCATTCATTTAGGCATAGATAGATCATATGGAAAGTATGGAAGTCGGAATCCTACTATGCAAATTTCTACACCACATCAGAACTTTGAATTCCAGACAGCAGATTTAACTCAATAAGATGCGCATATAAGACACATAAATATTAGAATTTCAAAATTATAGCATAAGAGGACATCGTTGAAAAATAAACTACAAAGTCCCATTTCCATCTTTTGAAAACAAATGAAGTTAAATTATTTCAAAAAAGATAATCCAAGAGAGTGAATGAGAAATTTGGACAATAGATAGAAAATCTCGAATAATCAATCTGAAATATCCTGCCAATTAATTATAATCGACGATGATCCATCATTAATATTCCATACTCGCATATTACAAAACAATTCTCTGATCATTAACATGGCATTCATTCAATGATCCTCACTTCGGTTCAAAACAGAACGCTAATCTGTCCAATCCGAAAAACACTTCACTTAATAATACTAATGATTTCCTCCAATCCAAGTAATGGGAAAATTATTTAGTGAAAGGTTAGATAATAATTCTGCTGAGGTTGCTACCCAGCTGTTATTGTACAGAAAAAAAAGCTATAAAAGATGCAAAGCAGTAACAAAGCCTAAACCTGTCCTTAAAATAGGATGATTAATATACCTTTTCTTAAGTTACTAACGAAACCGATATGCAAACAAGCTGCCTTCCGCAATATCAAGTCGGCACTGAATACTAATACCTCCATCGAAACTTGCTTAAGTGGCCGGCTTTAGGGCCCGCTTCAAAGCTGGGGTATCAATCATTCCCATTGCATTTCCAATTAAGGTGGGTCGGAAAAGTGACTCGACGCCATTACGGATACTGGAATATTTCCCAAATTTGTTGGCAGGTGTAACTCTGCTCACTTTCGGTAACTAGAAAATTGCACGAGTATTTCATAATGGTAAGGTAGGCTTCAATTTATTAATTGCATTTAATAGGGTTCGGTTTTTGGCTCGAATGCCATTCACTTTGGGAATAACGTTTCTGATTTGCTAAGCCACTCGACCTACATTATGTAGGAGTGGTCACCCCAAAACTTTCTCGCAAATTTGTAATAAAGGTGAATGTGTGCATTAGCGCGTGTTGGGGGGGGGAGGGTCTTTGTCCAACCAGTTGAAACCAAAATTTGATATAAAATGACACTTGTAGTCAGAAAATCACATACCAAATGTGATATATTTAAATCACCGTGTTTTTGAATTATCGCGTTTATATTCTGAAAAGGCAGACTGACAGACGTTTACTTCATTGTTGCATTACACTTCAACATTTTATAGATGTCTGCAATTTAGAAGTTAAATCTATATACCAAATTCTATCCATCTAGCATTATTTGTTTTGCATTTATTGTGTTAACTTATATTCGAACAGTTGGATAGACGGAATTCCTTTACATAGAATTTGTTTAACATTTGATAGAAATCTAAACATTTGGCGTTAAGACCGTATGACAAATTTCATGCATCTAGCTCAAAGCATTTTTGTTATCGTTGTAACTGGCAAACCGACATTTACCAGAATTGTTTTTCGAACTCGAGGCAGTCTGAAACGTGAAGGTTCGTCAAAATCCAAATTTCGAATATTTTGATGATTACGATATTTTTTCTTACTTTGTATACGATAAAGTAGCAATGTCCAAGAGTACTTACTTGAAGTAGTAAACAAGTCAACATGCCATGATTTGTTTAAAGTATTGATGTTTGAGAGAAATTATGTTAACAATTTTCATTATGTGAGCAATCAACTTTTCCTTGCATTTATTTACTTTCTAATATATAAAGAATTGTAATCGTCAAAAAACTCAAACTCGGGATTTTAACGAATTTCTACTTTTCACACTACTTTGGTTTGTCTGAAAAGCACAGTTTTGGAATTATATATGTCTATTGCTCAGTCTATCTGTATATGGCCTCTATCACTGAAAAATGCTTTGATCTGGACGGATGAAAATTGGTACATCAACTTGACTCCAAATGTGTTGATTTCTATCAAATTTTGAACGAAGCCCTTTCTAAGGAAATCTGACTGCCCTGTTGTTTGAATACGAGTGAAAGCAATTACTAGAAAACGTAAAGAGCTAGATAAATAAAATGTGATATACAGATTAAATGTCCAAAATGTGAAATTTGCGACCAAATCCAAGGAAGTGTTGACAACCTCTCAATCTTTTCCATGTATGTGACAATTCAAAAATAAAATAACGTACATAAATTAATTTTGGTCCAATATTTTAGCATCTCAAAAATAGATTCTTATCAAGTTTCGGACCATATTTATCAAATTATTGTATGTCTACCTGTCTTTACTTTCGAACACTTACGAAAGCGATAACTCAAAATAAATGAAATTTGACATCTAAACTTCTACGAACGAATGCGCTATAATGTTACATTTTATTTTGAGTTCGGTGAAACAGTACGTCTAAATTACATATTCGATTATCTGGTGCTTATGTAAGTCGCATGTAAAGAGATTAATCGCCGAATATCGCACATGATGAATCCAATAAAAAATCCTAGATTCAAACAGAATTCGATATTTCATAAATATTACTCGCCAATAGCATACAATTAATCCTCACGTTCTAAAGATCATATCAGGATTCGATTCTTATAATCCTTGGGCGTTCCAGTATTCAGGTACCTCAGAATATTGGAACGACCAAGATTCTATTTTAAAGAAAAGAAATCCCCCCCCCCCACACACACTTCCTAAAAACCGTAATGACAGCCCGAGTAAGGGCACGATGGCCGGGTGATATGGTAACAGTTTCGGAACCGGAGGGTTTCAGGTTCGGAACCCGATTCCGCCGATCCGTCATGTAAGTCAGGTGCACGTTAAACGTCCTCCAGCTGGTGTGGCGTGGTGTGGGGACGGGGTACCAGCTCAGGTGCCGTCCTCGTCATCTGACCGCGGTTCAATATTACGAGGTCCGTCTCAAGTGTTGCTTTAAAACGGGACGTTAATATAACTAACCTAAACTAAACTAGAGAGCCCGAGTCTGTTAGGGTTTTTATACAAAAGAGTTTAACTGATAGCTATCAAGCAACATTCTTTTGAGTGTTTTTACAAAACCTAAGAACACATAAAGTGAACGAACAAGTAAGCCCCTCGGGTATTTAATCAATCAGCTTAACAAAGGCGGCTGGATGAATTTGTCAATGATATTCATGTGACTCTGATGGGTTCCTTAACTTCGCTGATCTGGCATTTAGGGTCTTTACGTATAGGTATAAAAATACAAATACCGGATTTCTTTACGATAAAACGCACAAATAATTACAAATAATTATTATTTGTGAAAAATTCTGAGCTTAATTTTATGCGGAAGGAGGAGGTTGAGATTAACATTTTTTTAGAGAGTGCGCGAATGAAACGTTTCGTAAAAGCAATCCCGCTGCTTACATTCACATTTCACCTTCAACCTAATAATTCATTTCATCAACACATTTGTAAATTTTAAGACATTTTCGTTTTCGTTATTTACTTGAAGTAAAATGCTATTTCTTTTCAATCAGTAGCAATGCCTGCAGGTTAAGAAACAACGTGTTGCAGGCAAGGATGTGAACTTTCACACATCGGATAATGGCGTGAACAGAAGAAAAATATATTATCTCAAACAGGACAAATTTTTATTCGGTTTACTTTTTTACGTTTGTGAGAATGAAATTTGATAACTAATTTTTTTCAGTCTCCTTTTCATGTGCTAAAAATTTATATTCTGTATGTTCCTGATAATCATGCTTTCTTAAAATTTAAGAGACGTGACCAAATGAAGTTTTAACTGTTCTATTAGCGTTTTCCCTCATGCTACTGGAATCGAAGTTCCCTCTTTATTTTTAAAAATCTGTCATTTTTTTTGTAAGCTGACTCTACACGTCAGGAATAATCTGGTATATATTGATTAATGGTGAATTCTTCGTTCAGTGAAATTAAGGGGGGAAAAAACTAAAAAAAAATATTGTACTGCAGATTTCTGAACTTCCAGTAATACAGTTTTTGAACTCGGATGACGTTAATTGAAGCGAAATTTACAATCGTCTAGAGACCGTCTAGACAATCTGTTATTCTTTTAACAGTATCTCTGGTATGATTAGCACAAATTAACTAATGGAAGAAAATCTTTCTTCACATTGACAAATTGCTTATGAAATTTTAAAAATATCATTTGCGTTTATTTAGATGTAAATATAAATATACGTTAAAAAGCTTGCTTCTTTGTAGTAGAATATATTCCATCCATAATGTTTCCGAACAGTCAAGTTAAAACTAATCAAGAAAATCAGTTTCCAATAATTAGCGTTCCACTAAAAGAGAAAAAATGTGATCAAATACAAATTAAGGACAATGTTGAAGGAAAATATTAGCAATAACATTAAACGAATCAGCACAAAAATAAAATAAAAATTTTAGACCTCAGCTCATTTACTTTTGCTACAATCTTGCATAATAAAAAGAGATGCAAATAAAATGTTAAGTTTACAATCCCATAACAATTTTCTGTTTACTCTTAGATTTATAATCACTTCGATAAATCAAGCTAAACAGTAAAAAAAAAAGTTATCTGAATTGTTTTACGACACATCTGAAGTTTGAATTTGCACATCCAATAATCATGCAAACCAAAAGGACGGAGATATTTTTTTCTCCACGCAGCATCACTAGATGGCGCCGTAAGATTTTATTGTGGATACTCCAAAGAATAGTGGCATTGTTGAAAAAATTTGATTGCATCTTTTATATAAAAATAGGGAAATTTTAATTAATTGTGTCAAATCTAACAAAAACGGCTTAAAAGAAAATTATGTCATAAAAATCATAATTTCACACCAAATAGTGTTTATTCAAATTAAAACGTTACATAAAATGAATTATTTCATGTAAGTTTCTTCATAAAGTATGAAACTTTCTCCTGAAGACTTAATAATATTTTTGATTGCAGAAAATTTCTTTCCTAATAATATATATTGAAAGTTGTAAGCATTTCTTATACTTTTGTCTCCAAAATTTGTAATAATTTTTTTCAGACCCCCCTGAATTCGTAAAACACATTTTTAAAAAATGACCGTCGGTCTGTTTGTTACAAGGATAACTAAAAAATGCTTGGAACTGATTTTTGATATATGGGTTTTTCTAATCAAATTTGTCGATTTCAGTCAAATTTTGTGTAAAATACGTTCAAAGAAAGTACGTCCGTTCAAATGTCAGTCCTGCCGTTCGAATATAAATGAGCACGATAACTATAAAATGAAAATAGCTAGATAGATAAAATTCGGTATACAGATTTTAAGGTATCCGAACACGTTCGGAGTAGTTTTTTAGAACATGGTGCAAACATATTTTAATCATATTTCTAGGTTTAACACCATTTAAAATTAGTAATATGATATCAAAATTTGAAATAAATATTAAAACTTTTTGAAAATTGGCATTTTATAGCATAAATTTAAGCAAATTCTTCAAAAACTTCAAATTTGCTACACCAAAAACTATTACTCTTATCCAAACAAAACTTATACTAAAATAAACTACATAGTTTTCTCAAGGGAATGAACTATAATCATATGATTATAATAATAAATAAAAATTTTAGAACCAATCGAAGATTTATCAGGAAATTTTTTGTCAGTTTATGACGTTATTATTCAAACAATAAGCTTTAAATTAAAAACTATTCACCCAATCTAAATTATTTTAGTTCATTCCCTAGAAAATGGTATAGAGACAAAGTGTACCAAATTTCATAGTAATGTGATAATTATATTTTGAGTTATTTGATTTGGAGTAAGCAAAAAATAAGTAAAAATCAGTTTTGAGAAAAATGCATTTAAAGTTTACAATAACATGTTTTTATAATAAATTATGAGTGTGCATACTTAAAATTCACCACATTTATAAGTTACACCTTTTTCCTTCTCAGCTTTTAACAATTTTCCTTTTTTAATCATTTTTTTTCTGGCAGTTTTTTGCCTTTGGCAGTGAATGTCGTCTAGATTCAGTTATTCTGTCTTTGTCGAACTTTGCACTAACTGCAATTTTACTAGGATGCACTCCAACAGCCTTAAGGATATTCAGTAATCCCATAAAACCTTTGTTAAAATGTATTACTGACATAAATGCCCCTAATCTGAGGATCTGGAGCTCAACAAAAACATCTTTGGGTAAGAATTTCCACAAAACACCATTGAAGCTCTCATTGGCATTTTGTGTTTTCCCGTGTAAACATTTTTCTATCAGTTTTTTATCACATAGTTTCATGTATTCTTTTTTCACAATATTCAAAATATTTTGGGATAGTCTCTTTGACTTTTCGGTGTAATTTAATCCATTATATACAGCTCTCTGAAATTTGCACCAGCTGTTGGGTCCAGTTGGACATTGGCCATGCATAGGCTGTTTTGCACTTGAGCAGCAATGAAAAAAGGATGTAATCACTGCACTTTGTATTTCTTGCAAATTGTTTACATTACTACGTATTGCAATACCGTAGAAATTTTGAAGTTTGTCAATAAATACATCAGTCAGTTTCCCCTTACCTCCAAGACCTTTATGTGTCATTTTGAATTTTCTAAGTCTTGAACCGACTCGTTTTTGAATATGGCCAATGCATTCATACTTTTTAACACTGTTTTTACCATATATCTCTTTTATTGCATCATATCCTTTCGAATCACCATCGCCATAAAAGCCAACATAATGTAGATTTCTCATTTGGGTCGATCTTTCAAAAATGCTTTACACACCTACTAGCTCCATGGAACCTGATGATCCAATATGTTTTGCACATTTTAGGGAGTGATTTTCATCATCTGTTGTTCTGCACAACCTGCACACTTTAGACATCACTTCAATGTCCAACACCTTTCCAGAATCAACAGATACGATTGACACACAACCATTTAAAGAAGTGTGCCCTCGACGTTGCCAAGTTCCATCGACTGACACAACATACACAACAATTTCATCTGGATTTTTATTTTTTCTTATTTCAGAAGCAGCCTCATTTATGGCTTTACTTGAAACATCAGCAGCACACACTAATTTCTTTTCAAGATATCTGAAACAAGTTTTGGATGGAGCAATTATACTCATTGCTGAGCACATTTTTTTTGCTGCAGAATGTCCTCACCCTATGAGTCTCAAACCAAAAACAAAAGATGTATTTATGTTATGCATTTTGTTCACTTTCTCAGATGAGCAAAAAGATGCTATAAAATCACAATTCTGACATTTTATAGACATATTTGCAGCTAACCCAAACACAGACTCTTTAAAAGGCTTACACCATTTGTGAAACACACAGGGCAACATAAACATGATACAATATCAGATAGAATATCCAGATTGAAAATCACATTTCCCTGTTTATTACCAGAAATTTGAAGCATCATTCGAATTATCTACCGTAGACAAAAAACTATGAAGCTTTACTTCGCTCACTGTTTGGATAGCTTGATCAGCAATTTTGTTGCTCTTCTTATCAACACTATTTTAAATCTATTTTCATTAAATTTACGCTTACGAGAAGAGATTCGGTTCTTACTACTTCCCATAACTACAAATTATTCAAAGATAATAAACTATATGAAAAGAACACAAGTTTTTAAAAATATAGGTTGTAAACGCAGGCAGTGATAACAAGTAAACAATAAATTATTGCCAAATTTTGTAAGTAATTCTGCGTTGCCACACAATTTCCAAAAGTGTCATTAGTTTTATTACTTCATTAAAAGTTTATTAAAACTATATTTAAAATGAAATTTGTGTTTATACAAATTTTTGACATGTCTCTATCCCTTTAAATCGGTACTTCCGGTTATTTAAATGTCCACTTTCGGTTTACCGATCATTACGAAAATATTAATATCTTGACTTCTAATTAACGTAGGACAAAAGTAAACCGGTTTTGGATAGCTTAGAAACTGGTCTATCCAATAATAGGAATTTTAAAAAATGTCATTTTTTGAGAAAATTGACCTTTTTAACGTGTTCGGATTAACATCAATAATGTAGACACCTGTCAACTTTTGAGCCAAATTCAACAACAATCAGCCTGTACTTTTAGAAACATGTAAACGCGATAACTAAAAAACGTAAGGGTTTAAATAGATCAAATTTATTTGCTATTTTCCGATTACGAGTGTAGTTTTGAGTCAAAATTTTGTTTCGATTCGTTGGAAAAAAAACGTGTCTAAAACAGTGAATTAAATTTTCGGACATTATTATCCGCATACCAAGGATTAACGCTAAAAGACCACACCAAGGATCATATGATAGATCCAGTAAGAATGCTAAATTCCCGCCAAAGGTTAATATTTCGTAACTTTTGTACGCCAATGCCATGCAAGACCTTTTCTAGTATAACACCTTTATTAGACAGTATGCGAGAAAGATTGTGAGGGACCACTCGCTCTTGTTTTTACTTTTTTTGGTATATGAAGTATACAAAGAAAAAATATTGTATTTTTCAAGAAACTGGAACTTGAGACTATGATGTTTCAAAGACCCCCAAATTCGAAAATAACACATTTTTGGAATTATGCCCCTTGTGAAAAATATTTCAGCTAGCCGGATGTGATATGACCCGTGGTCTGAACTTCATATTTTCTGTAAGGTCTATTCAAAGGAATATTGTCTGTTTGATTATCCGAATGGAATAAACACTATACTTCCAAAAGTAATCTAAAGTTTAAATCTTGACTAAATCCGTCCAAGAGTTGACTGTTTGTTGGCATGTAAATGAGAACTCGGAAAGAACAATGACTTGAATTAATAACATTTGGTATGTGATGCACCTCCTAAAATTACAGTTTTGTGTTAAAATTTTCTTTTAGCCTGTAGCATAGAAAGAATCTAAAACTTAAATTCTGTTTTCGAATACTACACCTTTCGCCAGGGATTAAACGCAAATCACTGGCCAAGAATTACGCGATAGATTCAGTAAAAATGTAAATTCACAAGAAAGGTTAATATTTCATTAAATTTATTGTTATTCCATATGAATGACGTCATCTGCTAGAAAATTTGAGAAATATTTATTACTGTAATCTTTGTGGAATGGGTTATGAAATATATTGAATTGAAGACACAAAAAATAGAAAATATTAAAGTTTTTAAAACATGATTTTAAAAGGTAATTCTTAAAGCAGAATCTCGAAAGATTAAAAGTTGGATTTTAATGCAAGCATTAATAAAGAAATTAAGTCAAAATATTATCACAAGGATAAGAATTATTTAATCTCCATTAAACATAAAAAAAAATGTTACTCAAATCGTCTGACGACAGGCAGCACGATTAATTGAATGAAAGTTGGATGAAGGCAATTCGATGCTGAATTCCACGAGAACTACGACGCGCAAGCAACGAAACACGGCCAATGTATATATACAGAACAGCACTAGAAAAAATTAACAACATACAAGTAAACAGAAAATAACTATTTCAACAATAGGGACTGTTCAAGAGCATTCGATGAAATCGCTTCCTTCCTTCACATTTACATAGGTTTTCTGATCATTCAAGGAAACTCCCAGATAAACCTTCAGAACTCGGTTTCTAATAGAGATAGGGCCGAAATTCTTGTGTTTTCGTAAATCTTAATTTTTGTCATCAAAGCTACTAAATGGTCGTTTTTTTCCAAGATAGGAAGTCATTGATCGTGCATCCATTAAAATGATCTGTAAACTTAACTTTGTGATGAACCTTGCAGGGGAAATGTTTTACAGATTCTTAACATCATGATGTAAAAGTGGTTAAATTAGAATTAAATCGCAGTACTTCTGCCAAAGATTCAGTATTTTACGATTTTGTTTTGACTATCAAATTGTTTGCTTCGAGAAATATTTTCTTGTTTTAACACCCACAATAAATCATATCTTTCAACGTTTTTTAAAGCATAAATTCTAATTTTTCTCACTAACTGTTAAGACATCGGCTATATTTCAAATAAAAATATCAAACCCATTTTTCCGGAAAAGTAACTGCTATATTCTTAAGAATTAAGACCAAGAGGGTTGTTGTTTTATTTTTCTTTGATGAAAAGCATCTATTTTTTTTTTCTTTAGCATTAAAGAATTACAAACCAGTCCATTCTCTCAAATAATTTCTCAAACTAAGATCTTTAATACAATGATTCATGTTATTTACTTAGTCAGTGAATATTTCGTATTAAATAACCTGCGATCAATCTTGTGGGAGTGCATTCTGGATTGATTTTCTTTCTAAAAAATACTGAATTTACTTTTGTATTTACTGCTTCTTGATCGATAACCCAATACAAAAGGAGAAAGGTATCATCCAGTTGTATAGTAAACAACGAAGGAATAGTTTGTAAACATGGAATGCACGCCAAAATCTTTCAATTTGTTTCCTATATTTAGAAAAATAAATAAATCGATATGAAAATGGAACCAGTTTAGGAAGCCAAGGTTAGGGTCCAAATGAAAAATATTTTCCGAAATTGACTTGAAAGCTTTTTGGTTTTGAAGGAATAAGTGAAGTGGAAACTTTTAATATTTCATAAACATGAGATTGTATGTTTATGTTTAAAACTTTAGGGAGATGTATTTACTTATCAGAGCTAACAGATCACATTATTTATTACAGAAATTACCCTTCTGTTTTGTTTATTTTCTATTGTACAAAGAGAAAATATTGTAATCTTCAGAAAAATTGAATTCTAGAGTTTGAGGAATTATATTTTCGGATCTTTCAAAGTTAAAAGAAAAACATTTTTTTTATTTATGTGTGTCTGCCAAAAGCGCTCTGAGAAAAATGAATGAAATTTGTTATATGGCCTTTAGACAAATTTATACATTTCTTTCAAATTTTGAACAAAATCCATTCACAGAAAGTTTGTGAGCTGTCTGAATACAAGTCTCTGATCCGAATACAAGTGAACACAAGTACAGCGAAACTTTTAAAACCAGATAAATGAAACGTGGTGCACAGTTTTGCTATGTTGAGTCTAGAATGGTATTTTGAGTTAAATCCTTAAAGGGTTGGCAGTCTGTTGATTTGTACTTCCGCTTTTAAAGACTATAATTGAAAAAAAAAGCAACGAATCAGTGAACTGTTTTGTGTTTGTTTGCATTTTGCATCTTTTCACTAAATTTGTAGCTTATTATATAATTTGACTTCAATTAGCTTGATAAAAGGTGCCCAAATTACATTTTCTGTTTTCTTTTCAGTAGAAGATGTGACCAATCTAAACTGACCAGAGATGTAGTAGAAAATGATGTAGATGCAGTTTCATCCTGTTAAA
>JAPMOR010099779.1:271978-368048 GCA_026543865.1 Argiope aurantia
AAAATGATGTAGATGCAGTTTCATCCTGTTAAAATTATCTAAGATCTAATTGTCAAAGATTAAATAACTAAAGATGTAGTAGGAAATATCATGCATGTTGCAGAATATTAAGAATTTTTTTAAAAAAATATTATTTATAGTACATATTAAATGTCAATAGAGAGTAACATTATAAGTTTCGTTTCTTTGAGTGGGATTTTTTTTGTACATAATTTTCGCCAATATGCAAATCAAAACTAACCACTAAAATCCTATTGAAATAAATGTGATCAATTAACAGAAAAACAGAAATTTCAAACACATAATTTAAAAAAAATGTTGAAATAAACCATTAACAATAACTTTCCATTTAATCTTTGAAGGAAAAAATTTAGTATGAATTAATAACAATTGCATATCTCATTTCATGGGCCTGTTCTAATTATTCATGCTTGGGTTTAGTCGACTATCTATAAATGAGTCAATTTAAACCGTGAAAAAAAAACTGACTCATTTGCGAGGTACCAAAGCACAAGTTGAGATTTCTCTTTCGGTAATAATGCAAATCAAATACGGAGATATATAACTCCACCCAGCTTTACAGACGGCGTTGGACGATTATATATAATATATATAACATTGATTCTATCAAGCTCAAAAAATTGTTATTACGAAACTTAGAAGATAAAACTCTGAGTGTTCGTACATTATATGTCGATTTGGCTTTTATTGTTATATCTAAGGTTCACGTTTAATGGGGGGGGAGGCTGATATGTTTATTAGAAAGTATGCCAAACATTTTCGGTAGACCACTTCTATTGGTTGAACTATGTATTCACATATGTATGAATCGGAATCATAAACACATCGGCGGATTATTTTGTCCAAAACCTGAAAAAAAAATACAGTACATTTCTTGAAAAGCCAATATATCAGATTTCATGCCTGCAACGTTTTACGTTATGCAGTTATTTTGATCCTAATCCCGAAAGTATATATAATTCGAAAAATAAGTTTTTAAGCGCAGGAAAGTATTAAGTGGGGAAAGTATTCCGAGATTTTTTTTGATGATTGCATTACCCTTTTTATGTATGATTTCTATTCGAAAAAGTGAAAATATAAAATTTTCAATAACCAACTTCAGTTTAATCCTTATTTGAAAGTGATTAATGCTCTTCTGGTAACCTGCCACATCACCATTAATATAGTTGCGATAATGATTCTGAAAAGAAATGTAACTTACTTCATTTATTTTTCCGGTGTTTGTCAAGCTGTCTTCCAATTGCGATAAGAATTTCTCAAAAAGAATTTCTTTTGGCAGCAGTTTGTGCATCTGCAGAATGCTCGGATACATTTCCTTCTATGGCCTCCAAAATCGATGGCCTTAATTAAGTTCCCCAGATTCCTGATGCAACACCGCAGAATGTCGAGGAACACGAGCAACTTCATTAATCTGCATCGTTACCTTCTTTTTTTTTTAACGTCCCGAAGTGCCGATGGTTAGAATCCAACCTTAATCTAAGTAGAGAATAAAATTTGAAATGATGTTTGCAAGCGATTTTCATTAAGCTAGCAGCGTTCGCATGTGTAATGTGTGTGAAATGAAATGCATAATCATTTAATCCTGGTTGAAGAATATAAATAACACATTAACTTGTATTAAAATTTCAGCTTTAACAATTTTTATGGATGCTAATACATTTCGTAATGAAAATCAAATATATAACGTTTTATTTTATTGAATTCATTAGCTTTAACCTCTCTTTTATAAAAGTTACCTCGACTTTTCGAAAAAAAAAATTATACCTTCAAGCTGCAAATACGATTATATAATATTAATCATATTATTCGATAAATGTTTTGTTATTTGTATAAGTTTAGCTTCTTATTTAGAAAGTACGTTTCGTTTAAATATCAATAGTTTCTCTACATGTGATGTTACATAAACTTTTCTGAATTTTGATCATAATATGAGGCCGTAACTGTCATACCGTTCACAGCAACGGAATAAAATGTTGGTTCAGCGATTTTGATTTTGAGTTCTGCTCTCAAGAATCATATGAAAAGCAACAGTTTAATAATTACGATTACAATGACAAAATTTCAAATTTTCAACGAACAACACCAATTATTTTTTTGGAATGTGTTTACATCAACCTTTTTTTTATTGGAATGTGTTCTTCGTAACAAAAAACAGTAAACAGCGGTGGATGGTACCTGTAACATGAAAATCACCAGAGATAGACAGAAGAAAAGTAAAAACAACCAATAACAACAGTGAAGCAAAAGAAAGCAAAACATTTTGTTGCGTTCCACAAATTTGTTACTTGATCTACTTCAGCCACGGTGACACGTTGCATGCGGCAGATGGAGCCTAGAACCAAAGTACGTAACCATACCGAAAGGATTCTGTTGAGCTTCATATCTATAGTACGCGCACAACAGTTGTTTTCATTTTTCTTAGTAGTCCATTTAGCGCTGGTTTGTCTATTTAACGTTAATTTCTTGCTGCAGGCATCATTCTATTGCTATTTATTGTTTTTTGCTATGGAGAAAGCATTCCAATTTCAAAACAGTTGCTGTTACCATTTGAAAATTTTGAAATTTTGTCACTGTAATAATAGTTATTAAAGTTTTGGTTGTCGTTTTTCGTATGATTCTTGTGCGCGTACCTGAAAATACCTTGAAACAATTTTTTTTTCGTTCTTATGAATGTTATGATTGTTACAGTCTTATATATCGGGTCATTTTCTTTTTCGTAATTACCCGGTACATATCCTCCAACAGCTACAGAATTTTCCATAGTTGCAACGGAAATTAGATGTAAATTGTGGAATTATGGACATGTAATGAAAAACTACGCCATCATATATACAAATAAATAAATAAACTGTTTAGCCTGGTTTTAAAAAAACCAAATGGAAACTTTTTCTAGCATGAATACAAAACTCCTGGAGTCACTCTTCATTAAAAAAATGTGCTGTTTCTCTCAGGATTCTCAGACTAGCACTTTTAGACGATTGTACTAAGTTAGAGGATGGTATGCAGAAAGATGAGCAGTTGTTACGATTATTAACTTCGCAAATAATGTCAGTTTACTCTTTTGCTAAATATAAACATCTACTCCTTTCATTTCTCCTCTCAACCCCACCATTTTTTTAATGAAATAAGCTCTCTTTAAGCAAGTGCAAAAGCACAGAAGGTTCCGAATCTATGAATGGCAATATATGGGAGTTTGTTATGATATTAAACTGAGCCGTGATGTAAAAGAAATTTCTTACTACTTCATGAAAAAAAAATAGCGAACAAAATAATATTATCGAACAAATAGTTTAGAAAATTGTCGAACAAAGAGTATTAATTCCCTTAATCTACAAAATTCTTATTGCGATTTTTTTTAATAAAAGGATTTTATATATTTAATCAATAATAAATGTCTGTCAAATAATTTTGAAAAATGTTTTAAAATATTTGTTTTAATTAATTAAATTCTTTATAAATATCTATTCATCGGCAGTTTTTTATATGTAAATAAAATGTTAAGAAATGTTAGCGATATTTGGGTTATCAATGGTGCAAAGTCTGAATGTGTTTTAACAATAGATTATAATTTAAAAGGTTATTTATTTTTTAATAATTTTTGACTTACAAAAATTTTATTATTCAACATTCATCATGCTGAATGTCGACATTTGCAGATGTGCACGAGAAGTAGTGTTACTTGCAAATGTGCAATCTTTCATCGGCGTATTTGTTATGTGTTAACTTTTACTAGAATTATCCGTAAATATTGTAATCTATTGGTAAACTTCTCAAATATCTTCTTTAAATCTTCGAAGCCATCAACAGTTCTCAAACCTTCCAAATTCCGCAAGCGTCAAACTGATTGAGCCATAAACATTAACTTCTGGCTCTAATGACATTAAAACATTATGCTGTCAAATTTTGAAGAGAGAATCGGGTTTTAAATCAGGAAAAGGCTGCACGGTTTTCGAACATGGTCTATTGATAAGACCGCAGATTAACTGGAGCTATCAATCTCTTTAACAAGGAGCTAAAAAAAAGCGAAACTGTCATGGCCAGCAATATTTCACATTCACACTTCGGAACCATTGGCAACTTGCCTTCACTCGCCATCCTATCACTTTTTTCTCCCTAACTCACTGGATGAAATAGTACGTGCTACGGAAGGGGCGGGGCCAGAAAAACTTTCGTGCCTCTTCCAAATGTAAGGGAAGGAATAATCTAAAACCAAATGTTATTGGATCTGTCCCAATTTGAAAAATTACTTTTTGTGACGACGACGAGAAGAAAAAAAATGTTACTGGCGGAAAGGGATGTGAAAAAATAAATGGAAGATCCTGATGCCAGAATGAAATAAACTGACCACTAAATACGATAGAATCGTTCGTTTCGGATGTATTAGAACCATTGCAGGAATCTAATAGAATTTAGGAATAGGTTTATCGCCTGCAGCGGAAGAGTAGAGTGGAGTTGTTCTATTTAAGAGGAGAAGATGTCTTTTGATTTTTTTTTGTTTCCCTTTTTTTATGTTTGATAAGTGGTTGAATAGAAAAAAATTGCTTTGCGTATAAACCATCTTTAATTTTATACATATTAAATTTAATTTTTGTACATATTAAATAATTTAATTTATTGTAAATTAGTTAATGTCTGTTAGAAAATGGTATAGTTCATTTCTGTTAAAATGTAAAAAAAAGAAAAAAAAACTTGAAACGTTAATAAAAACTCGCTTTTTACTTTTACTTTATCGTAAGTATAGAATTCATCAAAAAAATTCGAACTCGAGATTTTTACGAATCTCCTCGTTTTAGACCTCCTTGAGTTCGCCTCCATAACACATTTTATTAAATGCCCGTCTGTCTGTCTCTGACAAAGATAACGCCAAAACGCTTTGAGCTAGACGGCTGAAATTTGATATAAGGTTTTTATATCAAATTTGTAAATTTCTATCAAAATTTGAGTAAAATATATTCAGGGAAAGTCCGTCTGCCCGAATATACGTTAATACGGTAACTAGGAAACGGTGAGAGCTATAAGAATAAAATTCAGTACACACATTTAACATCTATAGTGTAGACACTTGCCAAACTTTGAACCAAATCCAACTCTAGGTTGACTGTTTGTCGGTCTGTATTTTCAAAAACATGTAAATTCTATAATTCAAAGCCGCAATGACTTAAAATATATGAAATTGGTCAGGGAGTTTGTGACTACGAGTGCAGTTTTGTGTCAACTTTTTGTTTTAGTCGATGTAGAAAAACGTGTCTAAGACATAAATTCGTCTTTCGAATACTAATTACTGCAGGTCTGATATGAATAACCAAAAAAATCGCCAAGCATCACATGATAGATTCAGAAAAAATGCTAAAATTTACACCAAAAGTTAATATTTCGGAACTATTATAAGCCAATGCCATGTAAAGAGATCTTTGGCATGTCAAGTTTATTAATGACTATGTGAAAAAGTCTTGGGAGATCAGTCCTGCTGGTTTGCATCAATAAACTTATATTTAAAACAAGTATATAACAAATTGCGTTATCATTTTGTATCAATTCACTGCATTTCTGAAGGAATGAGGAATCAACTTGCAGTATCTTATTCGGCGGCTGATTTAAAATAAGTATCAATGTAAGTTCTATTAGATATTTCCTGTTATAAATTGCATGTTAAGGAATAAATTATTAAATTTTATACAGATTATTTGTTATTCGTACAAAATAGTTGACAACTTCAAAAACAAGATGTGTAAAATGACTTTTAATCAGTTGTTTTACATTTATAGATTTCTTCTCTCTCCTTTATAAAATAGATAAAAAAAATCCATTTAAGTTTCGCGTGTTTTTTTTATCTTTATCTGTTTGTGTCATACATCAATGTAGAGTTTGGAAACAAACTTCCCATATCAATCTTAATCTTGTCTACCCACCTTCTTCTTTTTAAACTTTCGCTGTCAAATAGAAGCCGGGACATCAGGTTCGGAGAAAGCAAATTAGGGAAAAGAAAAAAAAAGCAATGCTGGTACAACATTCCGACACATTTTTTATGAAAAATAAACAAAAGAAATTACAAGACGCTTATAGATGATTGATCTTTGTTTAACTTCTTACTTTCTTAAATGAAATTTTTCAAATTAATAAAATATTATGCCTGTGAAGCAAGCTATGCCGTACTCAACTGAAAAATATTTATAAATATTTAAATGAATTCCACGTTTCGATTTTGAAAACGCATATTTTCTGGGTTGCTTACCCATGCCGCGGTGTTTACATCGAAATGTTTCACGTTAGTATATTTGAAATTAATATAATAAATATAAAAGAGGTAAAAACACATTTAAATGTATTATAAATTGTCATTAATTTACAAATTTGGAATGAATTTTTTTTTAAAAAAATTATTGCTGGTAAAATTCGAACTTTTTATTCATTTAAAAGTAAAGGGATAAACAATGTTGGTTAATATAAGAAATTAAACTTTTGAGTGTTTTGAAACACAACTTTTTGAGTGCAACTTTCTCAAAAAATTTACTGATTACTTATGACCTGTATGAAGGAATTTTCTCATGTCATTAAATATTTAATGCTATCCCAAAGTTAGAAATCTCAAGGAATTATAACTGGTGAATAAAGTAACTAATGCAATGCTTCATACTGACATGATTATTGATTGACAGTAACTCTTTTTTTAAACTCATTGTTGATTCATTATTGAAGAAATGCAATTCATTTTAACAGCATAAATATCAGACTTTAATAATAAAAATATATGATTCGATTGAATAAGACAGCTTGGAGAATATTCTGAAAAAAAAAAAAGGTGGAAATGATAACATATCCTTTTATATCCTACTCGTTGTAAACCTTCCTAGTAAGGCTAGTAAATATATTTCTGTTCAGTTTTAGAGAGTAATTAAACTCCATGTCATACAATGACCTCTTTAAAGATCTCATTTTTAGTCGTATATTTTTTTATAATTTTTTTTTCATGTGAATAAAAATATTTATAGTTTTTATATGAACTTAAACTGATTAGCTCAAATATATCATATTTTATATGTCATTTGAAATAAATAATGAATTGAAAACTTTGTAAATCTTACAAATATAATTTTTCTCTCTCTCTCTTTCTGTATTTGGGAGGCAAGATGGACATGTGCGCGTGCGTGCGTACGTACGTAAGTAGTGACGCAAAGTAAATAACACTGTCTGATCAAGAGGTTCCAAACTTAATACATATATATTACTTTGGTGGTGAAAATATGCAACTGAGATCAATTATTTTTAAAATTTAATTAAAATTTTTATTTATTAAAATTGAGAAAAAAATGAAACGTTTATCTACGAAATATCAAAACATATTACAGAACAAAAATGATTTTTACATCATTTTAAATTTCAAAATATGATATTTGTGATCATACCAATTTTTCGCTTTGTAATTTTATTTCGTTGTCGTTTTTCATCTTTCACTGCTGCTTTTTCACCCATTGTTGATAATCAAGATATGAAGTTTGGAGGTATTTTCTCGTGTTTATTAAGTTTCAGTATAAGCTACGTTTTTGATAATTTTTTTTGAAATTCGAGTGTGCTTACATTTTTTTTAAGGTTTGACTTCAGAATAAGTCAGTGGAGAACATTTTTAAACATTTCTACTCTTTCTCGTGATACTGTTGGTTGCATAAAGATATTGAGAAAAAAATTAAGGATTTTCTTTTAATTTTATCAAAAAATTCACATCCATTTTAACCCTTGCGTTTTTCATATTAAAGTTCATAATTTAAGAGGAATGACAAAAAGTTAGGGAAATTAGACAATAAACATAACAAATTGAGTAAAATACTGAGTTTCTAATATTTTATGTCCTATATGCCTTACAAAATTTAAAAATATTTTGCTTAAAAGGCATTAGGACCAACTTGAGAAAAGTATTTAATTGAAATTTATGGCAACCATTAATACCGGCGAAGCAAATAGTCGCTAAATGTGGCGAGTGTAATTATAACCATAAACTTTTAAAAAAATGCCTTTTTGGTGATTTCATTTATTAAGAATTGTATAAGTGCTTTTTGCTGTAAATAATGTTTCATCTGTTTTTGTTTTTATTAATTTCATCCGTATAAATCGTAAATATTGCAACGCAAATAATCTAATTTTTTATTAGATTATTTACGTTTGTTTGATTATTTGCTGAAATTTGACAACGTGCCAGAATATATTTGCTGTAGTTTTGTATTTCATTTAAAAGCTTTAGAAAACAAAACAAAAAATCTTTTTTTCATTTTAAATTTTCCATTTTCATCACTTTGTTTAAAGGGAAAATGCATGCAACGTTTGTAACATTCTGAGCAATAAAGCACGCCGAAAATACTGTTATACTTCTAATGCATTTCGTCTTCGGAATCCTTTCTGAATATTTAAACAAACTGAATACTAAATAACTTACATATCATGAAAAATGAAAGCAATGTGAGAATATTGAATTTGATTGAATGAGTGAGCTGCAGTTTCGAATCTTTGAAAGATACATTAAGTATGAAAGAAGTTCAAAAGCTAAAATACGGTTCAGAAAATATTTTCGACTGTAAAAAGAACAGTTTTGATAATGCATACCCGATGCTATTTTTTGGTATTAAAAATAAACATAACCTTTTTCCCAATAAATTTATTTCCACATAAAAGAACATATTTTTGCTCTCTCGAATATGTAGTATAGAGAAAGTGTGATAATCATCAGAAAATTCGAACTCGAGATTTTGACGCATCTCCACATTTCAAACCTCTCTGAGTTTGAAAAAATGGAAAATGTTCGTCTGTCTGTGACAAAGATAACTCCAAAACACTTTGAGCTGGAAGGCTGAAATTTGGTATACTGTCTATACACCAAATTCATAGATCCTTGTCCAATTTTGAGTAAAATCTGTTCAGAAAAGTCCGACTGTCCTTATATAGATTAACACGATAATTACAAAACTAAGAGAGTTCGATAAATAAAATTCGGTACACAGATTTGGCATCTCTAGTGTAGGCACCTTTCAGATTTTGAGCGAAATCTAACTACGGGTTGACTGTCTGTTGGTCTGTACTTTCAGTAATAAGTAAACGTGATAGTTCAAAAATGTATTTATTTAAATGCATCAAGGTTGGTGACTACAAGTGGAGTTTGGTGTCAAATTTCAATAAATATCCCTAAAACGCAAATGCGTCTTTCGAATACTCGCCACATAGCTCGCCAAGTATCATACGTTGTATTCAGTAAAAATAGTGACATTCATGCCAAAAGCTAATATTTTAACTATTGTACGCTATTGTCATGCAAGATAATCTCTGGCGTAACTTTAATTTTTGAAATCTTTTTTATGGAACTTATAAAAAAAGACTTCTTTAACTTTTATTTCTGGAAATCTTGCAAATTATCATTAGTTGGGTGCTTGGTCTTTCGAATAGTGTGCATTATCTGTTCCTATTTAGTTAAAGAAAACTGTATCTTCCTGCTCTTATCATTACTCCTATGACCCCCTTAAGGGCGAAATAAAAATAAAAACGGGTTGCGGAGATAAAAATGTGACTTAATAATAACGAAATTCAAGCAAAAATAGTAGCTAGCATTTTTATTTCCATCTATACTATTAATAAAGGAGAATATGTGTGTGTATTGGTATGTGCACTATAGGAACAAAGTGAACCAGTAGCTACCAAATTTGACACATATGTTGTTTGGAGAGCGGTGATATGGACCTTAGAGGGTTATTTTTAAAATTTAAACAATTAAAAATGAAGTGTAATGTTGATGGCTTTCTTCCATAATTAATAAAGATAATATAGCACAAAAAGGAATTTTACACAATCTTACTATTCAAAAAAAATTATCCTGTCAATGATACCAATTTAGTTGTTGTACATTTTTTCCGTCTACCTTCAAATACTTTTAAAAATTATTTTTAAGCTTTTTTTTGTTACAGTATATTGCAATGCTATGAAGCAATTCAAATCGTTTCTATTGTTGATATCAATCAATATTTGATATCAATATTTCATCCTGGATTTTTTTTCTTCCATTGTTGATGGTGTAGATATGTTTGTTAGATTATATTTCCACTTAAAGTATGCTTTGAATAAGATGTTTAAAATACTATTACACTTACAATTAAGTATAATAATATACAACTCACATGTTTACTTCGCACATGCAAACAATGACGGAAAATTTTTAAAGTACGCTTTTTTAAAAATAGTTTTAACCAGAATTTTTTTAATCAACTCCGTTTCAAATTAAAGGCCACATTTCAGGGGAAATGATATAAAATTAGAGAAATATATAGCACAATGAACAGAACACAACGGTGTAACGCTTCTAAAATAACATGTATTAGATATCTATCAATTTTGCAAAAATTTTGATGAGAAATTCATTTGGATAGGATTATCAAACTATTCAGTTGAAAATTTTTGCAGCATCAAACCTCACCAACCAGCTTCTGTCCAAAGGCGGCTAGTATAATAATAATAATACTCTGTGAATAATATATTTTATTGCTAAACATGCCTACTTTCCTGCACGTTTGTTGTGTATGAAATATTTAGCATATCTAATATGCAAAAATTTTCTATTATTTATTGGTCTTGTATGTAAAATGTATTTTATAAAATGTATTTTACTTCCATAATAGTACCCAGCTACTAAAGAAAGTTGCGGTTTTATCTTAAAAGCTGCTCCTGATTTCCTTTCAAAAGAAAATACTATCTTGCAGAAAAACTCTTAATGAGTAACCAGAAGGCCCTTCAGTTGTACAGCCTTTTTTTTTTCTATTTAAAGATTTGATGTTGTTTTCTTTTACGAAAAGCTCATGCAATTCTAAATATTAAGATCAGTAATCAATCAAAATGAGTGCGCAGAAAAAGTTTCATCCGAGAAATATGTTCTGAATTAATTGACACCTCAAATTCAGTGAAAATTTACTCATTGGAGTCATTAAGCAGAGATACAAAATATCAAAATATTTTTATTATTTACTTGAAGTATGTTGAAACTTCTTTGGATTCAATATCGCTGCTGATTTCGCACCAAATTATACAGTATAATCAGCTTGTCTATGGCAATAGACTGGCTAGCAAATTAGTATTTCTCCTCAACGTCTTTACAAGCACTGTAAAAGGTTACTTACAATTAACTGTTTTAAATGTAATTAGCAGCTAAAGCTGTTAAATATGGACTGAAGTAAAATAGTTTTCGAAACCATGCAAAAGTTGATTTTAAACAATGTAGAAATTTGGAATAATAATTACTAAATTTTGAAATGATAGCGATTAAAGATCGGCAAAGTTCCGAATCCTGTTATTTTGAAATTTCGGAACCTAAGTTTGTCTATACATTAAAAACTAATTTTCTTTCTTTCCATAATTTATTTTAAAAATGTAAATTTCTTGGAAAAATAAATTCATTTGTTTCATGTTTCCATGGTAGCTAAAAAAACATAAACATAAGTAAAACAAATTATTTCATCCTTACGCAAGTGGATCTTATTCTTGGTGATGATCCAACGTTCGTTTTGCGTCTCTAGCGAACTTTCGAACTTTTCCACAACTTTTACCCCAAAATCGCTGGCTTCATGACAAGATGGCAGCTGGAAAGTCATAGCTGCATGACGTGTTCAACTCATTCCTTGGTGAAACGAACATTAAAGCAGTTCCAGAATAATTTTGATTTGCAATTATACACCATTAATGTGACTTTCCTTCTTTTATTGCTCTTGAAATCATTTTTTTCCTGGCAGAAGTAGTGAAAACATGAAATATCTCTGCAAAACAAGATGCTGAATGAATCTTAAAAAGGAAAAGTATTTTTTATGTATGAGCTTCATGTCTGCACTAACCTCCGGTATCTTTTGTTTTTTCTATTCTGCTGAAATTTTTATTTTTGACAAAAAAATATTTCATAGCCGTTTGTCCGAATAATAGTGAGACACCGCATCATTTATATTTTATCTTAAATGCAAGACAAAGTTATATATATCCATATCATGAAAGATTTATTTCGCAAATATCAGCTTATACACTCACTAAATAATTGTTCCTATTAACATTCCTATAAACGTGTTCCTATTAACGAAGCAATTGAGCCAAACATGATTTCGCTTATACGGCATACCAATAAATTTATTTTGTTTACATTTACAAAAATATCCTTAAAAAGGACACGGCATTTTCTTTTAATCGGAGTGTTTGTTATTTTTTCCTTGTATATGTTTACTAAATTATAAAAACTCATAAATAAAATTTTTAAAAATAGAATTTAAATAGCTATTAAAAAACTAACTATTCAAAAAAAATTCATAATCTTGTGTACTAGAAGCTAAAAACAGCAAAAGAAAAAAAAAGGTGCAGGCATAAAAAGAAAAAGTGGAGAGGTCTAAATGGCCCAGGCAGAAGAGCCTGCATAATATTCCAACAGCATCATGGAAGCATAATTTGTAAATAATAAAATTTACCGAAGATGCGCAATTTAAATTTAGAAAATAGGAAAAAAAATGAAAAGTAAAAAATTTAAAATAAGCAAAGAGGGAAATATAAATAAACAAAAAAATAAATAAGCAAAGAGGAAAGTATAAATAAACAAATGAAAAAATAAATAAATAAACAGAAAAATAAATATATGCAATGGCTCAGTCTAAGGTAGAGTCCATGATTAGGAACAAAAGGCCAGATCGAGTTCGTTTTGCAATTTTTTTCTTGTACTCACTAGATACTGTCCACTCTTAACAGTGCTTGACAAACCAGGATAAATTATTGTTCAATTTGAAAAATTCTGTTTTCATTATGATATAGGAAATCAAAAATATTTTGAGCTTCTAAAGTCGATATACGTAGTATCAAGTATAGCAATCGGCAAAAAATTCAAACTCGAGATTTTAATGAATCTCGACAATTTAGAGCTCCCTGAGTTCGGAAAAACACATTTTAAGGAAATGTCCATCCGGCTATCTGTCTAGGTCAAAGATAACTGGAAACAGCTTCGATCTAGAAGGTTGAAATTTGGTACACGGTCTTTATACCAAATTTGCAGATTTCTGTCAAACTTTCAGTGAAATCTGATCGGAAAAGTCCGTCTGACCGGCTGTTTGAATATAAATAAGCATGATAGCTGCAAAACGAAGACAGCTAAAGTGATAGAATTCCGTTGTTTTCGGTAGTTTTTATTTAAATATTTCTTTTTAAAATTCTAACATAATATATAAGAGCAAATAAAATTTTGGTTCCTTAAAAAACACAATTTAAAAAACTGAAATATTTTACCATTTCAAGATTTTTTTCAGTGATAAGTTAGAATGCAATACGAATTCTTCTAATTAACTTTTTTTTTCAGAACTGGAAGTATTTACACAGAGAGAGAACAAAATGGTGTATCTTTCCTTTTAAGAATATAAAATCTTTTGTTTGAAAAGTGCATAAAATTTATTATAAATATAAACGACTGGATAAATGAAGAAAAAATTAAAAGGAAATCTGAAATTCAATTTTTTCTTAGATTAGATGGTTTTGCGCCTTATCAACGAAAGAAATATTTGATATCATGTAAAAACAAACAGGGTTAAAAATTTTCTAAAAGCTTCCATTCATTTTGTTGTTTCTTTTGCATTTCGAAGCGAATGAAATATTTTAAATGATACTTTTTTCACTATCGAAATTTTAGAGCGAGCTTTAGTTTACTTTTTGCTTTTGTCGGAAAATCTGATCAAAACCGCGAAAATAGAGGGAAAAAAGTGATTAGTTTCTTGTAAAAATATTCCCCTTCTTTTCAATTCGGAATTAGATTTTCAAAAGGAAAAATAAAGAAGGGGAGAGGGGTTTCAATTCAAAAAGCTTAGCTTCAATTAGATTGAAACCCAAAATCAAAAAAGAAAAAGTAACACATTCCTGCCAGAGGAATTTAAAATTCGATTATATTTTTGATTGCATGCAACAAATGTCTCATGTATTCCCAATATATTGAAATAAATTTTCTATTCTCAAAAAATAATATAATAATATTACTTAAAATAATAATTTTTAATTTTTTCGGTTAGGTAATATAAAAAATTTCACAAAATTCAAGAAGAATTGCTTTATCTTTATAGCATATTTTGTTCTTGGAAAATTTTCGATACTAAGAGAATCATTTCATTTTTCATAAAGAACTGAAAAAGTATTTTTACAACCAAACTGCATTTGCAAGGTTATATATTACTCGTTATTACACGTTTATTTTGTTGTATATTTACGAGATGATCTATTTGGAGTAAAAACGGTATTAAAGTAGCAAAGAAGAAATTTTTAATTAATTAAAATTCTAACATGTATTTTAAAAACAATTGGTTGCTACACGCGCTCGCATCCAAAACACAAGGTGGTTATAATTAAACCTCCCCTATAAACGGTATCATACAACGCAAGCGGGTGAAAGGATTGCAACGAAATTTGGTATATAGACTATACACGAGATGCACTCACGGAATTTCGAAAAATATTTTAGTTCCAAAATTCTACCAGAGGGCGGAAAAAATTAATTTTAATATAATTAACGACCAAAACGGAATACAGAAGCAATATTAACATTTATTGACTAGTTTCTGATCACCTTGTCATCGAACCACATCCAGTAAAAGTAAGGAGAAAATAGCAGTACGATGTTTGAGAAAAGGAAAAAAAAAATATTTTGCAGAAACAAGAACAGATTAGGACGAAATGGCACAAGAGGAGCAGTTGTCATTCGTGTCCAGGACGAGGTAGGGAAAGGTATTCACCCTCATTCAAGGTACTCACCACCATGTGATCACCCTCATTCACCTGCAAAATTTCAAGTCGATGGACAGTGTGTTCAACACCAGATCGTAACTGATCAGTTGTGATGCTTCGCACATGAAATGTTATGGAGTTCTTTAAGTCATTCAACGTCGCCACAAGATCCCGTCTTCATTACAGCCGGAAACATCGACATAAACACATGACAAGGACTGCAAATGTTTCTTACCCTAACCTCTTTTGCATAAAGCTTCCTCTTCTTCGCTAACATTCAAATCCCGAAATTTTGAACTGAACAGACAGCTTTTCCAGGTTTTACATTTTATTACTCATAATTCTTGTTCTGAATTGCTAATATTATTTCTGTTTTCCGTTTGGGTCGTTTATTGTGTTAAATTTAATATTTTTCCAAAAAAGAGGCCCTCTGCTGGACATTTTGGAACTTTCTTTTTCGAAATTCCATGAGCACATCTCGTGTATATCCTATATACCAAATTTCGCTGTAATCCGTTCATCCGTTTGCGTTGTTGGATGCGGTTTGTAGAGGAAATTTATTTATAACCACCTCGTACATAGTGACAAATTTGTAGACGCAGGTCCAACAGTTGAATGACGATTGCAGAAGAAGATAATAAAAATAAGACAATATAAGATACTTTAGTTCGATAAGTGCACCTCTTTTATAACACGGTTTCGTTCTATTACTGAAAATTGGAATAGAACGGACAGCATTAAGAGCAAAAAGTATTTACAATAGCTGTTTGCGAATAAAATTATTCTTTTTCTATATACTCAGCGGATCTTACACTGAACCAAGATTCGAACTTCAAAATCTCTAATCAGTTTAGGGAAGAAAAATCGATCATCCCAACTCCATAATTTGCTTAGGGGCCGCGGTGGCCTGATGGTAAGGTCTCGGTTTCGGAACCGGAGGGTTTCAGGTTCGAGACCCGATTCCACCGAAGGACCATCGTGTAAGGGGGTCAGTTGCACGTTAAATCCGTCCTGACCAAACGTCCTCCAGCTGGTGTGGTGTGGTGTGGTGTGGTGTGGAGAGGGAGGGTGCCAGTTCAGGTGTCGTCCTCGTCATCTGACCGCGGTTCAAAATGACGAGGTCCGTCCCAAAATAGCCCAAGTGTTACTTCAAACGGGACGTTAACATGAAACAAACAAACAAACAATAATTTGTTTGAAAAATGATTAATATTTGAAGACAATTTTTTTGTAAACGGAATGTTTCCAATCTTTTTATAAAATATATGTACGCAATACGTTTACAATGCAAACGATTATATAAGTAAATACGTTAACAATGCAAACGATTATATAAATATGTGCATATTCTGATAGCCAATATTTTTTCCTAAGTTTAAATACATTATTGCAGGTTATAATCTTCCTATAAAATTTAGATTTGTTAGGCAAGTCTTCAAAAATGTAAACACAACTTTTCAAAAAAAGCCTATAAAAATCAAAAGTAATCATATTTTATTTGTCATTAACAAAAATATACTTTCAGTGTATTTATTGTGATTGGAGAAAATATATCTACAGAGGAATGGCAATAGCTAAATGTTTGAAACAAAATAATAATAATCTACATACATAAAACACTTACGTGACACAAAATCAAGCCGAATTTGAATCGCCGTTTGGCAACACTTCGACCGCGCCCGGGAACATCAACACGTGGCTTGATAAGATTTCAAGCGAACGCTATTATTGCATCGGTTTGAAAAAATTTTTAACAAAAAATGAACAACATTTTTTACGATGAGTTTAAGTCGTGCCGTGTCGATTTTAAAACGAATCGTCGAAAAAGAGAAGAAGCAGTTCTTGGTGGTAAGCAAGCAGGGAGTGGAGCCCCCTAATAATAATATAAAACACAAATTACGATTTGTATATTTAAACTTCGAGTATGTCGAGTCGAAAACTGTGTCTTTTTTTATTGTCTATTAAACGATTGAATGAAGTAGCTACCTTCACAAAAATGTAACTTATCTGAAACTCAAAAGCTAATACAAAAATTTAATTTATTTTAATTTTTATATTTAAGCTAACATTTTTAATCAACTTGATAAAATTGATGTTTGTAAAGAATTCATGTTGTTTACTCGGTGATAATACATTACAATTAAAGTTTTGAGACCTAAATTATAAGTTAATCTAACAATATATTCAAAGCTTTATTGCGCACTCGTGGCGCCATCTATTAGTGAATTTCAGAAACATTTGACTTCAAGATCTCGCTTGTTCTATAGCTACTAATAATGGAGAATGTGAGTGAGTGTGATTTGTCCTACCAAATTACCGATCTTTATTGCAACTAATAATGAAGGCGGATGAGAGTGTGATTTGTCCTAATAACTTTTTAGCGCTGCCAATATACTTTGAAGGATAGAGATGTATTTATTCGCGGATTGAATATTTTCTTGAAATTATAATTCGAATTACAACTAATTGAAAATTAAACGAGATTTTGACGTTTTCCGCAATAACAAAAATATTATTTCACAAAACTGAATTTTACAACATTTTAAATTTTTTAAAAAATGTATTTTGATAATGCTAATTTTGTTACCGTGTTAATCTTTTTATGAATGCTACCAAGCTTTAAGATTTTTTGGGGCATAATTTTCAAAAAAAATGTATCATTGCTGAAATGAAATTCAGTCCGCTTTTTATCGCTGCAATCACTGATCCACCAAATATTTTATCGCCTGATTGAATGATAAGGAAGATTTTTTTAAAAATTTATGTGTATTTTCCATGAAGAATAAAAAACTGAAGTTATAATACTTCGAAAGATAGATTATCGAAAGACATATGTTTGTAATAATACCATAACGTCAAAAGACTTGACATAATTTTGGAAGGTGCAGATCGTATACATTATAAATAGAACAAGTGTAAGGCTTCAAAATGTCTTGCTTTTTCTGTCTCTCGTAATAATAGGATGCTTAAAAATAATTTCTTCTTGGAATCATTAACATCAAGTTTTGCATAGGATATTTAAGTGGAAAGCAGCTGTTTTATATAAAACTGAAACATAATTTAAAAATCTTGAAACATTTAACTTGTCATACACCGTGTCAGTCACTCGTGGTTGACACTGAACTTTCCATTCAAAAAGCATCAGTCATTGGTGACTAAGAATATAGTTTCATTTTAAACCTCTTAGTGATCAGTGACTGAATTTATACTTTTCGCTTAGAACACATGAGTTATTTTTGACTAATATAGTTTCCGTTCAGTTTACGCTAGTCATTTTTGGCTGACGATGCACATTTAAACCAGTAAAGTCGCCTTCCAAAATGTTCTCGATGACTCTCTAAACAATTTGATTTTGTGTTTCAAAAGAGTTTTTTCTAACTAATTGAGACTAAAATTTCACATTCAATACAATTTCAGTCACAAAATCACATGCAAGATTCGATATATCTAAGTCATTTCGTTTTTGAGTTAACACATTTGCATGTTTCTCAAAATAAAGACTAACAGACGTTCAATCCCTCGTTGGATTAGACCCCCAAATTTAAGGTTTCTGCTGTATTTAATCTGTGTACCTAATTTAATTCTGTCTAACTATCTTCATTTTGTTAATTGATATTCGAACAGCTGGACAGACAGACTTTCTCTGAATAGATTTTGTTCTACAGAAATCCACAAATTTGGTGTCCAGACCTTATTCTAAATTTCAGCCATCTAGCTTTCAGCATTTTTGAGTTATCTTTTGTCACAGACAAGTATGTTCCAAAAATGTGTTTTTCGAACTTAGGAAGCTCTTAAACGTAGAGATTTGTCAAAATCTCGAGTTTGAATTTTACTACAATTACGATATTTTCTTTGTGCTCCATATGCAAGTAACTAAAAATGAATTGTTAGAAAGAATTTTAATCTAAATAACGCATCTTAATATATGCAGTCCTATCGCAGCTTTCTTTCATCTGCAGTTGTCAGCTTGTTAAAGAAATCGGTTATCTGGGGGAGGGGGACTAGATGGATAGAATGCTAAAATAGGCTTGGCGCTTAACTTGTTAAAATAAAAATGGCATCTTTTGCTACATTTATAAAAATGTCTTTATAAGAACATGTTTAAAAGTATGAATATAAAAACTTTAATAATTTTATGTGATTACTTACTTCATGCACTAATGGCAGAATGTGAACATCCTCGCCACTTTGAGTCTCTAAAAATTCATGATTACTATTTTTCTCTCCGTTGAATAGAAGAGAGGTTCAATAGAAGTTCCTCCACATCCATTAACTCAGCTTTGTCTGGGCAGTGGGTGTGTATTTCGGTGATCAATAGTAGCTATCCTTTCTCACTTCCAATTACTGGGTCATAAGCTCGACGTCCTCCCCTCTCTTGCTGGTGCATGGTTAAAAGCACTTATTGGGGGATATTAGGATTTGTAGAAAGGTGGACTTCGAATGTTAGGCTCTAATGACTGGAACAGCAATTCCCAATATATCAGAATCTTGTTTATCACATGAGATGTATTGGTTTTCTGTTTCATGATCTTGCATTGCTCAGTCCAGGTCAGATGATTAGTAAGAAACTCTATTTAATAGCTTCAACATCTTAATTCCACCTAAATTACTGAGAGGACGCTTAGGTATCAGAGCCATGCACCGTAAACAATTCAATGTCGAGTAAGTTATACTGTAATCCCTAAGCCGATATATTGCCACCAGGTTACTGAGGTTCCCGAAAGGTACACTTATGTTACTCGCATGAGACAAAATGCAGAATAAAGTAATACGGAGAAAGGCATTGGTTGTCATTGGCTTCAATGTCAGCAAGCGTCTACGAACAAGAAGCTTGTTAAAGTGATGAAGTGCTTTGTGTAATTTTGGTGATTGTCTTTAAAAAAATCTAATTGCCAATAGATATTTAAGGTGATGGATAAATTTCTTTTAAACCTTATTAATTCAAAACGACGCATCATATAGCCTAGTAAATAACACGCATCTACATTAAAGTGACATTGCTGAATTTATTTAGATATAACACAGCACATCTTCTTCTTGCGTACAGCCGACCACCCCGCCACCACTGAACGTAGCAGTATCGACAGGATTTACTGTGGCCGACTGCTATAACACAGCACATCTACCGGTGAAACAAAGAAGTGACAAAAACAACTTAAAAAATAGAAGATATCGGTCAAAAAGTTCATTTAGAAAAATGCGCACTATACCATAACAAAAGAAAGAAACATATTTCATAAAGTTACATGTAAAATTGGAGGAGATATTTGTGATTAAAATTATGAACCTTTCTTAACGTGGAAAAAGGTTTGTCCTAAAGTTGAAAAATGTATTCTTAAAATTAAAAATTGCATATATTCGTAATCGAAATTATATTGAAAAATATACCCTCGCGAACTTTCAGAACTAGGAAAAATTCTGAGACTATACCGGATATTTCATTTCCCAATTTATTTCTTTTCTTTTTTTGCTTCTAAGAGCACTGTAACATTATTATAGGGAATTGTTACTATAACCACTTTGTTATAGGTAAGATTTCCATTCCTTTCTATACGAGGCGTCGTTTTTATCCTAAAAGGATATATAAGTACAGGGTGGTAAAAAAAAAAAACTTCCCCTATATATGACACCCTAGCGGCCTATCCGCTCAACCAATCAAGCCGAAATTTCAGACATGGTTGTTTGAAGGTATGCGCTGGAGATTGTGATGATTCTAAACAACACAGGGTTCACGGTTACAGTGAGAGAATTTTGAAATTTTCGAATGACAACACCCACTTTTTTCCTTGCGCAAATTGATAGGCGTATTGAAAAACCACAAATGACGTTGGAACGATTAGCGTGCCGGCTTAAAGCATTTGCAAAGAAGAACATTATAAAGAACTAATGACAACACAGAGAGGAAAGAGAAAAAAAGCTTTTATTGGAATGGATAGTTATAATTACAGGTTTTCAACGTGTTTACCTTCGTGTTCATCTCCAGCGCTTACCTTCAAACAACCATGTCTGAAATTTTGGTTCGATTGGTTGAGCGGATAGGCCGCTAGGGTGTCATATATAGGGGAAGTTTTTTTTTTTTTTTTGACCACCCTGTATATGTAATATTGTTACGGAAATTGTCATTCAGTGGTAAACAGTGAAAGGTAGATAGGCCTATAATGGAGGATGACACTTCGTTCCTCGAAATACAGGAAATGTAGATAGCAAACACATTGACGTGGTGTGCTCAGAGTGTAGCATTTGTAGAAGCGCACAGTGCAAGTAATTTGATAAGAGGAATAGTATTCAGTGGAAACAGCTGGCGATCTCGTTTTGCAATCGTTAAACCCCAAATGACTAACTCTCGCGTTTTTATAGTTTTTCTGATTGGGCATAAGATTTTATACAAGAATCCTTGGACCTCGACTCTGTACAGATTTTTCCCCAAAATTTCTGCATTTTCCAAAAGATTCATTTTTATCCCCAAATTTCCACCATAAATATTGTCAATACTGTGTCCTTTACCTAAAACATGCAGTAAACATCTATTTATATCTCTTCCTTACTATGGGGAGTACTGCGCTCAGAAGCAATATTACAAATTTGTAACAATATATATTATATCCTAATTTTTTGCCTGAAAATTTCTGAAGCAATTTTTTTGTGCGTCTTAGACATAAATGCTCTTTATATATTATTGAATGATCTGGATTTATCCATTGTTAACATATATCTTTGAGTTTCATTTCCAAACCTCTTTATTATAATATTGCAATTATTATATTTTACCCATACGAAGAAAATGAACAATTATTCATTGACTATATTTAAAAAATCCTACAAAATGAATATATCCCTCCTAAAATAAAAACATTTTTAAAAAAATAATACTTACCTATTCCATGAGGTAAGTTATTATTTGTAGTAAAACAAGAATTTTCTAATTTCATGCTTAATAAATTGGGTGAAATTTCCTAAAGAAGTTATTAGATAAAATCCTAATTCTAACTTAACCAATGTAACTATGCCATGATGATAGTTTCATTGGTAAGAACTAAATATATGTAATTGTCATAACATGAAGTTTCGTTTGTAAGATATTTATACCAATTCTTGTAATTAAAGACACTATTAAATTAAATTCACTAGCTGCTCTTGATTCAAGAATGAACATCATTAGAACTTAATGAAGAGACTTTTTTCCACTTATCAGGCTTCCATACCAACCCAACTCTTTGATATGCAATTGTAAAGGCATGCATAACGTGCACATACCATTTAAATGATCAGTGGAATCATGTCTTGAACCCACAATCCTTCTTCCTCGAAATCGATATGATGGTAATTTATCACCACATTAACCAGCTGCAATAGTCATTCCAAAATTTTCTCGCTTATCCTCTAATAAATGTGTCATCCCCCAATTTCGTTATAAAATTGTAGCCCTTACGAATGCTCAGATTTTTATTTTCAAAGTTCCGCATGTAAGAGTTGTGTAAGTAATAAACTGAAGAAAAATAGTAGGAGAAACTTATTAAAATGAAGGAAACTGAGAATGCATTTTTGGAATCGTTTTCGTTACAACCAATTGAAACTAACAATTTTTATAGAACAACAGTTTTGGTAAATTATATTCCATATTTCATTTTCAATTTCTAGTGTTAGCATATATGTGAAACTATAGACCAACAGGTAGGCAGATCAACCCTTTGGTAGATTTGATTCTATGTTTCACTCTTAAATACTTCAACTGCGTATCAATTTTCAACCATTTGTCCAACTTATTACACTTTAATTACATTTATATGCAAATAAAAGTTCAGATCGGCAGGCTATCAACTGTTCAATGTGTTGGTATTAAATTTTAATACGTATATGCACTTTAGATGTTTAATTGATATGCTAAATTTTATTCAATTCTTTGTAAGTTAGTAATTATTGTGCTCACTTTTAATCTTACAGACAGATAGATGAATCACTTATGATTGTATTTATTCAAAATCTAAAATAAAGCTTCACAATTGTGTTAAAAATCACACACAAAATATCATCTGTATAAAAGCCAAAGTTTTTTTGAGTTTACTTGTTTTTAAGCAGAGAGATGCTTTGCACAAAATGTGATTTTTGGAATAAGAATTACGTGAAATGTGGATATTTATCAATGTTTGTATTTCTTGACAATTACAATATTTTCCCTTTGCATATTTCAGATGGCACAAAATAAAGGTGGCATTCGGCATAAAAGAATTTTTATTTTTACTGAGATATAATTTCCTCTTATTACATATTTTTCCCTATAAAGTAAGAGCAAACACAGAGTAGGCTCGGAATTCGCGTTTATATACAAAAGAACTATGGGCATATAATGTAAGAACATAATTATCTTTGATAAATTTTAGTCGGAAGAAAATGAAACATCTTTTAAGTTTTCATTTTAATTTAACTTCAAAGGATGATAAACTTTGAAATTAAATATAGTGCACTAATATTCATTGTTCAAAAACTTTCATTAAATGAATTATTTTGTGCGCGTGGGAGTGTTTTCGGTCTATTCAATTTTCTAAATGTTTAAAATTTCATAAATGTATTATATTTGGGCTGAACAGTTCATTTTGTTTCGCTGTTTTCAAAAAAAAAAAATGAGTTATTACTAAATTATTTCTACAAATCATTTTTATAACTATATTTCATAAAGGACAAATTATTATGAACCCTTGCTTAAGTTTGTTAAATTCATTAATTTAACATTTTTGAAAAATAAATTAGTAAATTTGTTTCGATGATCTAAAGAAAAGAATTTATTTTCTTATTATGATTCTGATTTTTTTTTGGTTGTTTTATTGTTTAGAATGCAGAACGCAATTTAAAATTTACTGCTTCCTGATATAAAAAGAAATTAAAAATGAAGAAATGCTAATAATTGAATCAAAGAAAAATAGTTCATGGATTATTATTATATTTCAAATACAAAAAAAATGAATAATAAAATTTTAAAAAGATTACAAAAGAAGAGGGGAAATGAAATCGCAATGAAAATGCTTGCTTTAATTACTTTTATTTATAAATATTTCTATTATTGAATTACCTTTGTTGCAAAATATTTCAATAATTTTATTATCTTTGTTAAAATAATATTTACATAATTAGCAATGTCTTATTTCAAATAGAAACTACAAAAATCTTGAAAGGCATTAAGGAATTGTTTAAAATAATTATTCGATATATTTTGTTATATTATTTAAAAAATATTTTGCTACTTTACATAAAATTTTCATTTTGCAATTAAAAAAAAAACACTATTTTTTTTCGTCCTATTTTTGTAAAAAGCAGAAAAAAGGAAAAATTTTAATTACTTAACAACTTTACAAAATATTGTCTGTCAGTTTTATGAAATAATGCTTCCAAATGTATAAGATATTACAGATAATTTTTTTTACAAATATTTTTTAACCATTTCATATGAAATATTTTTGCAAAGAATCGAAGTATTTCCAATTGTTTGTTCCTTAACTGTGTTGCATGTTGCCTTCTCCAAGTTCTTTGTATATAGAACTGTGCTGCCATCTTTCGATAGCATCTGTAGTGAACATTTAATAAAATGGGTATCTTCGCCTTGCCGAGTTAATTTAAATAAAAACATTGTTTAAGATTATCAAATAAAATTTTCAACTTGCTTAATATAAATTAAATAGATTTACTTTTAAAAGTTTTAAAAATAACAATTATCTTATTAGTTTTTAACTGAAAAATGTTACAAGATTTCATTTAAAAAGTTGAATTTAAATTCCTAATTCTTGAAACGAAATAATGTTACATTGATTATTAACTGAATAAGTTATTTATTTTTGTATTGATAATTTAAGTAAATTATTCAATAGCAGCTATTTTTTGTTGCTGTTAATCTAATGAATATAAACTTTGTGTTTAAGAAAACAGATTGATCTGGCAAAAACTAAATTGTCTAGCTACACAAAATCCTATTCTTTAAAAATTATTTTATGCTTGTATTAAAGACATTTCTTACAAATTCATTTTGTATTTTTTTTTTTTTTTTTTTTTGAAAATGCTATATTTTTAATTGGACGAAAATAAATGCTGATCAAGATGGTATAAATAGGAAACGTTTGTAAACAAAGACTAAATCTTAAATTTTTTGTTCAAATTAGATTTAAATGTAAACATTAACGCAAAAAAATTATTTTTAATGAAAAATATAAAATTTTAATTATTCATGCTATCACAGTCATTTCAAATAGTATTTTCAAAAAAATTCTATCATTCATAAAACAATTTTTTTTTGTATTTTGCTTATATTTAATTAAATTATATTAGTTTTAGAGGAAATTAAATTTTCCAGAGGCATACTTTATCGATATTTAATATTTCATGAAATAGAATTACAGAAGTTATTAAATTCTCGTCGATGGAATTACTTCTTAAAAATAATTTTAAACATTCAATGCAAATTTTTGTTTTAGTTTCATTATCTTTATTATTATTATTAGAATTTCGTGGAAGAATATAATCTTATATAATTTTTCTTGTTTCTTCAATCAACTTTATTGATGAATTTATTGCTTACAAAAATTAATTTTGTTGATTATTTATATAAAAAGGAAATAATTTTACAGATTCTTAAAATATATAAAGGAGGACGAAAGTCTTTAGAAAAAAAAAGGATATAAAAACATGTTATTTTTTATAATAAGTAAATAAAGAGATAAAAATATGAAGTTAATTTTTATAATAAGTAATCAATAAAGAGATAAATATATCAAGTTAATTTTTATAATAATTAATCAATAAAGCGATAAAAAAATAAGGTTATTTTTTACAATAATTAATCATTAAAGATATAAAAAATATCAAGTTAATTTTTACAATAATTAATCAATAAAGAGATTAAAAAATCAAGTTAATTTTTACAATAAATAATCAATAAAGAGATAAAAAAAATCAAGTAAATTTTTATAATACATAATCAATAAAAAGATCAAGAAAAAAGTTAATTTTTACATTAAAAAATCAATAAAGTGTTAAAAAAAATCAAGCTAATTTTTACAGTAATTAAATCAATAAAAAGATTTAAAAAAATCAAGTTAATTTTTACAATAGTAATCAATAAAGAGATTTTTAAAAATAAAATTAATTTTTACATAAATGATCAGTACAAAATTAAATCGTTAATTTTTACAATGAATAATCAATAAAAAGGGCAAGAAAGAAGTTATTTTTGTACATTAAATAATGGAGTAATGTTATTCATTAACTTATAATGGCAGTGCATGAAATGATAGGCATTATGTGGTATTATGTTCTTGTTGAAATAAAAAAAATCTATATATATATATTTATATTAAGACATGTGCCTGAACCATTTTTGTATTGAATTTTTGGGAATATGATGCATCTAAAGCATTGTAAATTGAAGTATTTCGTAAAGAAGTGAGTTAGCTAAGTGCTTCTTTGTCCTTAATGTGTTAAATGCTGTGCCTATTTGGTATTACAGTGATGCTTAAAGGAAATTCTATTTTAAGCAAAGTTTCAAACACGCTGGATCTCACTATCTTACGTTAAATTCGCCATTGTGAAATTTCTAATAAAGAAAATAGAATGGATCAGTGTTTGGATTAGATTCATATCCATATTCCGTATTGGTATTATTCTGTAAAATAATCAAATTATATTGTGATGATGTAAATGTGATGCATAAAATTAATTTTAAGGGTAAACACAACTGGTTACAGTTATAGAACAAGTTTATATTTTCGCATCTTAAAATACTTAAGATTATTATTAAAAGTCCGTGTGTACTTTACAACTAATAAGAAACTGTTTTTGTATCCTTAAAAGGAAACCTTTTTAGCTACAACTTAATATTGTTACAAATTATAATATTGTTCTCGTGCAATTTTAATATCGTCATTAAAAGACATTATTTAATGATATTCTTAATGACTGTCGAAGGGATACCAAATCAATGTAACCTGATATCTCACACATTTGGCGACAAGTTTTGAAGCGCAAGAAAATACAAGAATTATGGCGATATCACTATTAGGATCCGAAATCTATCCATCTTTCTCGAAAATTTCATACCCTTTCTAAGCGGAAGTGCTTATACAAAAATGTATTCCTTCTTTCCAATGTTAAGAGCAGAGTGAGGCTATTTGTACTGAACTGTTTTCTATTTAAATATTTGCTGTGTGCTTGTGTTGCTAGAATAAGCAATTGCTGTTTTTTTTGTCTTCTCGCTGATTGTTTTTTGCTACTTTTAGATGTTACTTTTTTATTATGTATGCTGTTTTATAGCATGTGGCGTGTTGTTTTCCGTTGGATAAAGCGTCGTTTTTCATAACTTGACATTTATATTTCTCTTCTCTTTCTTCTTATAGCATCCAGATTTTTATTGAAATAATTTTATGATAAGGTTAAGATTTTTTTTTCTGTCTGAAAATAGTTTAGCTTGAACTACGTCCTTTAAATTGAATTTTTTAATTCACTGATATTAGGATCTTGAGTTTTAAAAAAACCCCAAGAAGCAGTTAAAATAACTAATAATTGAAAGTGGAATAAGCCTAATTATATTTTTAAAGGGGCATTAAAAGATATCAGTTTAAAAAGAAGGAAAGATTTTGTATATATATATATTATATATATATATATATATATATAATATGGGAAAACGAAGAAAAAAATGTAATAATATGCGCAAAGCGACATACTTGGAGTGAATTTGAGTATCAGAAAGCCTGATGCATTGAAATAAATTGATAGTCCAATTCGAAAAAATCAATCTGGGAAACCAGTTTTCATACCTTGGACTAATTTTTATGACGAAGCTTCGAAATCTCGCCTATTTCTGTACTTTTGATGGCATTATGCAATTTCAATGTTACCAGTACTTTATTATTTATAGTTTATAGTTTATTTTTATTCTTCCCCATGTCGCCACTTTTTATTGAATTTGGCTGAAAAGAACTGTGAAAACGGTTTGTAAGATTCCAAAAATATAATGCTGAACTATAAATTAAAGACTATATAGAATGCTTGTTTTGAAGATTTTTTTTTTATAAATGATAAATTATTACTTTTATTAATTGCTTCAACAGTTATGTTTCCATATTATCCTAATAAAGCGGTTCAGCTGCAAAAATAATCAGGTCATTAATAATAAAAAATGTACTTATAATAGAAAAGAATTTTTGATGCAATTTAAGTTTGTGTGAGGTTATAATTAATAATTTAAGTTTGTTTGAGGTTATAATTAATAATTATTGTTCATATAATCCTTCAACAATTATGGTTCCATATTATCCTAATAAAGCGGTTCATCTGCAAAAATAATCAGGTCATTAATAATACAAAATGTACTTATAATAGAAAATAAGTTTTGATAAATTTAAGTTTGTTTGAGATTATAATTAATAATTTTAAGTTTGTTTGAGATTATAATAGTAATGCTAATAAGCTTTTTACTGGTTATTCTGAAAATTAAACATTTTTTTCAATTTCATCAAACAAATTACGAACTTAGTTGAGGCTTTTTTGATATTAGAATTTCTACATTGAGTAATTCTTAATGCTGTTTTCGCATTAGGTTATGAAAAATTTTTAAATTATCCGATTAAAAAAAGTAAATTTTTATTAAAAATTTAGATAGGTAAAAACAAATGGAATGAAGGGTAAAAAATTAAGAAATATTTTGTTTATTCCAGTTTTCGTATTTCATTATATCAAGTATTATTCATTAACGTCGCCTGTTTTGAGTACATATGCATGTATGCGAAAAAGTGATGTTTTCAAAATATCGACATTTTCTGTTAATTTGTGGACTTCAAAAGATTTTAAAAACAGATAAATTAATATAATTTTTATATTATAATTAGCCTTTTTTTTTTCGTTGTTCTTTTAAGAAAATGTTCAAATGATCATGATTTCACATTTTAGTAGGTTTCCATAAAATTAATTTCAAATTAAATGTAATAAATTTTGTTGAAAATTGAAATTGATTGAAAAAACATGTTTGAAATTAATAATAACAAATTTTATTGAAATAATAAGTTATTTAAATAATGACAAGGGCTCTAATTTTAGAGATTTCCTCAATGTTTATATTCACTTTTTTTAATACTGGCATTGAAATTCCAGATGATCGATATTCCTTTACATCAGGTATTGATTACATAATGCACTGGAATATAAATTTTCAAATCAAAAAGCCGTTTTATCAGTTTTGTAATTTAAAAAAAATAGTTTTTGTAGTAACTAAAAATTTTTTTTGAATAATATAATTATGAAACGATTTTTTTATAATAGCATATTAAAATTAATTTTATAGTATTTATTATAGTAAATTCATTTGATAAATAAAAGCTTCTTAAAATTGTAAACTTATTACAAATAATGTTAACCATATTAGTTAGAAGAAATCATTTAACATTAATACGTCTTTTCTGTATATAAATTAAGCTATCTTTAACCTGGATTGGTGCACTTTTGCCTTGATAAAATCTTTTAAATAAATTTCTTTAAACGCAAAAAAAATGTTCTCTTCAAGAAATGATTTCTTAGATGAAGAATTATTTCTCTGCTATTCTCTAAATATCAAATTCTTGACTTTTTACATTATTTTGTTTTAAATAATATTCTTCTGTGAATAGAATTACATTTGTTAAAAAATAAAATGATGATATTTTAGAAACACCTCTCATGTCTACTTTCCCTATGGAATTTAAGTCAGAGTTTCTGACAGTTTTAGTGTCGGCAGCACTTCTGCAGATAATAAAAATCTCGCGACTCATTTTCTTAAAGACATTTTTTGCTCCTCTAAAATTTATATAATGATTAAAATCGAAACGTGTAGATAATATATCTTCTATAGGATCCAAACTATTGTCTATATTTCCTTCATAATTCTCTAATAAGCATCATCTGAATTAACTGTGAGGTTTTAGAGATGACAAAAATTAATTAAATAAATAAATATTTATCAATTAAAAACATTATTTTTGTGTATAAAAAAATATATTTTATCTTTTGTGTTTGCATTCTTTTTAAATAAAAGTATTACAGATTCTTTAAGTCTCTATAATTATTATCCTTTAAAATGCCCGTCATAAAATCAAATTTTGAAACATTCTTTATTAGTTATTAATAGCTTATAAAAAATATGTCTTTTGACGGCTTTAAAAAAGTCATTTCTCGCATCTATTTTTAAAGTTGTATGTACTGAAGATCATTTACCGTAAATTATATTCTTATTTTAATTATGATTATAATTTTGTGCATTATAAGTACTTTATAATAAAAGGAGGGTTTTTTTGGAATAAAAATATTATATATTTTTTAAGAATAGGCACGAGCGTATTTTTAGCACGCATAACCCAGGATAAATCAACCAAAAGGAAAAATAATATTGGGAAGATAATCTTTGAATAATGAATAGGAAATTCGATTTGAAATACATTAGTCAACGTAATGAATTTATTTAGTGTTTTTGCAAGATGATGAAATTTGAAACAAGAATCTGTTGAAAAATTGCCATGATACAATACGTATTATATGATCAAATTTGGAATGGTGGTCTATTTTTTATAATTAAAAAAAAATGATTTAATATTTTTCCATTCGCAATTCTAAGACTCAACATTTAGTAGACGAATCTGCCAATAGATGGCGGTAGCATTTAACCTCTCTTTCGTTGATAAAGCTTAATCCATTGAGCTCCCAAATTTTGGCTGGTCTCCAAATAGGGGCCAATCCATTCGAAGCAAACACATACCCTACCCCTGGTGCCCTCATGCGCTCTTCTGGAGACGTCGACCCAATTTTACAATCGAAATTCCCCATCCCCAAACCTTTTTTTTTTTTTTTTTTATTTGCAACAACAATATTTCTTCTTTTCAATGGCAAGAATACGTAAATGATAAATAGCAACTTTGCCTTTCAAAGAAATAGGAATATCCTAAAATCGTTTGGAACTTTCAGTTGGGGATATTTCTAGGGGGTGTGGGTGATGAGAGGGAGGCGCAAACGATAAGAGTAGATCGTTAAGATACGTAGGATTTTCGCCTTTGACGTACATTCAGCTTAAGTTGAAAAGGCTTACGTCAGTAGGGGATGACCGTGAAAAGCGAACGCTGTCTTTTTTTTTTTTTCGAAGGATTTTTTTTTATTAGTAAATGGAATGGATTTGTTTTTAATATCGTTAGTTTTAAATCTGATTGCGTTTAAAGCAAAATGCTCTATTGCCATGTTTACTGGGTTGGATTATTTTTGTCCCAACGATTTTTTCTTCTCTTCTCCCCCCCCCCATTTTATGTGTTTGTGTTCGATGTAAGGTATGCAATTCTAATTTATTCTATTTGAATTTCAGCGAAAATATGAATCATGTAAAGAAATTAATTTTGATACCTTTGATTGGCTTGCAAATCAAAACGAAGAAACAAATGGCGAAGAAATAGATAAATTTTGAATTCCCTCTGTATTTCGAATTGCTATTTATTATTCTGAATATTGGACATTTTCTCTTTTGTTTCTATTGTTTTCATCCGTGTTACAATTGAAGTTCTTTATTTCTAAAAAATTATTTTATTAATTTAAATTTCATCTAACGTTTCCTCTCTCTCTCTCTCTCTCTTTTTTTTTTTTTTTCCTCATCTCAGCGCAGTTTCTAGCAATTATTATCGTCTTTTGGATCGGAGGGTCGTGGGTTCGAATCATCATTACGTTAAAGATCATCATTTAGGTAGTTTTTCGTAGCCCATTAAATTAGTCATAATCAAATGTCATTTTATGGTTGTTTGAAAATTTGAAAAGTATCTTATCTCAAGTGTTATCCACGTCTTGTAAACATGACTGAAATCCGTTTCAAATAAATTTGTTGTAACTTCGAGATGAGAAATTAATATATCTAAATTGAACTAACTGTCTATGTTTTTTAAGGATGGCATAGTTTCATTTAACTGGAAAACTTATCTGGATATTAGTCGCGCTTTTTTTTTCTTTCCTAAATTAGACTCTATGCAATAAATTTATTTAGCTTGTTTCATTGTTTATTACTTTGATGACAGTATATTATTTTTATATTTTCAAATAATTATTAAATGAATTAAATTTTGGATTCTTATCAGTGGAAACTACTGATAAGGAGTTAGGAAATCAATTGATCTGAAATTTAAAAACTAGAAATAAATCTTTCTATCTTCAATCGTAAGAGGGTTATGGGGAGTAAAAATTTTATCCCACTAATCACACTGGAAGGAATTACCAAGAGTTCCTGGATAAGAAACTGTCACATAAGTAAGCGTTTCCTCGCTTCCTTTGTTAATATAGAAAATAGTGTGGGATCGAGTTACCTGCATTCCGATGACGAAACATACCTAGTAACGAGAAGGTTAGATTTCTATGGTCGTTGATGACTTTAGTATTACGCTGTCTGCTTTCGACTATGCTGTCACAACGACATTTAAATTCCCGGACATGTAGACAGGGTGAAATGACCCCTGTCTTTTCACCTTCCTTCTTTCACCATCCTTAGACCTATTTTCCACCTTTTTTACCACTTTGAGATGAGAACTCGTTCCATAATCTTTTTTATCTTTCCTAATAAATACATCTCCCCAGTTCAAATCCAATCTAAATTCGAAATTTTAATTAAATCGTGTCATTAGATCCACTGTAATAAGTTCATAAAGAGAACCTAATCTAAAATCGCATTAAATAAATTCAAAAATTTGTAATTCTGTGACACGTCATATTTCACTTCATTCTGATTATTCTTCCGTTCAGAGATCGTATCTAAGCATCTTTGATATTTTGAAGTAGCTTCGTCCAGCCACTCGTGGACATTATGAAGAGGATTGACGTTCCACCCATGCATTCGTCAACTCCAAGCTCTTCTTTCCACTTAAAACGCTCTATTGACATTTTTGCAGTAGAACGCTCCACCCATTCTCCCGTGGGATGCGCTGACCTTTTTTATAATGCGGTGGAACGGTTTTTAAGCACTCAAAGCCTATTTATAATTTGCCATATTAATCACCAGAATTCTCTCGTATTATTTCTGTTTCAAAAGAGTAAAACTCAGTATAGTGTAAAGAGTTATTGCAGATATACTTACTGAGATTCAATTTAATATGTATTAAATGTGGATAGACGTACTTAATGGAAATCTTCTATAAAACATGCAAAATAAAATGTAGCTATTTTTATATGCTGAATTATATCCGTTTTATGTCTTGTTAAAGTGAAATTTTGTAATTTATATTTCATCCTCTTCCTGATATTATAAAGTTTCCACATTTTTGTGTACTTGTAGATTCGAAACGGCAATAAAATTTTCAGAAATTAATTATCTGTTAATTTGTTTATTTAATTCAATTCTACTTCGTTACCGGTGGCGCCACCTAATAGTGAATTTCAGAAAATAATAAATTTCAGGATTTTATAATGTTTATATTTATAAATTTTAAATAGAAAAAAAAAACATTGAAATGAAAGAATTCTGGTTTTGGCATATTTATAAAAGTGTATTTTAAAACTATTCGAATTTAATTTATTGTAAAAGATAAAAGAATAACTTCTGCAGCTGCATTCTTTCCAATTGATTATGACTTCTTTTCAAATACGTAAGCAATATTCTTCGAATTTATATTAAATGCATTTAGTTCGTTAATAATAAAAATTGCCTTTTAGTTGTATTAATGTCACGTTTGAAATTGCACAAGGACATTTTGGGTGGTATTTAGAACCTTGAAAGCGCCTTCTACGAACTTTCACTCAGCATCAAGGACGACTTCCCAGACATGAAATCGAGCGAACAATGCTCCTCTGCTCTTTAATGGTATCGAATTTCAAATCCCAAGCCATCCTGCACTCGAATTTAGAATATTAATTAATATTTAGTGCCATTTTAAAATAACATTAGGGTATTTCGGGACGTTCCTTGTCATTTAGAACCGTGGTCCGATAACGAAGACGATATCTGGGCTGGCATTCTCCCCTCTCTCCAAACATATGCAGCACACGAATGGAAAGACATTTGGCTCCGACGGATTTGCCGCACACTAGACCCACTTACACGACGATTCTTCGGTAGAATCAGATATTGGGTCTGGAATTTCCCTGCCCATCAGGTAACCAGGGCCTATCCTGTATTCGAAGACTCTCCTTTGGTGATATCTTCCAATGAATTTTGAATAGAAAAGATTAAAGGATAACGCTGGATAAAATTACCGAATAGAGATGTAAAATTTAACATTAATAACTTTATATTTTCTGTTTTTTATTTTCTCATATACCAAATATTTAACGAGAAAGTATAGTTCGCAAGATTTGCCAAAACAGCAAAAATTTGAGATCACCCTGAATCCAAAAATACTTTTTTGGGATTATGTCTGTTTGCCTGCCAGTGAGAACAACAATACAAAATCATTATGCTTTAACGGCATGAAATTTACTGTAAAACATTTATGGCCTTGCAGTTTTCTGTCAGACTCTGTTTTCAAATCTGTTCGTTTGCAGTGTCTCCGTAAATACCAGATCTCAATAACGCAAACAGCTCGATATATGAAATGAGGCTTATGACCCTTATTAAAATTGTTGGTCTATACCAAACTTTAGACCCTATAAGTGAAAGATCTGTGTATGTTGGTCTTCAATCAAAATCAACATCGTATTTTCAAATGAAATTAAATCAGTAGTTTTGGCATCACCATTGTAGATTCGTATCATATATTGACCCCTGTCGATAGCAAAGCAATCTACCCAAAATCCATAATCGATTTTCCTTACTGCCTCTGAAAAATCATGGGCTCAAGGATAAGTCGACTGAAGACTAAATAAATACGCAGCTGCGAAAAGGATTTAAATTCCAAAATTCATATATTCAATGATTTTTTTCTTTATCAACATTTTAGTAGATATATTCAGTTTGAAAGTTGGAATTTGAAGAAAATTCTAAAACCCTTAGTTAAAATTCAATTCGCAGTCGGAATTAAAATATGTTACAAAAACTTTTATAGTTTGTGTAGTTGTTTTAAATGAGAGACTATTAATATACTACCTAATTGTTTTTAATATAGAAGTTTCTTAATATATTTTTGAGAAGATAAATTTTAGGAGATATAAAATGTAGATAGGTTATTTAAAGTGGAAGGGGAAAGCCCAGGAAAGTTTTTTCAACATACTGGGAATTGAAAAAGTTCAGAATATCTGTCAAGAAGATTATTATAAAAATAGATTTAGTTTTCTTCTTGTATTTTTTATTTACTTCAGAATTTTGTGCATTTCAATTCTGTTTTGTTTGTGAATTGGTTTTATTGTGTATTTTTGAGACTTTATGATGTTTGCGTCATAAATTTTGTTCTTATACTGAGCATTCAGCACACAAAAGCATCGAAACAAAATGTATCGTATTCAGTCTTCACGGTATCGTAAAATAATTTTTTGTTTTATAATTACGGATAACTAATATCAAATCATAAATATTTAAGATATATATCAGATTTGTTCAACAAATACAAAGGTAATATGCACAATTTCCTTGAAAGACCTTCCTATACTCTGAACTCAGAACCAGAAAAATCTTGGTTGAAGATCTTCTGGAATTTCGATTCTTTAGAGTCTCTTTAGTCTCTTGCCCATATTTCATTAGAGATATCCGAGGCGAAGTCTAATTCGGAATAATCAGGAACAGCCCCAGAAACAGTTAGACTCTACTATTCTGCCATCCTGTCGTTTAACTATTTGAGCCCCGTTCAAAGCATAAATTTCTGATGACGCCTTCAAAATTCCATTCTAATCTGCTGATTGTCTGCGCGTGATTCACTACAGAAATTATATTTATTTACAACTGTTGTGGAAAGATCCACTCAGTGAATATCAACTGAAAAGTTCAATCTTGTTCATTGATGATTGACGACCGGTTATTCCACACAAAAACGCAAAACATAGCTAACAAAGCACTGACTTACACCAAACAACACTTGCAGCATCGACATTTTAAGAGAGAATTCCCAAGATTACACTCTCAACTCGATTGTTCCTCTTCTATGCGCCTCTGTTGTTAGAATTATCGTGAAAAAACATCGAGAGTTCTAGAATGAACGTCAGAACTCAAGACTCAATAAAACTATCGGCAGATTTCTCCAATATTCATATTTTTTTCCCTCTTATGTCGTTGCATTTGACATAAAGCCAATACCGGAAGTGAATGACCCAGTATGCATTCAACATATATATTTGTAACAATATGCAAAGATAATGCATACATTTTGTTTGAATAAAACCAATGTAATCTGAAATATATACAACCTTAATATTCTCTATCCATTTATTTATTTCAATAAATAAATGTATATAGGATGTCTAGCGCCTATCCATCTATCGATCGATCGTGTTTGAAAATGTATATAGAATTACAGAAATTTATATGTAGTATGATTTCCCTACCAAGTCTTATCTCTAGAAAGAGAGATTTATAAGCATTTTTAAAGAATATCAGGTAAATGAACTACGATATTCGCTACAAAAATGAATATTCTGTAAATTACAAGATCCGTGACTATCTGTATTAGGAACCCAGATCTGAAGGTTTTACTTGAAAATTCTGTGTCCTGTCGGAAAACTTATGTGCTTACTAGGGACTGAAGAGATTCAATGAGTTATCTCTTTAGAGTGTTGATCGCTGAATGAGTTCTGTGGTTGTTTGCGCTGAATTGTTTTATATTTAACAATTTTCTATCTGCTTGTGTTGTTAGTACTAAAACATCTTAGCAGTGTTTCCTTGTATGTTACTCAAATATGTCTCATTATCCAAAGAGTTGAATTTGTTTCACAGTGAATCCACTGAACGATTTCCGTAAGAATGCAAAGAAAATTGGTGCTGGATAGAAAGCATATGGCGTACAACTATAGAATATTTAAAGAAGCGTTTGAACCTTAACAAATTTAATGTACATCATATATAAGGGATTTTTTGTGAATCCAAGCCTTGAAGCTGAAATTCTGTCAAGAAAGCTACCAATTTCAAAGAAGTATTGGAAACGGATTGTAATAATCACATTCGAGTTGCCAAAAGCAAGCTGAAAATTATTTCTCCTATTCAGCAGAGGGAATACTTTATTTTTCTACATTTTTTTATGTAATTCGGGGCATTTTTCATTCTTTACCATGAATCTTCTCGAAAGCGTCTTCAAGCAACAAAGAGATTTCAGATGTCAGAAGATATTTGAATCTAGTGAAGAAAGATGCCGACTTTTCAATATACTTTTACAGTATTTGTTGTTTTGGCCGGTGACTTTTTTACTTTGGCGTATTCAAAGTAGAGAGAAAATTTTGCAATCATCAAAAATATCGAATTCGTGATTTTGATTCATCTTTACGGTTTAGACATTCCCTAATTTCGAAAAATATCTTTTTGGAAAATGTCTGTCTGTCTGTGACTAAGAAAAGGCTTTGAGCTGGATAGAGGAAATTTGGTTCTCGTTCTTCCTATCAAATTAGTAGATTTCTATCAATTTTTTTTTTATCAAAATCCGTTTAGAAGAAATCTGTCGATCCGATTGTTACGAATATAAGATAATTTCAAAATGTAGATCTAGTTAGATACAATTAGGTACGATTTTATAGCGTAGGCGTCCATAAAATTTTGAGTCATCTCTAAAAACGAATCTGTCAGTTTGTACTTTCAGAAACATATAAACGCGATAACTCAAACCCTAATGACTTAAATGCATCAAATTTGACATGCGATTCTGTGACTATAAGTGTAATTCTGCATCAGAGTTTTGTTTCAATCAGTTGGCAAAAACGAGTCTAAAATGCAAATCCGATTTTCGTATTCTATTAACCATATGCCAGAATTAATCCCCAACACATTCTCCAAAGATCATACTATTGTAGTGATTCAGTAAAAAAAAAATGCTAAATTCATGCCAAAAGATAAAATTTCTCAGGTATTGTACGCTAATGCCATACAAGGCGATCTCTGGGATAACACCTTTAGTACAGAGTATGCGAGAAAGTTTTAGAGAGACCATCCGGCTGTTTTTTCATAAAATCTACTTTTTTATACTTTTCGTTAAATATAAAATCTTCCTTTAGTTTTATCCTTTTAATTCAATGGTATAAATCCCTGTATATTATTGAACTAAAAGGTAGAATATCTTTTATATTTATTATTGTTTAACTTTTATTCTTATTATATTTCCTAACTCATTACTAAAAATATTATGGAATCATTAATTTAAATTTTCCTATCAATTTCCTACCTGACGGCGATATTAATACGAAATAATTTATAAATACATTACGTGATTAACCGATTATTAAGTTCTCAAAATATTTTAATGGTGCAATGTTATCGGGAATTCACAAGTGCAGAAAATTTGCAAACCTTAGCGATAATAGGCGATGAATAAAAAACACTATACGAAAGTTTTTCCCCTCAGAAACACGAAACAAGATAATTTAAATAAAAGTCAAACTGATCGAAAATTACTCGATAGGATAAATTCAAAGAAACTCCTATAAATTATTTTAAACATCAATTCTCGAAATGCATCGATTTAATTTGAGAGATTTCATGTGTTACATTCAACTCCTACTTGCTTCAACTGAATTTAATCACTTCCACTGAAACAGAACTCTTTGTTTCCATTAATAGGATCAAATCAAATAAACAATTCCGATTTCTGCGAGGGATTTATTTAATTACTCGTGTAACAAAATTAATCCTTCCCACAGATTCGATTAATTTTGTTCTTTCTAGTAGCTATTTTTAGTTGCTCAGTTGCCTCGCACTCCATCGTTGCGATTATCGAAATAATTACAGTTCTCAAAAAGTAACATATCAAAAAATGAAAAAAAGAAAGAAATAGCAGTGTATCAAAGATATGTAGTGTGAATATCTATGCAAAATATGTTACTTTTTAAGACGGATAAACATAATGATTGAGAATTTGCCTTTTTGTCTCTAAATGAATGCATTTTTATGCTTTTAATTAATCAAGCATAATATCGCTTTTAGGTAAGATAAAAATCTTACATTTCATTTTCTTAAATTTCTCATATGCGAAGTATACAAGCACACAAATAATAAGTGATATAACATTAAAAAAAGAATTAAAACCCGGGATTCTGACGAAACTTCACATATTAGAAATCACCGAGTCTGAAAACTACATTTTTGGAATTATTGTTGTGACTTATGGCACTTTACAAGCCCGCTAACAGTTTATCTGTCAGCGATTTAAGCCGAGTGAGCGTCTCTTGTTTTTTCAGTAGCGCCAACTAGGGACAAGAGTACGACTTAGCTACTTCATGCGTCACATTCACAACCCCTTTTTACAGGGGGAGGCACATTCGCACACCTCACAGATAGAACACAGAAGAACAACTATGCCCGAACCGGGACTCGATCACGGGAAAAACGCGCTACCCCTAGACCAGAATGCCGGTCATTTTTGGAATTAATTATGACTATCTGTAAACATCACATTTCGTAAACGATTTGAGCTAGACGAATGAAATTTGGTATGGCTTGTAGATTTGTTCCCAAAACTTGTGAATTTCTATCAAGTTTTATACGAAATCAAATCACAGGGTCCTATCATTATCACTATCGTCCTCTCTTTGTTCAAGTGCAGGTAAATACAAACGTAAAATGTTTAGTACATGAAATTTGTAAACAGTTACAGCATCTAAAGTGTAGATCCATATTAAATTTAAAGCCAAAGCCATCAAGTGTTCACCATCTGCACAAAAGTCTTGCACTTTCATATGCATGTAAATTTGATAACTCCAAAGCACAATAATTTAAGTAAATGGAATAAACTGTATATATTTATCAAATTTTGAATCAAATCCATTTAGTTATTCACCTTGTGTTCTTCTGCTCTTTTTAATGCATATTAATATGGCAATTAAAAAACTTAACGACTTAAGCATGCTCTGTTTGGCAATTATTTTGTAGTTAAAATAATAGTTTCATGTCAAATATTAATTTCAGTCGTTGAAAGAAATATTCAAAATACATATTCAATTTTCTTTACTGTACTGTAAAATACATACTTCTCTGGTGCTGGATTTTGAAAATAAAAATCTGAGTACTCATGGTGTTCAGAATCTTGTCCAGGGACTCTTCAATTTTGTGCAAGGGGAGGGGGAGAGGATAACAATTTTATTCAAAATAATACCAGAAAATTTTGCAGATTTCAGAAGGCACATTTTTTTCTGAAATAAATAAAAACAAAAAAAGATGCCGTATGTTTTTTCCAATAAAATACTGTTTTACACAGCTGACCGTTTATTTCCATCATCGTATATGCAATCCATTCTTTTTCGAACAATGTCCTTTTGTTGATGCCGCTTTTAATGAAACATTTGTTTTCCAGAAAACAGTTAATCTTGATAAATCAGTGAAGTAATAAGTAATTGTTCTTCTATTACTAAAAGGGGCTAAGATGGCCTGATGGTAAGGTCTAGGCTTCGGAAGCGCAGGGTTTCAGGCTCGAAATCTGATTTCACCGAAGATCCGTCTCGTAAGCGGGTCTGGCGCAAGCCAAATCCGTCGGCGCCAAACACTATCATCCCGGCGTGGCATGGAAGAACGGAGAGAGGGTGCCAGCCGGAGTGTTGACCTCGTCGTCTGGACGAAGCTCAAAATTACGAAGTGTGTCCGAAAATATCCCTATTGTAGCTTTAAAACAGGACGTAAATATAATTAATCTGTTACTAAAAGTATATTCTAGATTTCAGTTTGTCTTTCGTTCCGAAAGACAGTATTTCCTTTATTTCAAAAATAACTATGCATGATAATAACCAATAAAATTTATTTATTATTCATGTTGTACTTAATTATTTTTTTTTCTTTTTCAGGTGAGTACATTTTTGCTTGTGTATGGATAAGCTGTTTTACGGCCAAGAGAGACCACAGTACTTCTTTCAGAATGGGCGAAATGCAAACAGTAAGAATGATCGCCTGTTTGGAATGGAATTTAAAATAAACAATTCTCTTTTTTTAAAAAATAATATTGGATTCAAATAATTACATATTTAAATACTGAATATTCCATTATTCATTATATTATGAATATTGCATAATTCATAATTTTAAAGAAACTTAATTAAAAATACTAAGAAAGACACTATTTTAATTTGATAGGATAAATGTAGTTATATCAATTCAAACTGATAGTATAGGGAAGATTATATAATGTATCTAGACGTTTATTTCAATAATGCTTGACATGATTCTATTATTATTGAAAGTAATGCTACACATGAATTGATGTTAACAATACATTTTAACAAGCTCCTTACACAATGCAATTTTTTATTTAAAACTAATTTACGTCATGGATTTATTTTTGTAGTACTAAACTCGTAGAAACATGTATCTTACGAGGGATTTCCAATCTCCGGTTAGTACCCAAGTCTTGAATGATATATATACAAATTCCGCCATATTCCAAAAAAAGATTGAAACTCCCACAAAGCTGAAGCCAATTGCGAAATAATGGTCCGTTGTAAAATATCCCTTGTGATAGAAATGCATCGAAGAAAATAATAACACGCCAAATAGCATATATGAGAAACAACAGCCGGCTCGTTTATACTAAAGCCATTCGGAATGCCAAACAAAACAAACAGATAGTAGATAATTAAAAGTAAAAATAGAAATTATGGAAAAGTATATTAAAAAAGGAAAGTATATTAAAAAAATGGAAATAGAGTAGAATAGAATAATATAACGCAGAATGTGACAAAAGCCTATTGATATCTATAATTATTAATGAGCTAGTTCTTTAGCCAACAGTTTTTCAACATTCCTGATAGCATAATTCCTTAGAAATTGGAAAATCAATAAAGTTTTCAATAAGTTCCTCAATGATATGTCTTTCTAAAATTTGCAAAACTTTAATATTGATTTAAAATATTCACCAGCCCGCATTTTAACAAAATGAAAAAATAAAGCGCAATATGCGAATATGCAACTCATGTTGATTGACAAGAATAATGATGGCATAGCATTTTATACTATTATGGTCAATGATATTTTTCAGCCAACTGTCATTTTGAATGTCATCGATTAATTATTTTTAATGAAATCAATAAATTCAATCAAATTCTAAATGGTTTCTTCAAAATTAGTTTTGCGCTTTTTTTTTATATAATGTGAATTTTAATTACCGACATCTTTGAACTGAAATAACTTCTTAGAGCTACACTAGATGAAGATGCGAATTTGTGCAATGAGGTGGGATGTAAAAAGAAACTGACTGACTGTCCCTTTCCAATAAGCCGTCCAAATCATTATATTCAACCAAGAAATACGGTTTTATTATTATATTTTTTTGTAATAAAAAGCCAGCATTATTGAAATTTTAGTAGAATTTTGGTTATGTTTAGCATGGTTCTAAGAGAAGCATTTTTATTCATATTTTGACTAAGTTAAATGACTGTGTAAAATTTAAAAGTTATGACTTTAATAAAAATATACATTAAATTCCTTTTCCATTTATTTTTTAAATAAAAAAAGTATTGTAGTATTATGTGCCAGATGCAAACGTTATTTAAGTTTAAAAATTTGAATTAATCAAAACTTACTATAAATCTTGAGTAAAAGAAAGTATTTCTTTACTCAAGACTTATTCATAACTTAATTCTCCATTAATAATATTTTATAAAATTGTCATTCCACGTACAGGAAAATAGTGAAAAAGTTTCTTATTGTGCAATAAATATTTATAAAAAAAATGTATCTCTTTCAAAGAATTTTTATGTATGTGCATTCAAACAAATTTCTTAAGACAAAATATTTCCCACATGCTTCCGATTAAAATATTTTTGTTTTCACTATCTGTTACGTTTTATTGCTCTTAAAACACGACGCCTGTAAATTTATTACTCAGTCTTATAAATAAATTATAGAAGTCAAAATGTTTATTGATTTATTTTTTGCTAATGTCCATTATTTTCTTCATTTTGCAAAACTGAAAAAGAAAATAAACTTAATTTGTTATGTTTATTAGTTACATCATATGGCATCATATGGCATCATATATTAGTTACATCATAATTTAATTTGTAAATTTATATAAATGTCTGGAATGTATAATCATCAATTAGATTCTTGTCGACATACTTAATGTTTTGGCATTCATCATGCATTCTACAACTGCTATTTGCTACTTAGCCAGAAATGAATGTTTTCTTTTTTATTGTTGCAACATTTTTGTTATTATCTAATTCTATTCTTACATTTAAAGTCTAATTATTTGCAGTCAACCTTTAACGACCAACTTCTACGTCTACAGTTTTAATAGAGTAATTTAATCATGTCGACTAACATCAGTCAAGTACATCTCAACATAACAAAAGAATATAATATATTTAAATTATAGTTACACATTAAACATAAAGCATTTTGATTGGTTCCCTATGCACTCAAAAGGCGAAATCGGTCCACTCGAAATCATTTGAGGTGGTGTGTTCTGTCAAATCTTATTTTTAGGTTTCTCTCAAAAATGAAAAGGTGGCTCCTTTAATCATTGTATAAGGGATATGAGCATTGATAAGAAATATAAAATTAGCAAAATCTTTACAGTGGTCATTGCTGGGAGACTCCGTCCATGTTTCTCGTTTTCCCTCATAGGAAATATGTCATGAAGTAATGCTGTGGTGGCTGACATATCTAGAGTTTATTTAATTTCAGATGAAAAAAAAAATTCGTAAAATCAGTATGGTTGTGAGTGTTGCTGGAGAAACTGTCAACGTTTACCCCACTCCCCAAAAGAACACATAATGAAGTAATATTTTTGGGATTTATATTAAAAACGGAAAGAGGAGATAGGAAGTCGCTGGAAACAACTGGGGATGTATCTGAGAATCAAGAGATTTAAAATTCTTTAATGAAATTATACAAAAAATGTTTTCAATACCTTTTTTGTCCAAAAGATTCTTTTGTACAATATAATGTATGTTTAAAAACCTTTCTTTGATTTTTCCGATTTGTTAATAAATGACTTGGGAAATTTTTTTCTTTATGACATCGTCTTCCTCTTAGGTCCAATTATAGTCGAAAATAGTAACATCTTTTTTATAATCTAAAGTGTTTGTGTGTGTGTGTTTTTTTAAATAAGCGCAGCATTAATATGTAGGCTGGTAGTTAAATGCATACTATTTTCTTATAACAACTTCCAATCATGCATTCAGGCCATCTGCTTAGTTATATGTGTTCTAATTAAATTATACAAAAATTTAATAAATTATTCAACAAATGAGATTTGCATAAATTCAATCAGGTGACTATAGTGGAATGTCGATTTGAACAAAATGTAGAAAAAAATTTCATTTAATTTTTTTTTTAATTTGAAAAATTTTCCTCATAAATTTTCCGTTGTTATTTTGATTTTTGTTCTTTTTTTCTTTGTTGATTACATTTTTCTCTTTGCTTAATTTAAGTTTCCTCGCCAATTAATGTATTTGGATGCTGTTTTCTCCAATTTTAAATTTTGATAACATTAACTTACCAAATATTTCATAAATCCATATCTAATGCATATTTTTACTTTCAAATCTTCTTTAATAATTTGTGCAGTTTTTGAACTTTGGAATAAGCAATTTGTTATTTAAAAAGAATTTGAAATTGTTTTAAGTCTTCATAAAACGAAAAAAATGCAAATTTCATTTTTTAAACCCCATTATTTTAAACCCCAGTATTAAACAGAAATGCAGCTTTTCCCTTAGTTCAGGACCTAGCAAACATAATTTTAAAATTATCTACAGACTTATGAAAGAATCCTTTCATAGAGTTCTAAATTAGAAAATGTGTACTTTATATCTCTTTTTAGACAAATAAATCTAATTTTTTTCACTTTTTAAAAAATTTTTGGCTTTTAACTTATGTATATTTCATACGTTTTTCAGTCACTTTTTTGAATAAAGTTTTTAAAAATTAAGTACTTTATAAAGTTACTCACAAACTCCTTCAGAGCTTAGTAGCATGCCTTGATTCCATTATAATTTAGTTATTTGACTTTCTTTGGAATAAAAATTTGCTAAAATTCATACACCTCTACTTAGAATGTGAGCTACATTTTTATCGTTATTCTAATGATGATTTAGTCTATTTTTTCCGCTTACAGCAACTTATTTTGGCCTTTCAAAAAAGCAATAAAGCAGGCTTTTCTTTAACAATTACGTTTTATGATTTTCAGCCAAACAAATAAAGAATGCGGTCCGGTTGTAAGAGCGGACTTCCGCTGCCTCGCACTTATTTTAATGGTGATAAAATGAATGGCTGTACAAATCAATTCAACTTATTGCCAATGCGGGACACTCATAAATGTCCAACAAAGAAAAAGACTCATGTAATAGGAAAAAAGACACTTATTTGGCGCTTACATTGATAAATGATGGCATTTTCGGCTTAGTGTTTTCTCATTTTAGGAAATAGCTTGAAAGTTGGAGCATTAAATTGTTCGAGTACTGACTGAAATTTAATAAATATGAATAGAAATCATACCGTGATTATTTTTAAACACTTTTGGCATTCTGTTTGATAAATTATATTTCATCCGTTCAATTTTAGACACTTGATATTTTAGTCGCTAAATTCGGAAAAGGAAAAAGTCAAATGAGGGAAAATTGGTTTAAATAGTTGGTCGTGAATTATTTACCGTTTACATATAATGAAACTATCGAAATAGATTTGTAGAGCTTTGATTTTCATTACTTTAAACCAACCAACGTCGACCTCGAAAAAGCGCTAAGAGTGTCTAAATTTTTAATATTCGAAGATTAAAAATTACGTTAGTTTGTTTCACAGAATTATTATAGTTTTTTATTAATTTTTCCTATAGGAAGTACACAGAGAAAAAATGATATAAACGTTAAAAAATTCGAATTCGAGATTTTGATGAATCTCCAAGTTTCAGATTTCTTTGAATCCGAAAAATACATTTTAAAAATTATCTGAGTTCAAATCTAGTTCAAATGACCTCGGTTACTCATTTGAACTCAATAGATAAAATTAGGTATGTAATTTTTACATCAAATTTGTAGATTTCTATCAACTTCGACATGAAATTCGTATTGAGGAACTTTATCTATGTGTTTATCCGAGTTCAAATGAACACGATTACTATAAAATGCAATGATCTAGTTGGGTAAAATTTGGAGCACAATTTTAGTATCTAAATGTTAGATCCGTATCGAATGTTTAATCAGATTTATGTCGAATGGTTGACCGTTTATCAGTCAATATATTTGCGTGATGTGAACTTGACAATTTAAAATCGCAATAACTTAGATAAATAAAATTTGTAATATTTGTTTGTTACTAAATTGTAATTCTCTGCCAAATTTTTATTTCGTTCAGTCCACAAAAAAGGGCTTAAAATGTACTCTCGGATTTTTTTCACTATACTGCGTATAAATTCCTCAGATATGGGCTCTGAAAATAAAAATCATAGATTTAATAATCCTGCTTTTATCCAAATTTACATTTATTTTTATTTTTATTTTTTACTTCGAGAGAGGATTTCCTTTATTAGAGGATATGCGAAAAAATATCGAGAGGGCCGCTCGTACTGATCTCACACGTCTTTATTTTAATAGATTTGTTTCATATTTGCAAAGACGAAATTTTTGTTGTAGATTTTTCTTAATCATATCTTATATGCTTGAATTTCAAAATTTTGTGTACTTTTAAATGGATCAGAAAACATTCTTTTTATGTTCTTTATAGTATAATTATCAACTATTTGTATAATTTAATTAAATATTGATTCCATATTGATGAATATCTTCAGAAAGAATTGATCTTCAGATTCTGTAATGTTTAAATAACTAAATTATAAATTATATACTGAAAAGCATAAAATAATGAGCCAAAGTAATGGGAATTACTGAAATCAAAATAAAAAATAAGCAAAATAATTAATAAAATTTTAATGAAATGTGTTCACGTCAAGGTGGCTTTAATTTTATGTATTATCCCTTTCTACGGCCATGGAAAGTATGCTCCCACCGAATTCGTCAATCTTTGTATGTACTTATGTAGATTGGCATAAGTTCTGACAGATTTGTCAGTAAGATGGATTCTTAGATGTTTCAGTTCCTTAACTGACGCAAAATTGGATGACTTGATTTGTTACTTAATTATTAATTAACAAAATTAATTAATTAATGAAATTAAATTAATCTAAAAAGCTAAATGAATCACTTTTCTTAATACAATCTCAATCTTAAAAATGTTTAATATTCTATGGATATAAAATCTGGCGTTTTAAACGGTTAAATAAATCGGATAACTTCATTGAAGAACACATTATCAATTATTTATTATATTTAATAATATTTTATTTTTGAATTTTAATGATGATGCCTGTAATTCTTTTGGATGTTACCATCTAAAATTATAAAATCTGGCATAAATTAATAATTAAATATTTCTTTTAAAGATTAACAATTTTTTATTTGATTTTTAAACTATATTAAGTACTATTTGTAATAATCTAATATACAGTTTGTCGTTTTCTCCGCTTTAATGAGTTTCTCCTCATTAACACCAGACTTTTATCGCAAATTCGTGAGAGCGGCGATCTTGCTTTCCTCTCCGCCATAACAAATCGCTCGTTATCCCCCCTCCCGGATATTCCGGCAGATTTCCGGGCATAAATCGTCTTTCTCGCCTGACCTTCTCGATGGACGCGTGACCAATCTGCTGTGATTATCGTATTATTTCGGACGGCATCTGACCACAGAATTGCTAGATTTACCTCCTTGAAACCGATCTGCTGTTCCATTTTAGAGCAAAGATAGTTTTAATTTTCATTCTTTTTTAATAGTAGTTTGATTTCTCATGAAGAGGTTTCGCATTAGATATTTTATTGTTAATATTATATGCATAAAAATAATTCGTATAATTTGGTACATGTAGAATATCTAAAAAGATTTTCACATTAATTTGACAAATAATTATATGCACCAAATTAATTGATAGATTAACTTCTACTACTCAAAGAGTTTGTGAGTGAATTGATCAGTATCCGATTTCAATACCCAATCTCTCCTAAACATATTGTGCATATGGAATAGGTAATGAATTCCTTTAATAAAAAAAATCTGCCTCCATTATTCAAGGATACTTCAGGCCATATCCGACTCCAGTACCCAAGGATGTTTCAGACCGTATCCAATCTCCATCGAAGATGTTGCGCACAAATACTGCTGTTTAAGTGATGAATTCCTTTCCAATTCCCAAAGATACTCCAGGCCCCAATATCCACTAAATTAATAATACCATCCCATTAATAATTCAGCACCCAATCCCACTGTACATAATTACAAAGGAATAAATAAGCAATTCTTGTAATAAAAATAACCAATTCTAGTACCCAAGGAAATTTCAGGCCGTATTTGACTCCAATACCCCATGACCACTAAAGATATTGAGCATAATTATTATCATATAAATAATGAATTCTTGTAATAAAAACAACCGACTCCAGTATTCAAGGATACTTCAGTCCGTGTCTGGCTCCATTTGCCAATCTCTACTAAAGACATTGCGCATAAATATAACAGAATAAATGTCATAATTTTAATAAAAGCAAAACCAATGATTAAAGGGTTAAATTAATAAATGAAGATAGGTAAAGACAATCAATCAGGAAAGAACAACTTTCAAATCATGATCACATAAGTTGAATACATATCAGAAACAATAGATTTTGGTACCGGATTCAATTAGGACTGCAAACTGTCTTACCTCCAATAAGAAGAATCATAAAAAACAGGGAGAACCAAAATTGAAACTGAGGTTCGAACTGGAACTCGGAGTTGAAATTACAAAGATACTGAAGTCGTGAACGCTTATATTATTGGCTCAGGTGCGTCATTTTATTTTACTTCTTGCTAATGAATACGCTCTTTTCACAGGTTCTTATCATGATGCGTCTATACTGTTGATCACATGGTTAAAATAAAGTCACCTGGTAATTGTCAATTAGTTGACCTCTCGTTCACCAGATGTCGCTAAAAGTAATCTCCTGTTATGATGATATTTGAAAAATAATACTATTTATTGCTTAAAACTGGTTACTTTCGACGACTTGAGAGCAGCCACTGAAAGGGAATGCTTTTAAATGCCTTTTTATGTGATAAGTGTGCATTATCAACAGTGTGCCACAGCCTGAGCAGTTTCTAAAGCTCAAACGATGAATTGAGATTCAACTTTAGTATATGCAAAATTTTAAAAATTATATATTAAAAATGATGAAAAAGAAACATATTGAACAAATTATTATGAAATTCCCTCTTTTTCGGCAATTCCGAGTCCTTTAATAACATGTTTCCTTTTGGAAACTGCATTTACTATTCCAGAAAATTCTAATAGTTTCGCTAACATTTATAGGATCTCATGACACTCTAAAAGTGGTATTGCTCCCTAGTTCCAATATATCATGATATTCCTGATTTGATAAGATACCGCTATTTAAGGCAAACAGAATACGTTGCTCCAAAGGCAGTTTTAGTGGTTCGCTTACTTTCGGCTATCGTTAATGAGAAAACTCAAAATACATTTTCTCCACTAAAAATTCTATTATTACATTTATCCTCACTATTGCTTAAAAATTGTTGATAAAAGACTTTATGAAAACTTATTTGTTACTAAATAAGAAAAAAATTCAATTCGCTTGCATTTTAATAGATGAAATATATATGTATAGAGTAGCAAAAAGAAGATCTGCACATAGTCAGCGTAGGTCAGAGGTAGAGTACGCGACTGCAACGCATAAAGTCAAGGCTTCGAATCCCAGTCAAGTCGTATTAACTTAAAGGTTGAACTTTAATTTGAATTACTTATTATTCATTTGTTAATGTTCTAGAACTTTCTATAACCTTCTTTATAATTCTAGATTATCCAGTAAAGGTTTAAATTCCGAGTTCCTCAATCAGTGGAGTCAGTTCTTCGCCTGCGTGTTACGAGTTGATTAAAGCTACTGAACTTGATATAGTGTTATTACTTTGTGACTTGTTATTCTTTGCATCTTCGTGACAATAGTATTATGATTTCACATGCTTGGGAAGTCAGTGAGGGTGGTCTGCCAAAGTTTTCTCGCCTAAACCTGTCGCATAAAAATTATAGGACTTGTGCAAGGCCGCTAACTCTGCAAGAGCCCAGATATCTGCATTTGTTGAATCCTGCAAGTGAGAATTTTTCGCTCTTTAAAATAATAAAGAAAATCGAATTTTTATTTTGGATACCATTTTGTATAATTTATTGATTTATAAATTTAATTTGAGTAACAAAATTACATATTAAATCTCATTTATTTAAGTTGCTTAGTTTTTGAATTATCGCATTTTGTGTGTATGTGAACGTAAAGACAGACAAACGGTGAATCTCTTAATGGTTTTGGTTCAAAATTTGATATCGATATGCACTTGAGAGGCTAAATCTATGTACCGATTTCTGTACAAGTAACGCCTTGCGTTTTGTTATTATCATATTCACTTGTACTCGGGCAGCCAGATGAACAAACTTCTTGTGAATTAAATTCTTTTAAAACACAATACACTCCCGAGTATCCGGCCTAATGTGGCGGAAGGGTAGACGGATAACAAAAAAGCGGGATAGACCGGAGTTCCATTAGTTCATTTCTTTTCCTGCCAATACCAGAAGACAATATATTTTTGCCAAAACTCTTATAATACGTATTTTCTTATTTCTTATTGAGTACTAAGCCCTCCATTTATCTAAAGCCAAGTAGAATGTGAACGCGACCCTGCGAATCATAGAAGCAGTTGTCGGTTTTTGCTGTTACACCCGAGTCTAGTCACTGTATAACGTGTAGTTTTTCCACCATAGTCACTATACCTTGTTTTTAGTTATCACCCATTTTGAAATCTTGACTGTAGTGCCCTTAAAAACATTAAGCATAGCCCAAGAGTAATTTGTGAATGCTATACGTATTGTACAATTATAATCGGGAACAGTGGCAACAACTGAGGTCCGCCATACACTGACGAAACAATGAACAACTAGCAGAATGCTGCTCTTTTCCTGTGACAACTTATTTTGCACACGACTCGTAGGAGGATCATAGCAGACGCCCGCTTCCAATGCCTTGGCAATGATGCCAAAGCAACCCTTGTCTTCATTTAATTGCAACAATAGAAAAATAGGCGGGATAATCGCGAATCAGATACTCGGAAGTGTACTGTACAATAGAATCTGCAATTTTGAAATAAACACACGTTTAATTTCATTCATCTAGTTGAAAGCGTTGTATAAGCTTCAGAGTTTCGCATACAAATTCGCAAATAATTCAATTTACTTTTTTGATTCGGGAGAAGTCTAAAACATGTAAATTCGTCAAAATTTAGAGTTTGAGTTTCTTGGCGTTTACAATACATTTTCTTTGTAATCGTCAAGAAATTTTCTGTTTATACGAAAAAGTATAAAAGGCTTACCATATCATTTTTATGCAAGATTTATAACAAATGGCGCATTTCTATGAAAACTGTTCAAGATTCAGAGGGAAACGTAGCAGAACTAGAAACTTCCGTTCCTGCTTTCGTACTTCTTATCAAGAAGAAAGCTTTTTTCATTTCAAAAAGTATATATTCAGCCTCAGCTATCAAATTCTATATACAGGAAGAAAGATCTTATTTCTTGGTGAAAAAAATTCTTTATCTTTTTTTAGAAATTTGATATCATATAAATTGCTGCGTTATTTGGAATTTTTTGGGTATTATTTAGAAATAACACCCAAATAAGGGAAGAAAGGCAATTTCCAGTTTTGTGATTAAATAATGGATTCGATAAAATGTCAATGAAAAATTGAAGTTTCATTATTATAATTGAAAATATGAATAGCGTATATTTAATTTATAACTTGAAATACTTTACAAGCATCAAATATGGCTTTTTTTTCAAAACAACTTTAAAGCTTGAGTTTTATTAAATTATTCGTTTTATTTCTACAAAATAGGGATGTCTTGCATACAATGTTTTTTTCTTTTTATTTCTTTAAAGTACGATAAAGTTATCCCAGAAATAGGTAATGATTGTATTTAACTGTATTTTATGTAATAACTTTATTTAACTGTATTTTTAACTATTTTTAATTTTTTAGTGAATTTTATTTTTGAAGGAAAGAAACAAAATAAACATTTTATTCGTTGCATAATTTTGTTGCATTCTTTTCCATCCATAATTTTCTTAAATTTTATTTCTTGATTGATTGTAATTTTTATGGGCAAAAATAATTTTTAAACATAAAATAGATAATAATAATAATAATAGCCCTAATATTTGAAGTTTAGTCTTCATTCATTACCAGATATCTCGGATGTATTTTTCAGTTCCATTTCTGCCATTGTTTCATGTATTAAATAAAAATTGTGCGGTTTATCTCGTTTTTTCAAAAACATTTTATAAAGTAAATAGTTCAAATTTAAAAATTAAAAAAAAAATCTTGCTATTTTTAAATGCCATTATTTACTGCACATATTTCATATTCATTAGGAAAAAATTTAGAATTCGATTTTTCAGTTACTTCCTGATGTAGTATTTTCTACACTTGTGTGTTATGAATGAGATAGTTTTATGTAATTGCTTTGGAGCTTATTTATTCAATAATAAAATTAAATTTTGATTTTGGTGCCGTAACTCTATCGTAGTTGCTACTTTGAGAAACAAGAAATGCGTTATTAAAAAATAACTTGAAAATAAGAATTTCTGCTGTTTCTTGTAGACTAATAACTATGTATTCGTAAAATTGTATTTTCAATGCATTTATAACTGTTTTTATTAATTTTATTTAATTATTCCTAGAGTACAGATTTCCTGTTTTAATGGGCAATACCAATTTTATATCACATGTGTTTTAATATTATGTTTCTACGATACATTTAAACTGATGCCTTTTAAATGGCAATGTAGAGAAATAATTTGTATCGAATTAGTCTAAAAATTCCTGGTACAATTTACCTTTCAATTCTCCGTCCGACCTCCAGGTTTACGTACGACTAAAATTGAATGACATTTTAATTCATCAGATTTCGGTTGATACATGCTCAACGTACAGAGAGGAATTTCGGTGAAATATTGCACTGAACCCATCTTTCTCGCAAAGCCAGGATCTTACCACTAGTCCAAAGCGGCCTTCAGTAATTTCATAAGTTCTGTGTTCATAATTATATCTTTCAGGGTGTTAAAAGGATTAATGGTCTTGAAAGTGATCAGTATGTCAAACATTTGTTAGTACTTTTTATTAGCTTGCTGAACCCTTGACCATCAGTGACCTTACCACTACGCCTTTCAATTTAATTATGAAAGTTCAGAATCCATAATTAACATTTTTAAGTAAAAGCCAAGTGCAGCTGGCATTCAATATAATTTCCTAATTTTCACAAATCTGTGACAACCCATGACTCTCTTGCAGTTGTCTGGTTAACAATTCTATCAGATAACTGCAGCTTTTAGTTAAATGTCCTATGTTCAAAGAATAATAAACGCTTTTAAAGTAAATAAAAGCATTAAGGATCTCAAAAATTCGCAGTATATCATTATTACTTTTTATTTTATTGAAAAAAATATTGCAATAAAATCAATTGATTCAGATTTGAATCTACTTTTACAAATTGAATCTACTCTCACTGCAAATTATCTCCGAGAAACAGGCACTAAAATAATATTTGAGATCATTATAGTGTCCAAATGATTGAAAGAAAAACATTTTAAATCATGAGTTATTGATATTCAAGCCAAGTGAAACTGTGTATTGAAATATAATCAATATATGATATTTCACTTGTGCAAATACACACTGAACCCTCCGGTCACAAAATGTGGATCTTACCACTATACCATTGCGGCCTTCAGTTTAATGCTGTAAGTTCAGAATACATAGTTAATGCTTTTAGGATTAAAGACAAGAGCAGTTGGTAGTCAGAATACATTTTTGTTTTCACAAATTGAAACTGGATCCAACACATTGATGCTCTAAGATTGACACCTTACCTCCTGTCCTGTGCGAATTTGATTCTACATGTTTAAAGTCCTTGATTAGTACATTTTTAATTATATCTAGTCACCCCGTTACCACAGAGCTAAACCATAAAAACAGGAATTATTGTGACTGGCTGTTAAGCTCATTAATTGTCCAATTTTTGCATAAGAAAACGACGTCTAACAAAAGTTCAAAGAATCTTCAAACTGAACTGCTGGTAAAAGGCTAGAAAATCTTTTCCATTATTTTTTAAAAAAATATTTTAAAATTTTAAGATTTTGTGATATTTTGTTAAAATCATTCCTATACATAATGAATCTTCCACTAATTCCATTGGGTTCGATACTTTCTGTTATGTAGTAAGTGAGCCTGTTTCCCCACATATACATATGTTGTCTTGCATCCTTCTGAATCTTTAGAAGTATTCAGGAAACCTTCCATGTCCTGATATAATTTGCACTATCATCGGGTGAAATATTCTTTTTATAATTGTGATTAACACATTAATGGAAAAAATGTTATAGTAAACAGTGTCTAATACACACTTTTTATTCCATAGAAAAATATTGTTAAAAAATCAATTGGTTCAGATTCGAAAGAAAATTAAAGAGTTGGCACGCCTTCATTTATCTGACAGACGTCGAAAACAGGACTACAACAAATGATCCTCAAGCAGCAGACACCAAAATAATATTTAAATCTATTAATGTATCGAAATGATTGAAAACAAAACATTCAAAATCGTGATTATTGATATTCAAGCCAAGCGCAGCCGGCAATCAATACGGCCTTCTCGCTTTCACAAACAGCACGCAAACCGGGGATTGCTTCGATGTTTAGTCCTCACAAAAGAGTGAAAAAGGTTCGATTCAGAAGCATCTTTGGCCATTCTAATTCGCTTGTCTGCGGAAGGTTTAATGTCTCTAATGCACGCGATTGTGCGTTAAAATATATCGATACACTTTGCTTGTACGCATTGGAGCCATTATAAATGTGCAAATCGGAATAAAAATAGATGCATTGAATTTAATAATTAATTGATGCACGCGTAATCTATTGAAAACTATTTAGATTGGTTTTGGGTAATGCGTTGGGACGAAAAACTGAATGAATGAAGTAAATATGTTTGCAAATGAGTAGAATCAAATGTAGCTGAAAAATGCAAAAGTCTTACAAGCGCTTGATGTAAAATATAATTAAGTCATTAGATATTAAATGTAGAATATATATTATAATGAATGAAAAATGTAAAAATTCGATATCTTTCAATAGCTTGGTGAGTACAGCTAACTGTTAGAATCATGATTAGCCTAATGTTTTAAAAATGAAAAAAAATAATAATGGACATATATTTCTGTCTACTTATGCTATCTGTTTAACCCTTTAAAGGGCCATTTTTTCCTAGTCATATTATGTTAAAATATTTTGAGGCTTGAAATTAGAATAAGAAAAGGGATTCATTTAGCTTATTAGATAAATTTAATTTGATTCATTAATTAATTTGGCTAATTAATAATTAAGGGCAAATCAAGACACATGATTTTGATTCAGATAAAGAACTGAAGCATTTAAATTTCTGTCCTAAAAAAATTTGTCAGAACTTATGCGAACCTACAAAATTTCATACAAAGATTGATAAATTTGGTGGGAAGCATACTTCCCACGGCCCTAGAAAGGGTTAAAGATAACTTAGCTTTGTTCAGATGTGATAGTAGGTAATAAATACGGATATTGCACCATCGACAACAGTTACAAGGGTTCTCCGTTATTCTATCTGAATGCAACATGATAATTACATAATGTGAAGAGTTAGATGGATAAGATTTCAGTTTTAGCGTCTAAAGTGTAGATCTATGTTAAATTTTGTGGTAAGTTCGTCGATAATTTCAGTATTTGTCAATATATACACTCGCTTGCATGAAAACACGATCAATAAAAAATGCAGTGATTCAGAAAAATGAAATGTGATATGTAATCTTTTTCTTCTAAAATTGTCTGTCTAAATGGAATTTTGATTTCAATCATGGGCGAGATTGTTCTCAATGCACACTCGGTTAGCCTGATTATAAGACGATGCACAAAGTACTCATATGCATCGTTTGGAAAATGGAGACCTCATCATTCCTGGCATTCAAGGCCCTTCTACAATTTTATACAGGAGGATTATACCTTATCGAAGTTTCCCCTGAGTTCACCCTCTTAGGTTTATTTAAACCAAATGCCAAATGGATTCTGTGGTAAATATGGAAAGGTCCTAGCAGTCATTTTAAAAGCTCAAAAGTGAGTGTAAATATATTTCTATAGTGAACCTCCCTACAGTTAATGTAAACAGTTTTTTTTAACATGTATAATCTTTTCTTTAAATGTACTTTGCGCTGATATTTTAGAGCGTACTTGAATTTCACATATTCCAAGTAATACGTAAACGATTACATAAGACGAAGAGCTTTAATATAGAATATATAATTTTCATTATAAATTAAAAGATTACATATTAATAAGCTGGATTGCTCTCCTTAAAACTTTCTAGCATATTCTCTGATACACTTAGCGTGCCAGACAACGCCTTGCATGGCATCGGCATACAATACTTACGAAATATTAACTTTTCGATTGAATTTAGCATTTTTATTGGATCTATCGTGTAATCCTTGGCGATTAACCCCTGGCATGTACTTAAAAGTGTCAGAAAATCAAATTTGTGTTTCAGACACGTTTTTCTCAACCGACTGAAAAGGAAATTGATACAAAACTGCAATTATAGACACATAATCCCATGTCAAATTTGATATATTTAAGCAATGAATTTTTGAATTATGGCTTTTATATGTTTCTGATCCGTAGTTGGATTTATTTGACAGATGTCTATACTATTGATTTTAAATCTGTGTACCGAATCTTATGCATCTAACTCTCTTCGTTTCGGAATTATCGCGTTAACCGGACAGACAATCGGACAGGCGGACAGACAAACTTCCTCTGTATATATATTACCCAAACTTTGATAGGAAATTTGGCATAAAGGCCGTATACTAAATTTCAACAATCGACGTCAAAGCGTTTTTGGTTCATCTTGGTCACAGACAGTCGGGCATTTTCCAAAAATATGTTACTGGAAACTCAGGAAGTCTAAAATGTGGAAGCTTTCAGAATCTCGAATTCAAATACTATACTTTCTCTGTACTAAGTTCTGAAGAAAGTAAAAAGCATCGCAGTGGATTGATAATGTTACGCTGGTAAAGACAATTTGAATAGTGTCTTAATGGATTATTAATTATGCGTCTGATAATAATGCCACGACTGGTGATAATGCTACTCAATAGTTCATGAATATGGCATGCTTCCCAGTTCAGATTGATAGTACCATAGGATTGGAACCAGCATGATTAATGTTTAATGCTCAAATACAGGCAGATTATTGAATCCATAGATTTGAATATTTTAAATTAATTTAAGAATAAATGATTCTTGAAATTAATTGTACGTTAATAGAGAGCAATAACCAATCGTTATATATGCAAAAAATATGCCATAGATTTTCTAGACATATCCAATGTATCATATATTCTATTTATCTTATGCTCCAAATCACATATTAAAGATGTAATACAATTCATTTAAAATTGATAAAAACCATTGATATTTGTTACTATTTTCATTGCCTGTTGCATAAAACATGTTCGTAAAAAAAAAATGATGTTTCAAACATATTTTTTGCACGGAATAAAAAAAAGAAATTATGGTTGAAAACGTGCTTTGAATTTTTTTTATTAGCTATTATGAGTTAGAATGAAATGGAAAATAATTTTATTAAAGTCTTGACATATTATTTAAAGTGAAGGAAGATTAATTTGTTAAGGTGTTGCCCGTTCTTCGGAGAAGGTAGCAGCAATTTTACTGCTTTCATGCATTTGAAGCCGGAATTACTTCATTTTTGACAACGTACTATTTTACTAGAACTCGCAAATAGAAACGATTTGCATGGCACATAATTAAAATTAGAAATTGTTTCCGTTATATTTGAATTAAAGTAGCATTACTTTTATTTTTGGTTTGTTACATGCTTTAAAGATACGAGTAATTTCTATTTTTGGTGTGTGTCTGTGTGATTATAATTGAGTTGAATTGTGATTAAAGCTGAAACCCAAATGTAGTCGAGCCTGTTTTTATCAGATTTTTTAATTCAAAATATTAAAAAAAGTCCATAAAAATACATGTTAAAAAGGGATAAAACAGTGATTTAAAAAGAAAGCAATAGATGACCCACCATATATAACATTACAAAATAAAGTTCATATTGCATCGCTTATTTTATTATATACGAACAAACAATAGTTTTTAAATATTCATTTTAAAATCTTCACGTGTATAACATTTAATGTAAAAGCAAATAAAACATTTAGAAATCTTTCCTGTCTAAAATAATATTTATATTGTTGAAAAATCAATATCTAGCCGCAACGCCAGTTTCTGAACTATTTTCTGTGTAGGGCATTTTTATGTTACCTTCTATTTAACTGTATATATCTTTTTAATATATATTGTAATGACGTTTCAAAATTTTTTATTTGCTTTTTCTTTTATATTGTTCTTGTATACTGTACAACAACAATTTTTATATATATATATATTAAAAATATAATTTAAAGTAACATTTAAACCTATGTTGTATAAGAAAAAAAATGTTTTAGTGTAAAGTTAGTCTCATTAGAAAGAAGTGAAGCGTACTCTCACAGAATCATCATAGTACACGAAAATTAAATATATCTACATTTCAAAACATTATAAAGATACCGAAAACTTAAAAATTGTTCTGAATAATTAAGAAATAAGAGTAACTATGTACTTGAAGTTTATTGATTTTTCTTTCAGTCCTTTTTAAATAAACTGAAACTCTTTCTCTCTTTTTTTTTTGTGTGTGTGTGTTAAATATTGAAAATATTTTCGCTTTTTATCCGAAGAGGGAACAACATTCTTGCTTTTGTTCTGCAAAAATTTATCTTCTGTGGGTGTTGTCTCCCCAAGGATTTTATTGGTAGTTCAGCGGAGATTTAAACCTTGAAAGCTATTTATCAGCAAAGGTTTGCATGCTTTTTATTTATGGTGCAATATAAGCCTTTAATGGATTCTTGAATGCATTTTCGTTTAGAATTTACACATTTTTTTTTATTGAATGTGCATTCAAAACACCATAAAATCTATTTTTTGCTGAGATTGCATGGCTATGTTAAAAGCATTTTCCTTAATTTTGCAACTTTTAAATACATATTTTGTTACTTACAACAATTTCTATTAGTAAAAAAGTGAAATATTTTTTGTCTGTTTTAATATGAATTTCACTGCATATCAATTACCATTTAGGTTCCTTAATCTTAATTTTAGAATAATTCTGATCTTTTGTTGTTGTCGGTTCGATCTTTTGTTTTTGTAGAATTATGCAGTTGGTTTGACGGGATATACGGTTACTTAAATTGTCATTTAAAATTTTAAGTAAGTTACTTTTATTTGGTTTTTTTCAACAAAATATTTTTAAATTTCAAATTTTGATAGGTATGTAGCATGTAATATTTTAGAAGACTCATACTTCTCTATTCAATATGATAAGTATCTCTCTAATTTTCTATCATTCGAAATTTTATATTTAACTTGGAAACAGAAGTGATTAAACTTTAGTTAATATAAAAATGTTCTTGCTGAAATTATTTAAAAATGAACACTATTTAAAAATTTTTAATATTGATTACTTCTAAAATTAAATCTTAATTGCAAACATAACAAAATTACAAAAGGTTCATTAAAAACATACTGTAAACGGAAATATAATAATTAATGGAAATATTTGATTATATAATAAAAATAATCATCATAGAAAAATGGGTTTATTTTCATATCCTCATCATCGATAATGAAAGAAATATCTATGATGGAATAATTGTAGTAATAAAGAAAACGATTTGAAACTTTTTACAATAAGAAAATATATTCATGTAAAAAAAGTGTTAAAATATTTTTTTTAAATTGATTAAAAATAGACAAAAGACCACAACTTTATTCGGAGATACAGAACGCCGTCCCATACCCCTGTATCCATGACCATTCTGGTCACTGAACGGTTTAGTGGGAAAAAAATTTACTGAAGACTATGCCAGAAAGATTCGGTGAGACTACTTCCACTGTTTAAGAAAAAGAGCACAATGTATTCAACCCCGAAGCCTTGTACTGTTCTTAATATACTGAAATAATGAAATCTGCTAATGGCAAACATACAATAAGAAATGAAATTTTTAACAAATGCAAATATTCAGTTAAGATTTTATTTATTTATTTCGCTCATTTTTATTCATAACAGTTACAGATGCAAACTTTTTCAGTGTTATAAATGGCATCACTACAACAAATAAGAATTAAGCGAAAGAGAATAAGATTTATTTTGTTTTTTTTTAACAGATTGAAAAGAACGACAATTTTTTTTCATTCATTTTTTTTCTGGACTTGGCAAGGATTGTCATTTGAAATTCAGATGTAAAAGTTATTTTTATTTAGATGTTTATTTATTACAGAAGTAAAAATGTCGAGTAATTTTTTTTGATGTCAGATATAAAAATATTCTTTAGTATTCAAAACAGTTATCTCTGAAATAATATATAAGAAAATAAAAAGGAAATAAATTTATGCATTTTTGAAAACAAATTGAAATATTTTTTCCTTTTTTTTATTTTCGCATTAACTTACTACGAAACGTACTTCATAAGTATGCTATTTGAAAATCAGACTTAAAAATATTTAGCAGTATTATTAATGCTATCACATTAACTATATATGAGTAAATAGAGAGCAACTGAAACTTCTACATTTCTTCAGAGAAAATTGAAATGAGATTTTTTCTTTTCCTTTTTCTTTTTAATTCATAACAAAGTCAAACATGACAAGGCTTATTATTACAAAGTCAAAAGTCAAAATTGTATTTTTAAAAGCATTCGTTGCAACGTTGAATTACTTTGTCAAATGTTTCAGCACTCTTTTGTCTTCATACTCAACGGATGCCAAATTTTGCGATGCAAAAAAAAAAAGAAAATTATATTTAATTTGTTCGGAAACAAAATCAGGTGGTACTTTTTTCCACGAAATCCATTAAAGCTTGTAGAGGAAGAACAAAAGCCATGAAAATCGTGATCTATTTATAGCCGCTTCAATCAGGGCTGACAATCAAACGACTGCCCGGGTAACAACAACATCACGCACCATGGTTGGAAACGGTGAGATATTTGTGTTTTTATTGTGGGTTTAACCCAGCGTTACCAGATTGTTTTTGAACTCAACTTTGTAGCAATGTTTTGGTCTACAAATTTAGTGTCCATGGTTTTAAAATGCTGGACGTTATCTATGCCCTTAAACATCTGCTCAAAGCTGAACTGCTTTAAATTTTACTATACAAACTATTACTATGTAGTATACAGAAATTATTGTAATCGTCAAAAAACTTGAATTCGAGATTTCGCCGAAAAACGCCTTTTGGGCATTGTGTCTATGACAACTCAACACTTTGTGCTAAACAGATGAAATTTGGTATATGCTTTTTAAATCCAATTTGTAAATTTGAGCAAAATCCATTCAGAGGATATCTGTATGTCTTGTTGTCCGAAAATAAGTTAACATGATAGCTACGAAACGAAGCAAGTTAGATGGATATAATTCAGTCTATGCATTTAATATCTATAGAGTTGACACTTATCAGAATTGGAGCCAAATCTAACAAGAAGTTGACTGTATGCTGGTCTGTACTTTCCGAAGAATGCAAACATGATAGCTCAAAAATGCATTGACTTAAATAAATAAATTTGGTATGTGAATTTTTATATTATATACTTCTATGTCAAATTTTGTTTTGATCGGTTAAGAAAAACACGTCTAAAACGTAAATTCGATTTTCGAACTCTATTAAACGCATGCGAAGAATTAATTGCCAAAACATTCGCTTAGGATCATACCTTAAATTCAGTAAAAATGATAAATTCGCAGAGAAGGTTAATATTTCATAATGATTGTACACTGGTGTCATGTAAGGAATTCTCTGCTTTATCCAATGTGCACAATAGTTTGCGGGGAGTGGCGCATAGGATCTTTACCAAGAAGGTTTTGAGGGAACCACTCCTATTGACTATTTTATGCAGTTTTATTCATCTTTCTTTTAATTTTAAAAAGTTAAGAGTCTTGTACTCTTGGACGTTATTTCTACTTTTGATCGTTTGTCCAACTGCCTTAATTCTTATTTTATAAAGATTTAATCATCTTTTCTTTGGTCTAAAAGAATTAAGGATTTTAGAATACTATATTTGATGAAGATAAAAAATCTTGGTTAAGAAATGTCTGGATATATTCTGTATGTGTAATGTACATTTCTATTAAAGATATAAAATTAAAAGAAAAACGAATTTGAGAGAAAGAAAAAAACTGCAAAGAATTCTGCTTCGAAAACTAATTTAAGCATGCTTGTAACCCAAAAGAATATAAAGAGTAAAACCAGTTTTTAAAAACAAACATTTATTAGTAATTGAAAGTTTTTTTAGTTATTTCATACTTTTTTTTTTAGTTTTGAACTTCTTTATAATAAATATTACAGAATCTTGAAAATAATTTTTCTCAAATACGTCCCTAGATGTCGCTACAGATTTGAAATCAAAATTTAACTGAAATGCGTTGGTTTGCGCATAATGGAATCTGAATTCAGTCACTATTGATTACATTACAACTATCAGACAATCTTAAGAGTCCCACCTAAAATCAAGCTCATTCAATTACTTTGTAAAAAAACCAACCACATAAAAAATAAATTATAATCATGAAATGAAAAGTTACAATAATGTAATTTTATGAGCAAAAAGAATGAAGGCTGAATAAATAAAAATCAGCTCTTATATGTATCGTAAGCTCTCTTATGTGTTCTTTAAAGAATAGTGACACTTAAATTCTTTTTTGCCAAGTTCCTTTTGTAATTATGCTTTAATTTAATTAATTAATCATTTTTTACTACGTTGTCTTTTAATGCTTTGAAAATAAGTAACTGTTAATTTTATTTAACAGCTCCGTTTTGGTTTATCTGCTTTATGTTGCTGTTCAAATTTTACTTTTTCGTATAAAATAAGAAAATGTTGTAGTTGTTAAAAAAATTATAACTCTTGATTTTGACGAGTCTTCTCATTTCATACCTTCCTAAATCCTAAAAAAAAAGATTTCTTTTGGAATAATGTCTGTTTGTCTGCCTGTGAACAATATAATTCAACACTTTTAAGTTATATAAATGAAATTTAGTATCCATACGTTTTTACATCAAATTTGTTAATTTCTATCCAATTTTGAACGAAATATGTTGATAGGAAATTCGTCTGTCTGTCCATCCGATAGCAAACGAATTTGCAAATGGCAATCACCAAGGAATTAAGTAGATAAAATACTGTACACATTTTTAATTCTTGAAATATATATCTGTATCACATTTTGAACTGAATTCGACGAAAAGCTTCCATCTGTCTTTACTTTCACAAGCACGGGAATGTCATGCTAACAAAAAGCAATGAATTAAATAAATAGAATTTTTTATGTTTATTTTTGTGATTGCAATTGCAGTTCTGAGTCAAATTTTGCTTTCAATCGGACTGAAAAAAGGACATCCAAAATACACATTTGATTTTCTGTACTTGTGAATATATCCAATCACATCAACTAATAGCCAAAAACCAATCGCCAAAGATTGCATACTAATATTCGGTGATATTATGCAATTATTAATGTACAAATACATTTATTAGAGAAGTGTGAGAAAGTTCTGTGAAGACCACATCCGTTGTTTTATTTCTTTTATTCAAAATAAAAAATATCTCAGTTTAGTTTGTAATGTTTCCTGCGAATTTAATAGCGTGAAGTTTCTGGTATTAAAATAAATACTTTATTTGTGGAAAAAAGGATCAAACATCAAAATTGTACATAAGGTCACCACACAAGGCTACTCTGCCCTGCCTAGTTAAAGACATTCGAATTAAAATTGAATAGAAGCACCGCGGTGGCATCATTGGTAGGAACTAAGATTGAGTCGTAAAGACCATCACCGACCACGGTAAAACCTTTCCCTTGGGAAGTACGTTCTGTTTATTGGTAGGAGGCCAGAACCAACCATCATGCCGATAGCTTCTAATCCTCATATGAGGTGCCCCAAGTGTACTGGTATTACTGTAGGTAAAACAATGCATTTGTTTTTACAAAACAAAAAAAAATCTTTCTCCCTTCTTTTTAGAATATGGAAACAAAACTGGTTTCAATAAATTTTCATGTATTAATTTTTATTTTGATCCATATATGTATGTTAATTCATACCTAATTTAACGTATTCGACCTTTTCTTATTAATTTAAAACCTACTGTAAATTGAAATTTATAAAATTTAATTAACGATAGCTGAAGCATCTCTTACAAAATATCCATATCCTAAAACTTTAAGAAAATGCCACTTAAAAGCAACTCCATTTGCTTTAAAAAGACAAGAATACGTTTCAAATAAATTGGTTTGCAAAAATATTTTTTTTTTCGTGACGTAATGGCAAATTATTTTCCCCATTTGAAGCGTCACATATTTCTTTTAATGGTAGGATTTTTTCCAACGATCTTTATTCTGCGACGAAATTCTTGAACTTGAAAATCGATTGAATGAATTGCTTTCTAATTAATGGCCACTTCATGCATTGCTCCTGTTCTTTTTACTTGCATTTCAGAATCTTCTGAAATGAGCATTTTTCTTAAAGTGCGTTTTTTCTACTCGCGTTCTCTATTCGAAAATTTTGCGTTCGCATCTCAGAGGATTTAACAGCATGAATAAATTTTATTGTCGTACGAATTTTTTTTAAATACTTTACATTTTTTCCTTGTTATCGAAAAGGAAAATGCCCTGATCATGATTTGACATTTGAATTTCGATTTTTAAAAATGTGAAGGTCAGCTAATAAGGAGTTTTTAAGATTAATTTTTAAAATGTTTGTGTTGTGATAATTTCAAAACTATTTACGGAAAAAAGTCAAATTTTCGCCTAATTTTTATTTAATTTTTTTTAAACATTGTTCAGAGGTGTGCAATTTTATCCTCCACGATACATATGAGGCGAAATTGTGGTGTAGAGAGTCAACGCACACACGTGCATCCATCTTAATTATTGGTAGAGATGAAAGTGAGGAAGTAACTTTGTTCTTAACCGTGTGTTAACTATTAAATTTGTATTTCATTCATACTAGTTGTACACCCTCTCTGGTGAGATCGCTTCTTTTATTTAATTTACCGACAAAGATGTCTTATAGTGATCTTCCTTTGGGTTTGTGACCTCATATTTTTCTGAAAATATTATCGGTTCCTGGATGCTAAACCTCTCAGTAATTTAGTTTTATGATTTTAATGTCATTTTGTGTGTCACCATGCATTCATCACTTCAACCTCAACCTTCATCTAAACGGGATTTTCAGTTTTTCAGTTGCTGTTTTCTTTCTTCATCTCTGATATTTTCACTCGAATGGATAGTCACCGCAATCATCGAGCTATTTAAATAAAATAATTTTTACTGATGAATTAATCTCTATCATTTTTTTAAAATTCATTATAAACATGAATGTATAGCGTTATGAATTTGTTATATTGTTTCCTAGCTATGTAAATCTCCTGGTTAGGATGAGGTATTTGTAAGTAGCTCTGATGAATGCGAAGTCGGTGACACTCGGCTTTGAACAAATATTTGGCGATTTTGGTGTCAAAAACGAATGTTCCTGAAATTGCTATAATTTTCACAATATATGAATTAAGAGGGAAGAGCGATACCCTTCTTGAACATTCCAGGCCCCTGTCACAACGGTTATAAACTAGAGAGACGGATAGAGTCATCCATTAGTGAACATTTATTCTAAGAATAGCAGACGATCCTGGAGACGTGAGTAGTTGAAAGAAGTCTCTCACCTGTGTGGTCTCTCTAATACTTTATGTTGCTACGGCTGTTTATTACTGATTTGATACTTTACTGCGAATGTTCTTGTATATGCTTTGGCTGTATTTTATTATCTGTGTATTCGTGTTTTTGTATAGAAAAAAGCATTGCTATCCATTATTGGACCTATTGTACTTTCACCCTATACACATACACGCCTGATTTAGGTTTTATCCCTAACATTGGAAGCGTAATAGTTGAAATTGCATGTACTATTTTTTATTAATTGTATTTTAGAAATACGTCCAGAATAATTTCATTTAGATCGATAACGCGCAATTTTTATAAAAGCATTAGCTTCAGTAAATTTCTTTTGAATTGTGTTAGAAGCTTCAAAATTACAATAACTGAATTGTGTTAGAAGCTTCAAAATTACAATAACTGAATTGTGTTAGAAGCTTCAAAATTACAATAACTGAATTGTGTTAGAAGCTTCAAAATTACAATAACTGTTATGTGGAATTGAATTCCAAAGAAAAATTTGGTTGTTAAAATTTATCGATTTTGTAGTTACTATTTAGATGGAATAAGTTTAAATGAATTCAAACTTAAGGTCTGTTAAAATTTTTATGGATTCAGTTAATGACTGGAAAAAATAATGTTTCTAAACAGATAATTTTTTTCTAAAATCATTTTAAAAAAATGACCTTGTTAGCTTTTTTCGGGGTTTTTTTTATTGTTTGAATATTTTTTTTTTTTTACTTTATCCAATAAAATTATATATTTCGAACAAATTTCACTGCCTTTTAAAAAACAGATTTCAAAATCGGTTAGAAAAAAGCTGCGTCTAAATTTTTCAAAAAGTATATTATTTTCTTACTAAAAATAAGAAAACTAAAAGAGTGTACATAAATTATTTCATTACTTTATCAAGGTACAGAAATATGTCTTGATTATTTTAGAGAATAATGTATTATACCAACGGGAAACACCTTTTACTAATCCTCAGCTATCTGTATTTACCTCCAAGGCACACAGTTGCGCAATTTTAGCTCAGTCTAGAGAATATTAAATTATCTTTTGTTCAGGCTTTTCAGTGAGACTGCACGTAATTCCAGTAATTTTTTATTCCTTTTTTAGCACAAAAAGAAACCCTTTCGAAATATATTAGAAAAATACTATACTTATCCTTTTAAAAATAAAATTAATTTCTTATTAAGAATTTAAAAAATGATAAACTAATACTCTTAATTTATCTCAAATACTAGGGCACGAAAATGTTATATCAAGGTCCAGAGTACTTTCTTGTTTATTCTGAAGAACAATGTATTACGCCGAGGGGAGAATCTTCATTACTGATACCATGGCCATCTGTGCTTGCAACCGAGGTGCAATTTTAGCTTAGGTCCGGAGAATATTAAAATATTCATAAAAGGAAGCTGCAAAATTATTTAAATATATTCAAGGGGAAGCTATGAGGAAAATGAAACCATCCACTGCACTCTATTATTAAATTCGCGTCGCATACGTTCTGGAAGCGGTATTGGATATTAGATGAAATGTTCATCAATGCTTTTTCTGAGAGTGTAAAGGCTGTGTACAAATGCATAGTTATAAAATTATTTGTTTCTATGTTTTATTTTATTTTCTTGTACACAAAGTGTACGATGTAGAAGTATTGTAATTATTTTTTAAAATGTTATCTCGAGATTTTGATTATTTTCAGCATTTCAGATCATTCGAAATTCAAAAATAAAAATAGGGGGGTTGCATTATGTCTATCAGTTGATTTCGCAAGAATATTATATCTGATGCAACAAGCTTCAACAATGTTATACTACTCTTATACAAGGACGTAAGAATGTAAAGTCCCTATAAAATTTAAAGGAGATCTATAAAAATAAAATTTATCTGAAAATGTTGGTTTATATTTATTATCCTAAACACGATAATTCAAGAATCTGTTTTCTGCTGTTAATTAATGTGAATTTAGTATGAAATGCTCATAGATAATAAGTAAATAAATTATTTATCTGAATGTGAGTTTATTTGCTCGTGAATATGATAATTCAAGAAGTTATCTATTGTCTGCTCTAAATTCATATATTTTGAGAATAAAAGAAGCATAGATATATTAATATATAAATTTTATTATAAATAAGATAAAAGAATATAAATAAAAGTTTAATAAAATTATTAATAATATGATTGCATTTTATTAATATATTAAAAGTAAATAATAAAAAAATTAATATTTTATTATTAAGTAAATTTCTGAATCAAAAATGGTCTGTCATTTATTTATTCATAAAATAATAATAATAATTAAGTTTTACTATTTTATTGTTAAGTAGATTTTTAAATCAAAAATGTTCCTACCATGTATCTACTAATAAAATAATAATATAATAAGTGATTTCTAATAATATAATAATACATAATAATCAAATTTTACTATCTTGTTAGGAAACATATTTCTAAATCGAAAATATTTCTGTATTTCTGTCATGTTTCCTTATTCATTAATAAAAAGTTTGATTAAATCAATTAGAATTTCAATTGTTGATTATAAATTTCTATTTTTTAACAAAATTGTTGACGATAAATATCTTTAATCAATCTGCAGCGTTTCTGTAATTGCTTTAAAACCTGGTGATAATTATATTATACCCTTAGATGATTTCTTTTTTAAAAAGGAAGTAATCGGTAATAACTACAAAATGTAACAATTTTTATTTTGATGGTTGTTTCGTCATTGCATTTGTTTTATAAATAGTTTCATATCTATTAACAAGTCCAGTTAAATAAAAGCAGTTTCCAAAATAAGTATTTTTATTAATACATTAAAATATGGAATTTCCTTTTTTACTTTTTAGTTTTTAATTTATTATTCAGTATGATCTTATGAAATATTGGAATTAATTATTTTTCATATTAACCAGCAGCAGGTGGAATAAATGAAAAAAAATGAATTCCAAATTCATTTTTAATCGATCTATTAATAATTAAGTTCTAGTTTCTCCATGAACACTGAATTCCAAAAATTTCTAAACTATGACACATCAATAAATAATTTTAGAAGTTCCATCTTTCTGAATATGAATTAAGTATATAATAAGCTTATGAAAACATTAAAAGTTATCATAATTAGAATAGAATTAAATTTTTTTGGTTGCGAAATTTATTAGACCTTTTTTTCACAAGATTATAGTTGGTTCCACTGATGTTGCGCAGAATTTCTGAAAAATGCAAAGACTCCAAAGAATGAAACTTGGTTCATATTCGCTATCACAAGATTTAGCTCTATTACAGGATTGCCAATCTGACGGTCTGTTGTTTCGCATGCATGTGATTGCATAATAATTCGTATGATATGGAATCTCTTAGTAAAATTTGGTACACGTACATTTGATACACGATAAAATGTGGTAGATTCGCATGCATATTAATGCGATGACTCAAGCATTTCAATAATTGAAATGATATTTGATCTTGTTACTAAACTAGTCGTCTCAGGCGAGCAGATGGTTCATTGGAAATTCTGGCAGTATTTGATTTGATAAATCATTTATATATAACTTCATACCCATGATTACACCAAATTATCTGATATTAACGCTATGTTATTTTAATGGTCTTACTTAAAATTTGTTTATTATATACATGAACATTTCTAAGGCCCATAAGATCCTAGCTCTATTAAAAATGTAAATATACGGTTCATCTCTCTTCTAACTTTCGCAGGATTATAACTTACTTTTTTCTACACATATAGATACTATAAGAATTTTTTTCCTTGGCTTTCAAAAATGGAAAAATATCACGCTGTCAGATAGTTGAAGTTTTAACCATTTTCATTATTTCATCAAGGCAACATTGCAATCTGCAGTTGGAAATTAGCCAAAATAAATAAATTAAATATATATATATATTATAGGAAATTGTCAAAATTCAGGAATAATTCGTGCGGCTTTAAACTGACATTGTTAAAAAAAGAATTTGTTAAATTTCGAAAGAACGAATTCCTTTTTGTGCAGTTTTGGAAATTATTCCCCCAAAAATATTAACATTCAGTTTAATTTTTTATTTAAAAATCTGATTAAAATTTCAACAAAAATCGTTCTGAGGTAATGCATTTTCACCCTCCAAGGTATGCATATTAGGTCAAAGGTTTGACCCCTAGACTGATAACACACACATATTCTTCATTATTATTAGTGTAGAATTGTACTCGTATTTCTGTATCAAATATTGATTTCAATTGTTTAAAAAAACAGTCTTTCGAAATGCTAGTTCGATTTTTCTTTCCTGTACTACAAAGCCTAAAACGCTCAATGCGGGACTCGCTGAGTGTTAGCGTTTAGCGACAATAGAGCCTTACCTGAAGTCCACATTTTCATGCGTGGCGAGGGAAAGTATCGCTTTCATTAGGGGTTATACGTAAAAGTTTCGACGTAGACCACCAAACTTCTTTTTTTTTACATTTTTTTTTCAGTGATATTCCCCCCAAACAAACATCGTAGCAGGAGCAACAACATAAAATAAACCCAAGAAAGGAGTTATAATATCTGCGCGCGTTTCGCGTGCGTGACTTCGCCGAGGTTTTTCTCTATTCAGACCCTCCATTCGCGCAGGCGCCGCAACGATCAAAAGCTCGTCCGTGAGGGAACCGAATCCCGCGCAAGATCGACCTGGTCGTGTAGTCCGTCGAGGTAGTATGTAGGAAACGCTCGGCCCGGACTGATGTGCAACTTGCCCGAATTATCGCTTGGCCGGATACTCAGGAAATGCTTCTCTTTTTTCCCGCGATAATTTTCCTCACGGTGTTCTCTTTTTAAAAGTCTGCTTCAGGTGCAAAAAAAAGTAGTGTTCTGTTGTGTGCTTGTGATACACCGCAGTTCTCCAAATTTGGATACGATTCTGTTGGAAGTGGAATTATTATTTATGCATTCAACAGTTGTGTTAATCTTTACCAAATAACGACCTGTTTTAATTGCTGCAGTTGTTCATTGAGAGTTTTTACCGCTGGAAAAATGTTCAGATCTATATTTATTATGTGTTCAAGATTTTGGATGTGCTGTTAGCATCGAAAAAAAGTCTGCTTCTCCGATTCATTTTTTCTAAAACAGAAAATCGTCTTTTCATATATTTCTCATTTTTTTTATGTGATATATTATTTTTGAAAGTATCCGGTGTTTCTGAGGAAAGTTTATCTTGAGAGAAACGAATAAGTAGCTGATGATTTTTCAGAATTAGAATATAGATTAGACTGCATTTTTTTTTCGTAATTGCATGATGATGTGTTCAATTAAATGAGCGTTGCACAAAATATATATCTGTGTGTTGCACCTTTTAACTCATAGTCGAATATTTTATTCCAATATTTGCAGAAAAATATCAATTATAATCATAGGATTTTTTTAAATATATAAATGCGTGTAAAACAGTTAAAGAGCGATAAATAATATTTCACAGTTTATTATTTTAGGAATCTAGTGAAAATATTTTACATTCTCTGCTACATAAATTGCCAAAAAAAATTCAAGCATTATTAAATTCCCAATTTATTTAATAGACATATCCCGCAATTTCGCAAATACTAAATGTATATATTTTTGAAAACTTCTGTTTTATTAAAAAAATATGGAGAGAATAATTTATTACATCATTATTAAATATTAAATGATGTTTTGTACAACACTAATTTCATTTCATTAATATAAATTCTAAATAGTCTCAACCTATTGCACGTTTTGTATTTAAATTCAAATATCTGAAGGAAAAAAATTTAATTATAGATGTCTTCATTTTTATTTTATGTTATTATATATATAAAACAAAATTAAATGAAAAATTGAAGAAAAGGAGCAGCGTTCTCATAAAAGCTAGAAAAAAAACAACAAGTGAATATAAAGTAATTAAAACTGCATGAAACAAAGCTGTTACTGCCAAATGTTTCTTAACTCGATTTTGTATTTATTATACTCGAAACTTAAAAAATATGCATAGATTTATATTAGAAAGTTACCATAAATTTGTCTAAAATATTGACTCATTGCAATTAGCATTTTCCGTTTAAAATATATATTATTCTTTGTAAAAAAATCATTTCTACATATTTGATTGCATTATAAGTTATTTTTTGGATGAAAATTGTTTAGAAATCATCAGTGAAAAATTTTATCTTCTGTGTAAAATAAATTTCTACAAATGATTGAGAAGTTGGTATAATTATTTAAATCTGGCATCATTCGTAAATATTCTTCATTAGATAATAAAATACAGAATTCTCTAAAACATTTATTCCTAAAATCAAAATAGTAATAATATCTTCAGAACAAGAAAATTATTTAAAATAATCATTAATTTAAATTTATCCTAAAGATAACCTTCAAAAACAACATAACATTTTTTTTTTTGAACTGAAGAATTTCCGATTACAGTTTGAATTCGGAAAATATTGCATAAAATATAAGCAAGAAGCTTTCATTCTGAAAAGGGGAAGCAGATCGTTAAATACATAAGGAATATTTTATTTGAAATGAAATATTTGCTGTAGAGGGGAATTCGAAGATTGAAGGTAGATAGCTTTAGGGTATATGAAAATTTAACTCTTAAAACGCAGTTACAGTTTAATATTTCTGATAAGATTAAATGCCTTTAAATTCTCAAACTATCATTGTTTACTAATCTTTTCTTTAAACTATTGAAACTACTCAGATTTTTCATAAAATTATGGAATCAGCATTCTTTCTATTTTTTAAACAATGCACTGATCGATTATGATGTTGAATAATTTGCTTTAAAAAATTAAACAAATTAACAACATTTGTCTATCCTTTTCCTTAAAGTATTCTGCTTCTATTGGATGTAAAATTTTCGATCTGCTTAAATTTTTATTTCCGTCCATTTTTAATATTCTTTTTTAAATACGCACATTGATTCAGAATGCCAGAAGCTGATTTACAAAAATTGCCATTTATCTTAGATAGAAATCGTTTGAAAAAAATTTACAGTTACCAAACGATTTTAAAAGATATCGAGAGTGAAATTCTTATGTGATTTTTAAAGGACATAATTTAAGAAATCTGTCATTTAGAATCAATTTCATTATTTTTTCCTAAATTTATTGCATTTAAAATATTAGAACGATTGTTCATACAAATATGAAGAAACGTTTTGTTATAGAAGATATTTTTAAAAAATTCGTCTTCAGTAGTCATATGGAAACCAAAAGCAAATGGAAACCAAAGGATGTATTAAAACTTGTTTCTAGAAAGGTTTTATAATTTTGATTGTTTTATTAGATGAGAATCGTTTCTATATATAGCTCTACGAAATAATTAGAAATATCTTTACTGAGCAAATAATGTTTATTAAGTGATATATCGACAATTAAAAGCTATGAAAAATTCAATTAATATGTCGTTGATTTTCATTTTATATTTATAGATCTAAAAAAGAATTCATTCCTCGAAAAGCTGAAAAGTTGCTAAAGAATACCATTTTTTCCTTTATTTAATATCATTCGAACCAGTTGGAATAGTACGAAACGCTAAAGCGTTTATTTTCAATTTAACTAGAAGATTTGAAATTATAGTATTAAGAATTTCAATATTATTGTATCTAAGATCAAATATCAGGATATATGAAAAGTATTCATGTATAGATAAATTCAAAATTGAAAATGAAATCAATGAATTACGTACAGTTATAGAAGTTATTGTAAAGAAACCGAAGAAATTTTTTTGTGATAATTATGAAATTATTCTTTGCAAGAGCAATAATAGTAAAATAATTTGTTGATTATTATTGAATTCAAATATTATCTGCGTTTTTGAAATTCTTGGCATTAAGCTAAAATATAACTTATTTCCCAAAGAAAGAAGGGAAATATTTACAGTGAATATCATTTTCGATTTTGGAACAATTGAAAATTCTTCAATTTCCTCAAAAGAAAATAAATTATTAAATAGGAATTCCAATTGTCATCTATTTTTAAATCCCAAAAGGAAAGTTGGCAATTCTATTAGTTAATGAGCATTTATAGAAGCAGTTTCAAAAAATCATTTGGCACTTTAGAACGACTGATTTAAATTGTTCTGAGTTGAAATATGAATTAAAAATATTTCGATTGAATAAATCATGGATAAAACTTAACGTATTTGCAACTTCTCCCGGAATATATGATATATATATAACTGAAATATCTGAAGAAAATATCCACAAATAATTTTCATCATCTTTAATAACTGTGGATTAAAACTAGTGAAGACGAATTTAGCTCACGTAGCAATCAACTGCTTCTAGTGTTCTTTGTCCGTATTCAAACAGAAACAACTTCGAATATAGTTGAAAAGTTAGAAAATTGTCGTCAGTTGGTGTCTTTGTGAGTCCAATCAACCACGGATTAAGCCGATGAAGGGTCCAGTTCTAGCCTTAGTGAGCAACAAATAGAGATTTGACAACAGGCTAAACAAATCAGTGCTGGATGGAATTATTCGCGATTTTCTCTAGGAAATGAATAATGAATTTTGATTTGGTGAATTCAGCTTAATTGGAATTCTTCCTCTTCGCTGCCCTCAAAGTTTGAGTTGAGTTGAGTTAATCAATGGCTGCCGTTGGAATTTGGTCGCAAGCCGGTGCTTCGACGTATCCAGAGCAATTACCGGGAGAGTTTTTGCTGGATTATGGTTGTACCTCGTAAGTAACAGTTTTTTATATTATCTCATAAATTTCCTGTCAGTATTTTTTTGTCATATAATAGATTTTTTTTCTTTTTTATCCAAAACGCTACTCATTTGATGAATGAATGTGTAAGTGTTCGTGCTTAATATTCCATGCAATGATTTAGAATTCTTAAAAACTTAATTTGGGAATATTTAAGCTCATACAATATTTGGATATTTAATAATAATGTGAATATTTAAGCTCATTAAGATCAACATATGCACTTATGGAAGATTTGAAGAAATTAGTGGCTCATTAATTGCTATTGATATATGTGGTTTATTTGATTTTTATATAAAAATATTGTAACTTTTTTAGACGACTTCATTATATACAATCAATAAAAATGTGGAACAATTATAATTGTCGTATATAATGAATTTACTAAAATTGTACTAGATAATTAGTTTTTGCAATTCTCATAAGTTAGCGGATGTTAATATAAGTTAAAACCAAATGCAAATAAGTTGCTTTATTGTTTTATGTTGGTAGATTTTCGTAATAGTTCCTGATTTCTTTCAACATAAATGTATCTAAAATTTTGAAAATCGTTAAATTAATTATTTTTTATTTGCGTCATATATTTAGGTTAGAATACTTTCTAATACTTTCATCATTCTTTTTTAGGATCTCGATGTAAACTATACTAAAAAAGGTGGAGTTTCATACGTTAAAATACGGAAAATGATTTTTACAGTTAGAATTATTTATTAATTCATTGAAACGAAGCATATCGAATCTCTCTAATAATAATTATATCACTAAGAACAACAATTCCTTTTGTAATTCTGTTACAGAATGCCATTTGGTAAATAAAAATCGTTTACTAAAATTTAGTTGGTAAAAATGCAATTCAGATTTCCTGCAAGCACTGATGAGTGAAGCGATGAAAAATAATGGAAAACGTTATTGGGAAAATGAATTAAAAACATATTATAAGCTGTTTAATGCGTTATATTAATCGAATAACTTGAATGTAAAATAAAAAACCTTTTTTTTCAGTATAATAAATATTCTACCGGGAAATATAATATAAATTTATTGATTGGGTATAAGCATTAAAAGGACTTATAATACAACACTTATAAAAAAATCCAATATATTCTCTGATGACTATTGTCAATTAATAAATCATTATTATATTTAACCATTAAAAATATGAATGAACAGGTGTTGTCGTTTCAAGTATAAAATCTAAAATATGATTTAATTGGTATTTATATTACGGCGAATATGATTAATCTGTTATTATTAACAATAAGCCTTAATATTAAATAATCAATCCATCACATTGTTTCAGTATGATTAATACTAACTACAATTATTTTTAATAATAACCGATTACTCATTCTGGTAGTAATGTTTTAACTTAAATTGTAATATACAATGCGAAAACTCGAAATTATTTGCTAAGTAATAATAGTAATAATAATAATAATAATAAATTTTTTTACATAAAAATGTTGGTTATAACTGTATATAAATTAAAAACCGCTTTTTATAAGTTACTATTAAATATTTTAAGCAAGAGTTATTTTCCAATGGATGCTACAAGTGAATAATTTTACTTATAAAATAAAACTCTTACTACATTGCCCCCCCCCCCAAAAAAAAAAGTATCTTAACAAAAGGAAATTACGTTTTTCACATTTTTATAATCTAACTACTTGCTGAATATATTTTTAGCATTAATTAAATTTTTACTAGACGTAGAAGCCTTAATAGATGATTTGTGTACAATAAAATAAAATCCTTTCAAACTAAAAATTGAAGGTATATTTATTTCATTAAAAATTGTTATTTGGTATATAATAATAACAAAATGTAAATATAATTGAACAATTACAATTTTAATATTGCATCATTATTACTTAAACTTTTTGATTAAATTTTAGTGCAGTATTAACAATTTTATAGGAATTTATGATTTAGATTTGCAAATTTAATCTTATTTTTAAGCTTCAGATAATTTCCTTGTTAATTTTATCTGTACTTATATTAAAATACTTTACTAAGAAAAAAATTTATAGAATTGTTTAATTAAATTACATGTACAGAATTGTTTCATAATTCTTTACCACTTCTTCCATTCTGTTTAAATCAATTTATTCAGGAAAAGCTTATTATTCGAAGTATGTGAAACAATTAGCTTAAATTTTGGTTGTGGAAAAATCAATATTTCTGTATCATAGCTTCCCAGTATTTAGAAATCACTATTTATCGATTAGTATCGATTAGTACACGCGCTTCAAAAAAATAGTTTTTCAAAGTTAAACAGCAAAATTGCTATTGTATTTATCCTTTCAAAAATGGAAAACAATTAAATTCTGCCTTTGAGGAGAAAAGTTTGTTAATAAATTCCTCATATGGCTTTTCCTGTATTCGTTCTGATTTTTGCAGATATTTTATTTTATCAAATAGAAGGGGGGGGGGGGGGGAATAGCCTTAATAAATATTTGCTTTAAAAATGAATTTAAACTACTAAAAAAGTTTTAATATTAAAGTAATATACGTAAATGAATTTGAATTATTAATGTACACAAAACATTCAGATTTTTTTCATTAATAAAATCTTCTAATTGACAAAAAATAATTCATTCATTTATTAAATTATCGTTTTGTGAGATATTCCGTTTAAAAATTGCAATAAATGTCGTTCCATTTTTCAATTAATTTCTATACTCAGATGAAAGACACTAAAGAAATAAATTTTAATGGTTAACTAAAACAAACCATTAGGGCAACCGTAATTATTTATTATTATTTTTCAAATATTTCTGTGGTATATTAACAGCAATATATATATATATATATATACTATGCAAATATTAAAAGTCATGATTTGATTCCGAAACTTTTTTTGTATAACTAACATTTGTTTTATTCTTACTTATAAAATCCTACTTCTATTTTTTTTTCCATTTCACTTTTTTTATAAAACCTTAATTTCTTTCTTATTCTAAAAGATATTGCATTTATTTTCATTAAAGCTGTTTCGAAAAATTTATTTATTAGAAAGTTACTTGAATGAATTATTATGAAAATTCTGGTATGCTGATTGAATAATTTGTTTTATCGAAAGGAAACCCCAGACAGTGTTTGTTTTCTGTCTGTGAATTCACTTAATATTTTCATTCAGGATAAACAAATTCAATTTGTGGCTTGAAAACATTTGGAAAAGTCTGTTGGGAGAAAAGGAATCATCCACCATTATTAGAATAATTGTTATAAAAGAGCATTAAAATATTTCATATAATATCATCCATAAAATATTTTTCTGAAGAAAACATGAAAGTACATTTCAAATTTAAAGGATAATATTTTTTAATTCATGAAAAATTATTAAACTAATTTAAATATATGATAATATAGAAATAGTATAATTTTCACTTTTTAATAGCTTTGTATTTAGGTAAGAGTCTCGATTTAATAATGGATTTTTTTTATGTTTATGATAAAAGGGTTAAGAAATGTAGCTTAATATATAGTTTTTAACGAATTCATTTTGGTATCCCTTCCTTTTAAAGTTTTTCTTATCATAAATTTTAATTTAAGAAATTCAGCAAAGCAGAAATGTAATATGATGGATGTAATGTGGGCAAAATATTATTCTGGCATTATAGTCATTGAAATATTAATTTCCTTAAAGTTAAAGAAAACTAAGGCATTTTAAAAGTAATTTAGAGAAGTTATCTTAAAAACTTTACAAGCACGATATTATCGTAACTTTAGCATTTAGTATTAATTCTTTCATCTATGGTCCGACATCTTCTCTTTTTTCTTATAAATTCATAATTTAAGATTCTATCTTATGTTGAAATGTCGATTATTATTTTGTTCAATATTCTTAATATCTGAAGAGTTTTCTTTATAAAATTATTTGTAATTTGTTTCTACGTTCATTCTATTGGGAGATACATTCATTATCATAAATGCATGATTAAATTTTTAATACTAATTTATAATATAAAACGGTATTTTCTCAAATTCCAAATTTTGGTAAACTTTTCTTCTAAAATTTTAAATCTAATGCCTACTTTTGTTCACATTTGTTATCATAATTTCAATTTAATAGTAATCTATTCATTTAAAAAACTGGTTTTAATGCTAAATAAATTGAAAAAATTGAAAGTTTTATTTTATTTATTAGTTGTTGAAAAGTGAAGTTTATTTCTTAGTTCAGGGGGCTAGGTAATGTATTTCATATCATCAAAATTATGAACAAATCATTCAATAAACTTTTAAATTAGACGTTTTTGTTTTACACCACTTTTTAGTCGAACATTTTTGTACGGTTATATATAGAAGAAAATGTTTTGAATCATTTCTCAGATTATTTATAAAATCTTTTTTAAAAATCTCAAAACTAAACGCATTTTAAAATTGCTATATTTAATTTAGATTTTTTTTGAAAAAAATATTTAATAGTTTCTTCTAGAAAATAAATTCTTTAAATCAACTTATTTGAGAATGTCATGGCCATATTTTTTTAATCTATAATAACGCTCCTTAAATTACATTCCCATATGTGATTTTGATCTTTTTTTTCGCTGAGTTTTATTTTTAATAGGAGGATTCCGTTTAAATTCATAAAATACCATTTTTCGTACTCTTAATTATCTCTATTAATTAATAAAGTAGTACGTGTGAATACACACTAGCATGCATTTGTGTGTGTTGGCGCATTACAAGTCATATTGTTTGACATAGAGCTTCCAAACTTTGCATATATATTCTTTGGAAAATGTGAATGCTCATCTTAGAGTTATTTTATAAAAAAATTAATTCGAAATTAAAATAATTTAATGTTAAGCTAATTTTGGCATTTCTGTACGATAAATTTCGAGAATTAATTATTACATAAAAATTATTTAAAGTAAAAAAAAAATTCTTTCATGAAAACAATTTAACTATTATGTAGAAGTTTTCTAAATCTTGACACTTTAAAAAATATTCAGCAACAGATTTAACAATGGATTTTGCAGCAGTAGATTTAATCATTGAAAAATATTCCATAGTAGTAGCTTTAACAATAACAGTAGGTTTTATTGTTGAATTAAAATTCAAACCTTTTTTTATTGTTTCCTCAAAAAATTTACCAATTATTTTCTTCCATTACTGAAAGCTAAGAAGAAGGATTTTCTGATTAATATTTGTGTAGTCTGCAAAAAGAATATGAGTGAGAAGTTAAAATTTTATGAAAATTTGAAGAGAGTTTACCCGGATCATTTTGATTTCTATAGCACGAGACTTGACTCTATTAAAATGTTTCATATATACAATGACCTGGGCAGAAGTAAGTCTATTAATATGAAATAACTTTAATATCTGTCAATATTTGATGCATAAAAATATTTTCTTGAAAAATCATGAATAGGTTATGCATAAGAAAATTAATTTAAAGTAAACACGACCGGCTGGTCAACGAAGCCGAATAGTTATTCGTAAATTTAACTTTTCTTATTTATTTCCAGATTTTAACGATGTCTATATAAATATATTCTTAAATTATATTCTTAATCGAAATGGTTTCGCAAAGATTGTATTCACTTGGAAGCCGCGAATAGTAAAGTTTTGAAATGTTCTGCTTTTTAATATTTTAAGAATATTTATATTCGCGAAATATTTATATGAGTAGTTTAAAGCCGTATTAATATCATAATACATTCGACAATCTAAATCTAATCTGTTGCATTTTATCTAGCTTAATTAATTCTGACGAAATAAAGTAAGCTGAATATTATTTTAAAAGGATTCATATGTCATTAGAGTAAGACATTTTATTGGTAAATTAATACACTGACTCTTATTGCCGAAAGTAGAATTAATCAACATTTAGCTTCGACAGCTAAATTCCCTCCTTGCTGAGAAATGCTTAAATGTCTTTGAGAATTCGTAATGGCATCATCTGACTTTGGACGTCGCCAATAAAATAATTCAACTGTTTGAAATATTTTAAGATAAATCTTAAATTCAGCTTTTCGTAAATTTAAAGAGATAATTTTAGTGTATATGATTAAAAGAATGACTTAACAAAAATAGGTTTTAATCTCTGTATAAATTTTATGTATAATCTTTATATTATTTTAATGTTATGAATGCAAACACTGAATATGTGTACTTTCGACGTAATTATAGACACCAAATATTTATAATCCTTCTATGTACCCTGCAAACACGGAAAGGGATAAATATTTATACTACGTGTTAATAATTTAAATTTTAATCATTAATTCTTGTTACAATTTTAAATATTATCATCGAGAGTCTAATTTAATTAATTGTAGCAGATTTCAGATTTGAATGGAGAAAATTGTGAATAAATGATGAAGAAAAATTGATTTATTAATGTAATCCAATAAAATATTATAATTCGATCTCTTATTATAATGAAATCATGTGTATTCGAAGGCTTTTATCTGCTGTATTAATAATTCTGGTCGTGAATTTCTTTTCTAACAATTGTTCTTGAAAAAAAAATTTATTTCTTAAATTTATTTTGGGTTGCATTAAATTTGAATAGTAATACAAGAGCTGTGATAAAATGTGTTTCTATATTTCTTGGTATCGTTCCATGACTAATTCATGTAAAAGTCATGAAATTGGTTTTGCCTTTTTCTCATAATGTTATAATATTTAAATTTATGTTTGCTATTATGTTATGGTAGTTACAGATGTTGTAAAGGTGGACTCAAAATTAACGCAAGATTTGAATTTGCCACCATTCGTGTAGAAAAATGTTGGCAACCGTATTAAAAAACATTCGACAGTTGATAGTTTAAGTGTTATTAAAAAAATACAGCGTTATATGTTAGAACAACGTGTTAACGCAAGATTTATAAAAAGATAAATAAAAAAAGTTTTTTTTTTCCTTTAAATTGTTATGTTTTTATTGAATCTTAAAGTACACAGGATAGGATTATGTATGGAATAACAACAGTGCAAATGGCCTCCACAACTTTGCTGGCACATACGCACAATTTTGTCGAAATTTTCCATGACCATTATACATAAAAGTGGCTGAATTTCATTGACGTAGCGTTGAATTTCCTCCTTCATTGCACGTGTACTTGTGGGCATTGACTGTTGACTTCAAATAACTCTATAAAAAAATCCAATGGTGTTAAATCATAAAATCTGACGGGGGGGGCAATTCCCGAATTTTTAAAATATGGCGTCCAAACTTCCATTACAAAACTAACCCAAAACTATCGACTGACAAATGTTTTTTTAATAGCGCTGTTAACAAATTTTACAGCACGAATAGCGATAAATTCAAATCTTGCGTTAATTTTGGGACACCCTTTATACCTTTTGGGACACCTTCTTGGCATCTTAAAGCGGGTTTTTGTGGTATTGTTATAATGTTTATATTACTTTTTTTATTATGTTAGGATAATTACAGATGTTATACTATCAGAATTTTTCATCTGAATTCACGTTTGTACGAATTTGGGTAACTAAATATTAAGAATTTTATTCCCATTTAAAATTTAAAAAGCCAAAGAATACGAATCTTATTTCCCTTACGAAATTACGAGAAATTTACTCTCTAATTCGAAAAAAAGTTTTTTGTTGATGAGAAAAGCGCCAAATAATATTTTTCTTTTATTCCGAATTAATTTCTCTTTTTTCTTATCACCATGTAAATGATTTTATTCAGCAGTTTTAGTATATAACATCATGTGTGATGGCAAGTTTTATTGCTGATGAAAGAAGACTCAAATCTCATTTTGATCTTACTCGTAATTAATCTGCCTTCTTTTTTTATCACTATTTAAATGGCTTTTCTTTCCCTTCTCATTGAATTGCACCATGCGTGATGGGCAGGTAGGTTTATTGCTGATGGAAGATGATTCAGTTCTCATCTTTATCTTATTCGGAAGCAACCTGTAATTCTTAATGATTTTACTCCTTCGTCTTATTATATCATGCTGTGTGTGTGATGGCAGTCTTATCACTGATAAGATAAGACTCGCATCTTATCTTTCAGTAATTTGAAAAGAAGAAAAACCCTTTCTCTGTTTAATAAGGATATTTTAAATTCTTTTATGCATTCTTAAGTACCAAATTAACAGATATCATGTATTTGTAACGATTTCGTTGTCAGAAGATAATCCAATTACTCGAACACCAGAAACTAAAATTGTATACTTTCTAGAATATCTCCAATGGCTTCACTGCTTATGGATTGCCACCGAGGTCGGGTCACAAGTAATATGAAAATAAATAGCAAATGTCTTGAAGCTGTACTGTTAATCATCTGGATACTTCTATCTAAATGTCTTTAAAACGGTGAATTTTAGAAACTAATACGTAAATTTTAACTAGTTGCGTTATAATAGATATAACTAGTTGCGTTATATAGGTATTAACTACCTCTACTATAACTGAACTTCGGTTTTCTTTTGTCTTTATGTAGTAGACCAAATTTATTGATAAATATAGTGCACACAAATATAGACGTATTATTTACACTGTCCTTCGTTAAATACTCAAATATTTGAAATCAAAAATATATTTATTTTTTCTAGAAAAACAAAGGTAACTGACGAAATGATACTGTCAGCTCTATAAGGGGATAAATTATATTTATATTGGGATTTTATTCCATCCTAAATATCCAAAAATACAATGTCATTTGATGTATTATTTATATTAACTTTATTATACAGAGGTAACTAACTAGAAGGACTAACTAATTTGAGGATTATTTTCCTTGACACGTTTTTGAATATATAAAATTGACTCATTCTTAAAGTTATATGACTCAGAAGTCCCTTACTGGTATACTAAAATAATTTTCTTCCTGTGCTCTTCAAACAATCAAACTGGCTCTCATATCATAATTCCATCATTCCATTTATGCTATATTCTAATATACTGCTAGTATAGTGGTTTAATTTGATTCACGAACTGGATATCTTCAACGATTTCTAGAAGCAAAGAACTAAATGTTTTGCGCAACCTATAACATTCTAAAAGAGTTGAAATTCCATAAGAAATGAAATTACAAAACACGTCCAAGTGTTCGGCCTAATGTGGAGGAAGGACTAGCCGGATAACAAAAAAAAGCTGGGCAGGCCGGAGTTCTATGAATTCATTTCTTTTCCCACCAATACCAGAAGACAAAGTTTTTATCCAAAACCCATAGTTGTAATACGTATTTTCTCAATTCTTATTGAATACTACGCCCACCATTTATCTCAACGTGATGGAAGGCTCTTCACTGGTAGTTTATATATGTCTATATACTGCACTGCACGTTTTAAGAATTTATTACCGAAAAAGTAAGGATATAAACTGTTCATATTTTAACATGAATTCTGTAATGCTCAACTTAAATGCAGAAAACAAACAAAACATGAACGACTTAAAATCATAGGCTTAATTCTGAAGAAAATTGGCTCAAATTAATTTTATTTTTCTCTGATAAATGATCATACCGATGTGAAAATGTAACCCTAAAATAAGAGTAAAAACTGACAGCTCCTAGGTTTTGAAGAAACCTGTTATAGATGATTTAATAAAGGCCTTTAATAGACGCGATAAAAGAAAACTATGCCGGATATTTGTGAACCGGATACTCTGGAGTGTACTGTATACCGAAAAAGCTACAATATAACTATTCTATCCAGATTCTTTCTATTTGTCAGCTCAAAATAAAGACTAAATCTACTTGAAAATAGCGAAACTTCTTTTCCCATTCTATGATGCGTCTACAGAACTAATCATGCAGTTGAAAACGCTCATGACTTTCTGGTTAATTCTGAAAAGGCGTGAAGATTCTGAGTCAATAAGTTGAGATTGCCAGCAGCGAAACACACATTTTCTTAAGGAATAAACGTATGCAGCGTGAAAGGCACTCCTCGATCCCGTTCCGTTGGCTCAATCGATAGGATTGGTGCGAGAGATTTCACGGGCAAAGCCTATTCCGTTAAAAGAGCTCTTAATTTAAAGGCTCATCTGGCGATGGGCCGGGACGTGGCTGGAATGGCCGGGGAGCTATAAAGATGGAATGATGTCTGGCCTCGTAAAGAACCAGATTGCAGTTCTTCTGTGTGTGTGATCGGTGGATTGGAGCGTGGGAATTATTGCAGAAGATAAGGAAAAGGACACGGACAACGTGGTTACATCAAATTGCCTATTTAACCAAATGATATGATTTGAAATCGGCCTGAGATCTGGAAGTGTCATGGGCAAGCTTTTAATGTAGCCATTGTTAACTATTCATCAGTTTAACGATTATCTTTAAAATTTGTATATTAGAAAAAATATATATTGAGGAGAATGGGTTTGTTTGATAGAAAGCTTGATAAAAGTTTACCTTTTCTATCATTTGTTTACGCAGTTGGAATGGAATGTATTGATAATAGACTTTAGTATGGAAAATGGTATAATCTAGAAGAAATCTTTTAAAATAGTCAGTGTTAACGGTTCATCAGTTCAATGATTATCTTTAAATTTATTTATTGAAAAATTATGTATTGAGGAAAATGGGTTTGTGTGTGATAGAAACTTCATGAAAACTTACTTTATTAATCATCTGTATATTGAGTTAGAATGGAATTATGCATTGATAATAGACTTTAATGTGGAAAAAGGCATAAAATTAAAATCGATGCTTTACATAAACTACAACATGTTTTGATATGCATTTCAAGTTTTATTAAGAGAATGTAAAAGAACCTTAACTTTGCTTTGAAGTAATATCCTTACAAAGTTTGTAAAGAATATTTTTAAACTAAAGTGGAAGTTTAACAAAGTTGATGACAATGTAACGTAACGTCCTATATATATATATATATATATATATATATATATATATATATATATTTGTGTGTGCGTGTGCAATATAATATATAACCAAAAGAGGTGAAATAAATAAAAATATAACAATGAAAATAAAGGAAATGAAAAAACAGAAGATTAACTGGAGCAAAGGCAAAAAATGACTAAAACGTTAAAAAAAGGTGAGATGACATGCATTTTATATATATATTGATGCATTAATTTCTCAGCAGTGACAGAAATTAATGCGGACTGCAAAACGGACTACAGTAAATCTGACAATTTGTTTTCATATATTTCTCTTTTTTTAAGGCTTACTTCCCTTTATTTTTATTTTTATTATTATATTTTTTATTGTATTTTCTATCTGTGGCTGTGTTTTTTTCTATAAATTCTATGTAAAAACTTAAAAATGTTATTTAAATTATTTTTCAAAAAAATTCCTTCTTAACGAAGTTAATAAATCAATTAAAATAAATGAAGATCAATATTTAAATAATGCCCAATACTTATTTGTATAGTAAGAATATTAGCTAATGTGATTGAAAATGTATTTTAACTGATAAATTAGCATATAAATGATAAATAATTTAAAATAAAAATAAATTATTTGCTTTACTTATAATTTCTGTATATTGCCATATATATCTATACTTATATAAAGCTCAATGTGTGTGTGTTGGCGTTCTACAGGCCAGACCGTTTGACCTACAGCTACCAAATTGGTACATGTATACCTTGGAGGTCTGGAATGTACACCTGAGGTTCCTTTTTTGAATTTTTAATTAGAATTTTAACTATTAATTAAAAACTAAGTTCCCGCCAAAAAATCTTCATTTTCCCCATCGCCAAATGAGTAAGGCTTCAGTTTTTTTTCCAACAGTAATGAGGCTAGGCTTAACATTTTTCGGCCGATTATTTCAAACAATTCTGTTTATTTTCTTAATGTTTGATGCATTTAAAATTAAACATTGTTAATGAATCGATCTTTCAGATTCATTCTGCCGTACTTTTGAATTAAAATAAAACAGAATAGGTGAAATACAAAATTTCTAATCTGCATAGCGTTACCCCAACTGGCATAGAAAAAATCACGCATTTGCGTTACCATAACTGGCGTTGAAAATTCACGCATGCGCATTGTGTTCTGATGGTTGACAACGGATACGGGCGTTTTGAAGGCTTAACCTGTTTTCGACCAATTATTTTAAACGATTCTGCTTATTTTCTTAGAGTTTCATGTATTTAAAACTAAATATTGTTAATTAATTGATCTGTTCATGATGAATCTAAGAAAATTTTGTAGAAAACGTCTTGAAATATTACATAAATTAAGAAAGATATTCTTTAGTGCCCATAAGGTTTAGTTTAAATACTCAGTGACTCTGTTTTCAGTACTCATATTTAAAAAAAAATGCATCGTTTCAGTAAAATATTTCCTTGTGTTAATTGCCATTTAACCATTTCCACTTTAATTTAAAGCATAAATTCTACGGGAGCTAAAATAAAATGAGAGAGATACATATTACGTTATGGTTGAAGGTCTTTATAATATTATGAATGAACTATATGACTATCAAAATTTGTAGCTTTAAAATATTTTGATGAAGAAGCTATTAAAATAGGAGTTACATAAAATATTTAATTATTAAAATTTTGACGAGCATTAAGATTGGTGAAACGACTGGTCGCCAAAGGCGGCTAGTATATAAATAAAATGTTTATTATAAATTAAAACATAAATATATTAGAACGTATTCGTAATAGAATTGTGTAAAACATATCAATGAATGCGCCAATCTATGGAATATTATTAAATGCAAAATTTTTGCTTCAGAATTCCATATTTTATCAAACCAATTTTTCATTGTGAATGGGCTGTCATAGCAAATATAGAATATGTAAAAAATTGAGCTTAGCAATAAAATTAATTAAAAACAAAACGTTTAATACATCTCGTCTTATATATGTGTTCATATTTAGGACAGCAGAGAAGGAAACGCTGTTGTTGATAAAAGATCAATCGAGACACTTGTTTGCCATTAAAGTAATTGCTCGCATCCCTCAATCAATCGCAAGCAAATTAGAAAAGGCAGTTCTGGTCCAATTCTAAATGTTTTTGAAACATCGTATTTGCATACAGAGAAAAAAAAAGAAAACATAATTTCAAAAAATATCTTTTTCGGACAAAAGGAATCCGGTGTGTGGTCTTAAAATTATATTTATCAAATTCTACTAAATAATTCATTCGAAATCAATTTTTAGGGTGTCTTGTCTGTCTGTCTAGCTGATTGCCTAAGAGTATACAAGAGAATGACTACTACTAAATATTAATATTTTTAGATGTTTAAAATTTAATAAATATTTTAAACATCTAAACTGCGGATAGGAATCACACTTTTAATCAATTCCGTCGAAAGGCTGAAAGTGTGTTGCCCGTAATTTCACATATATATAAACGTGAGAGATTCTTAAAAAGCAATCACATAAGTGAATGAAACTTTGATATGATCGTGTTCTTTAAATTGTTGTTCTGTATCAGATTTGGGTTTTAATTAGTTGACAAATATTTGTTCTAAATTGTACTCATTTTTCTTCTTAAGAACTTTTTACTAGATTACTGTTTTTTAACAAAGAAAGAAACACTCATGTTCAGAAACCTGAACATAAAAATAAGAGCACTCTTGGTGTACACGGTGTGACAATTATTTGCAGGAAAGAGGTAGGACAAAAGCTTTATTACAGAGAATAGAGATTGTTTGGAGAAGACCATTCTCACTGTTTATTTTTTATATTGATTAGTCAGCATTTACAATAAATGGCACTAGCAGTCAGTTGAGAATTATAAAAATTATATTCTTTTGCATCTAAGTCAGTAATAATAAGATTATAATATTTATTTTGATATTTCAACGATTTTTTACAACCTACTTTTCCATGGATTTATTTCATACAGCATTTCAAAAAAATAAAGAAATACAAATTCAGTGTAAAAACCACTTAAAAATTTCATTTATTTAGCGTATTTGATTTCTCTGTTAGAGGGCCGCGGTGGTAAGGTCTCAGCTTCGGAATCGGAGGGTTTCAGGTTCGCGATTTGATTTCACCAAAAAACCGACGTGCAAGCGGTCTGGTGTACGTTAAATCCGTCAGGGTCAAACATCCTCCCGCTGGTGAGGTGTGAAATTTCGGAGAGGGGGATGCCAGCTTAAGTGTCGTTATGGTTATTTAACTGCTATTCAAAATTACGAGGTGCGTCCTAAAATAGCCCTCGTGTTGCTTTAAAATGGAACGTTAATATAGCTTAACTAAACTAAACTGAATTCTTGTAACATAATTCCAAAAATGTTTTTTGATTTACAAGGAGGTTTACATCTTGGAGATTCGTCAAAACCTCGAATTTTATTATTTTTTCTACCGCAATGCTTTTTATTTTAATATACGATAAATATATATTTATAATATCCAATGATAAAATAATAATATACAAATAAAGTTATATGTACATATGTGTAATGCCTGTCTTGTATATCTCTAGACTCGGAGGGTGAAATAACTAATGCCGGCATAGGACATTAGTTATTTAATTTGTCATTAGTAAAGACTGATTCCATATTCTTCGATATTCATTGTAGTAAAACTAAAAATCAATTTGATGCAAATAAAATAACTCTAATCTGCTTCTAACATATTTTTTTACAATCAAGCTGCCTATTTTTAATTTCATCAAACAGCTAATGCATTTTCGTTATCTAAATAAATCAATGCTCATATTTTACAAATAATAAAATATTTATAGGTTAACAACCCAACTGCAGTTCTTCGATGATACCACACCTACACGTTAAATATTCAACGGCTTCAAATTTCCGCTTTCATCTTCATCCATCAAAGTTTATTTACTTTCTCTGGTAATTTCTGTAATTAAAAATGATAACTCTTCGTGAAGTTTATTCTCTTCTAATTGTATTTTTAAAGATCACAGCTAGAGGCGTGCAGCACTTTTTATTTTGAAGAAGTAATGTTCGTGACTCCATTCCACCTAAAGCTTATCAAATAAACTTTCTTTTATATATATATATATATATATATATATATATATAATATGTTACGACTAATATGATTAATTGAATTATTATTAATAAGCTCTAAAAATATTAATTGATATATTACATTGATGGGTATTATTAATCCACGGTGATTACCGATGTCTATAATCTTCACCACTATCTGTAACGCTTAGCGGTGTTAAAATATTTTCCACCCATTTTGTCTACATCATTATCGAAAGCATAAATCATAATTTCTGTTTTGGTGACAAGAGACTTGTGTTTTTAACGCACAAAATTAGCTCATTTATCTAGGTAGTAATAAAATTAAGCATTAATTAAAATTAATTTTTGTTCATGAATTTCCCTTTTTATTGGCATTTTTATGCTGAATTTTTAGTAAATATCAATCAGCCGAGGTCTGCAATTTTATGCTGATCCATTATATTCCCACTTCAAGGCAAATTAGAATTTAATACTAATATTTTTTCAGAATATCTTCCTTCTACATTTTACAATGCATCTTTTTTTTTTGTAAGATGATCATTATTAATTTTATTTCGGTTTTAGTGTTTATTTTTGATTTGAGGGTTCATAAATATTAAGCTTCCTGGCATAGGGGTAGCGTGTCTTCCCCGTGCTCTGGGCGTCCTGGGTTGGGCATGATTGTTCTTCCGTTGAGCTATCTGTGAGATGTGTGAATGTGCCCTCCTGTAAAAAGGGGTTGTGAAAGCGAATGAGTGATGCGTGAGAAGCGAAGTCGTACTCTTGGCCCTAGTTGGCGCTTTTATAAAAACAAGAGACGATCCCCCACCGGCTTAAAATCGCTGTCTTCGTAACAGCGCGCTTGTCCATGGCAAGTGCCATAAGAAACAACAACAAAAATAAATATTAAATATTTTTAAATCATGATTTATTATTAAAACTTATTATGGTGTATGCCAAAAGAGAAGAAAGTTAGAGTTCATGCAAATAATTGTTAAACCTAAAACAAATAGTGCATTTTAAATAAGTAAAGAGTATAATACTATAAATAAACTGACATAAAAATTAGGCGTTAAACCTTATGCAATTTTATTATTCTTAAGGATTTTTTTTTGTAATTTATAAAATTTTCATACTGTTATTTTAACAACAAATTTCAGACGTCTTGATACGAAAGTTTAAATTAGAAACCTGTATTCAAATGATATCTCTAATTTGAGAAGAAAGAAATCGTTAGACTTTTATAGTATTTTCGTTGCTTACAGTATATTTCCTTTCTCAGTCACTTTTTACAGACACAAACTCGTTTTGTTTAATCAGGACATGATTCGAAGACGTGGTAGATGCAGCTTCTTCTCAGTATCTTTCTTAGGAATAGGATTTTCAATACGGCCAGTGTAAAAAGTTTCTTCCGAAATATTAATAATGACTGTTTGCGCCTTTTTGGATGTTATTTTCAGCTTCTTCTTTCGACTGCCACCAGAAATTTTGTTGATATACACTAGTGTTAGTCCATATGTATAAAAATGTAAAAAAATATTTGATTTTTCATTTGATCTGTGCCGACATTTCCCAGAAAATACTGATATTTTCAAATTTCTGCATAACATATATACTCTTCAAATTTCTTTAAATCATGTTATTAAGTTTCCGTTGCCATTTAAATGATGTATTTTATTTTTAATATAAATACTTTATTATTATTATTTAATGCAGTCAAAATAAATAATATCTTGTACATAAGTGAAAGCTTACGTTTTTCTTACATTTCGAAAATACGATGTCCAATGTTGAGGATGAGATAAGAATTTATCTTGAAGTATTATTATCTAACCCATTCCTTGATTAGAATTGCAACATGAGCAACTGCAGCTACAATGTAATATGGCATCACTATACAAGGAGAAATCTTTGTGTTTGTTTGTGTATCAAAGTTAAATTTATTTAATTTATTCTACATGATAGGTAAGTAAGTCAAAAATCATCTTTGATAACTTTATTTTTCTGGAAAATAATGCACAATTTTAGAGCTTTACTTATGTGGAGAGTGGTGAAATTTTGATTACAATATTTTATTATGTAAGTGCAAATTTTAAAAATCTTTGTAATTATAAACTATAAATAATTTCAGACACATTATCAAAATGACATTGAAAAAAACTTTTACACTGTTAATTATTCTTTGCTTTAACCTTCTCCATCCATCCGCGGACAGATCCTTTCTTCTTCACATGCTGTCCATACTGTATCGTCCTGTTGCGGCAGGGTGGTGGGCTGTACATAAGAAGAAGTATCTTCTGATTAAACTTCATTCACATGTTCATACTAAAATAAAGTATATTCGAAATTTTTGAAACTATTTAGCGTGTTAAATTTGATTTTAACTCATTTTGAATTGAATTTATTGATGTAAGTTTAGTGACGGAACAATTTTCTAAGTAAAACAATGCATTTGCATAGAAATATTACTCTATCAACATTAGTTATGTTATTTTCCATTTTCGTACCAATATAGAAAATGACGTAATTGAATTTGGAAAACCCGATTTAGATAATTGAATTTATATTTTTTAATTGATTTATATTTACCACCAAGTTTCCTTATTAATTATAATAAATTAGATCATCATTTGATTTCTCGCTATCCAAACAAGTTTGTTTACAAGTGTGTAAGATTTTTACAATGTTATTTTTGTAATAAAAAAAATGTAGAAAACGAATTCAATTAAAATTCATCGTAAATAATCATTAACCTTTGGCTCAATACGATTTTCAAAGAAATGGTCTTCTTTCAATATATTTTGTGATTTTCACCTGGCTCCAAAGACACTATGCATTACTAGTTTTTATAATTATTAGACTTAATATGCAACATTGGACCATAGAATTTATTTTTCTATGCTCCTTCAAAGCTTCCTGAGTTCGAAAAAAGTATTTTTGGAATTATATTTAACTGTCTGTTAACACAATAACTCAAAAACGCTTTGAGTTAGATTAATGAAATTCGGTACTTGTTTTTTTTCTACACAAAATTTTAAATTTCTGTCAAAGGGAAAGTCGGATAGAATTTTCATTGGCCAAATACAAAGTCTATCTGACATATGAGCACAATACCTTCATGGCGTAAAGATATAGATAACTTAGCACTTAAAATATAGATCCGTGTAGAATGTGGAACCAGATTCATCAAGAGGATGACCGTCTATCGGTCTGTACTTTCACATGTATGTAGACAGGATAGGTTAAAAACTCAAAAACTTGAGTAGATGAAATTTCGCATGTGATCTTATAACTTTGGGATTTTTTTTTTTTTTGCGTCACATTTTCGTTTCAATCTGTTGAAACTAGCTCCAAATATACACTCAAAATAAATAAATTTTCTTTACTATTCTACAAATCACGCTACTACTATGTGTTGGATTCTTAAAATAAAAGTCTAAACACTACTGATCTTCAGGGCTTTGTCCAAGGTGAATAATTTTACTAGGGCTATACCTTTATTAAGTACTAGCCGCCTTCGGCGACCAGCCGGTTTGCCAGTATTACCGCTCGCTACTATTTTTAATTAAATATTTTAAGTAACTGGTCTCTTAATAGATTCTCAAATAAAACATTTATAATCTTCCAATTTTGATAGTCATACCAAACTTATACTGTTGCTTAGATCGTTTCGTTCAATTTACTATATATATTTTGCTAATTTGTTGTCATTTCCGGTAAAACTTCAACTTTAATTTAAAATGGAAATGATTCAATTGGATTTAATATAAAGATAATTTTTAATAAAACCAAGCGTTTTATTTTATTTATCATGTTTATTGTTATTTATTTGTTTATTTATTTATTATTATTATTGCATATGAGTACTGCAAACAGAATCGCTCGGTATTTAAGTCTTATGTGAACTACAAAATATTTTTCATAATTTATGTAATATATCAAATAATAATTCAACAAAAATTTCTCATATTCAGAATAAAATGCAGTTTTTAGTTTTGCTTTCAAAAGGATTGAAATGAAATCAATAATAATATTTGCTCCGGCCTATAAATATATTTCAAAAATTATAAAGTCGAAATTTAATGCAGTAAGGTATCGTATTCTGAGAAATATTCTGGACACACCAAATTTTAAATAAATAAATGAATGTTTCTATTTTCCACGATCAACTAAGACTTATTTACGAAATTTTGAATGTTAAAAATTTAGAAAAACTCAACATTTTCACAATCTTAGTCCAATTAATCTTGAGAAACCTGCGCGCTGATTGGCTTATTTTCTTTGAAACTATCGATGGAAAATCTAAAATTAACGTTTTTTTATTGAGTAGTGATATTCAAATTTTCATAAATCAGTCAGTTTAAGTGATTGATTTAGTTTATTGGAAATTAACTCTTTTTATTTAAAATATTAGTGTTTCAAGAACATTCTGTTAATCGTGATTTCCACAGCAGAAGCTTTATATAAAATCAAAAATTCTTTATTTATTAGAGCGTTTATTGAATCAAGTTACATAAAATATAATCATTTTCCATTTACACCATTTTAGCAGATCTGTGTCTTATTAAATGTTTACAAATTAGCTGTGTGGCCCTGATTTGAATGGATATCCTGTTCATATTAAACAACACTTGCCTTAAAATAAAACTGATTTATTGGATTAATAATATAGAGAGTGTAAAAGATCATAAAATAATTTTTCTTGGATTTATTTTTTAGAAAAAATATTATTTCTTATTTGTTTCATTTCCTACAGACACATGCCGAAAATTTTATTTTTGCAGATTTCATTTCCAAAAAGATTTAATTTATTTTTAATTGGAGCTTTAATTATTATGATGGCAACACTTAGAAAAAAGCTATTTTTTTCCCCATGATTTTCCCATTTATTTTTATTTCGTACAAAAAAAAATTGTTGAAAAATATAGTTAAAATATTTATTTAAAAATTCATTAAAAATAGAAATTTAATTTTAAGGTTAAAACATTGGTATCATTTAAAAGATAAATTTTTGATCTTTAACTTCATGTAAAAATCTTTTTCGTGAGGTAATATTTTCGGAAGTTATGGCAGAAACACGCCAAAATTTCGCTTAATTTTTAAATAAATAAAATTCTAATTTAAAATTCGAAAAATTAACCCCCAGGTGTACATTCTCGGCCTCCAAGATATGCACGTGCCAAATTTGGTAGCTGTAGGATGTGTGTGTTGGCCTGTACAGCGCCAACACACACACATTGAGCTTTATTATAAGTATAGATTAAGTATTAGAATTGCTGGGAAGCCCCTTCTTCTGTGTTTTTTTTAATGTAAATTATGATATCATATTTAAAACTCTAGAGTTTACTCATAATTTGTTAGAAAGAATAAAATCTATATTTTATTATTATTCGTTTAATATGTTTCAGAGATTTGGTGCAGTTTCACAGATCCTACGTCTTTGTTAATGTATGTCCCATGTTGAAATAACCCTTGAGTGTAGATATAAAATCTCAAAAATATAAAGAATAGGCTAACCTAAAATAAACAAAAACATCTAGGAATGAAAAGAAGAAAGTAAATGTATTTTTCTAGCAATATTTTACAGAAGAACCCTACATTTTATAGATTTAAAATATTTGGAAAAGTCAGATATTTCTTGGCTCTCGATTTTTTTTTCCTTCCTGCGTTTAATTTTTGGAAGTACATAACATTTATTTTAGTTCGGAGAAAATATATTAAAAAGTTCCAAGATTGGAAATAAATAAATAAAATATCGGCAATATAAAATAAAAATGTGCATATAACATTAGAATTTTTTTTTTGTAATTATAGATATTTTCTTGCTATACGTTTTTGTTGCTAATAATACTATGTATCGAATTTTAAATGCATTTTTTGAAAATTTCCTTGGAATACAATTTAAAATAACAATACTGTCTGGTATGAAAATAGGACATTCTTTTAGAATATATAAATGTGAAATTTAATTAATATATATAAATTTTTATATTTGTTCAGAGAAGACAAATGAAGTAAAACAACATTTAGTTGCATTTTATATCTGCATTAAAATGTGCATTGGGGTGTACAGGGTCATGTGACATGTTCGGTGTTTTTGTTTGGAATATATGGGTGCTATGAAGACAATTTTTTTCTCTGCTTACAGACAATCACAAATGATCTCCTATTAAGATAAATTTCATTTCCCCAGAGGAATACATGGTCCTAATCTACATGTAGATAGTTTTATAGATAGAGATGTATTGAGTTGTTCGGAAAGTAATTTCGTTTTTTTTCCGATAGAGGATTTAATTGTATTTTTTTGCACCCAACTTCACATTTAAGCCGTATAATTTTTATATGCTTTGAGAGCTCATATAGCAAGACGTGTGTGAAAAATTCCAATTAATTCTACGCAGTAGTTTTTGGTTGGTGCCCTTTTAAATATGGAGAGCGATAAGCAGCATTTTCGACATATCTTACTGTTTTGCTACAGAAAGGGTAAAAATGCTGTTCAAGCCAGAAAGAAATGGACTGATGTGTATGGATAAGGTGTGTTGACAGTACGCCAGTGCCAGAACTGGTTCGCTAATTTTTAGGCGGTAAAACCTTCATCTCAAATGAGGAGGTCAAAAACCACCTCGATCCGTTTTTTGGCAGCAAAGACCAAATATTTTATGAGCGTGGAATTATGCTACAACCAGAAAGATGGCAAAAAGTGTTGGATCAGAACGGCCAATATATAATTTAATAAAGTATTTGTTTATTATACGAAAACTGTCTTTCATTTCCACA